>CAJHQQ010000141.1:0-337709 GCA_905132885.1 Moricandia moricandioides
GTCTGATCCGAGATGTCTTGATCACCATTCAAGCCATCTCTACATCAAGCTGAGTTAGTGTCTAGGCAAGACATGGGGTGTGTGCTCTTTTCCTTGCTTTTGGTTTTGTCCCACGAGGTTTTTCCAGGAGGGAGGTTTTTAACGAGGCCACAACTTGTCTACACATCACCTAAGTGCTATTCTCGGTCCAAGACTACATGAAGTTCCATTTTTATTTCATTCTGGTGCAGCCTTGATCAGCCTGATCAGTCTCAAACTCAAGATATGGGATTCAAGGTATGGAATGGCTAAGCTACTGATCAATGCTTGGCTTAATGGAAAGTTCATGGTCTTATTGGCATGATCTATGAGGTTCTGGACAGAGAGAAGAGACGAACTCTTGGTACAGCCTTGAAACAGCTTGAACAGAGAGGATTCAACCAGCTGAGCTTAACAGGAGCTATGGAGACCATTCTCCTCGTCCAACTATGTATGGATAACAAGGAAACATGTCAGGAAGTTTCTGGATTGGGTTTAGATTTGAAGTTGCTCAAAATAAGGCTTTTTCGGCCCAAAAGAGAGTTGCAACCAGATGCTTGATCCACTTGCTTTCTTGCTGGACCAACAGGACGTGGAGGATCTAAAACCCATTAGGAGACACTCCAAATCAAGTTCAAGTCGTGGCAAGGAAGGAAACCAAAGAAGAACCAGTTTGTTGGTTTATTTATTTTATTTGTAATTTCAGTTATGTAAACCAAGTTTTAATAGGATTAGGAGTAGTAAACCAATCTTAAATTGGATTAAGACGTCTAAACCAATCTGGTTAAGGATTAGGGATTTAGTATTAGGCATATAAGCCTCTTTCACGTTTTGGCATGGAATCAATCAATCGATATTTTCAATAAAACTGCCTTTTGGTGCAAAACCTGATTGTTCTGGAGATGCCCTTTCCATTGTGGCATCTCTCTTGTGTCCCACATCAATCCACAAGCCTTGATACAGATCGAGTCTTTGATTCTCTGTTTGCAAGGATTATCTCTGTGATCCATCCTAGACACTAAGCAGGGTGATCCTGTGTCTGTGGAGCAGAAAGAAACATCTTTTGAGGATCCCATAGCTCTGAGGAGAAGACCATATTCATCATCGATCATCCACCCACGCCCCCTTCAAGTGATCCAGGGAGAGACAGCCATTCCACGGCCGTACCAAGTGGTATCAGAGCCACTTGAAGGTTAGGGTTTGAAGTTCTGACCTAGGAGAACGAAATACATCCAATACCAAGCATATCTTCCATGTATTCTTTTAGAATCAATAGAAAGAATGAGAAGAAGACTGAGAGCAAAGCAACAAAGGAGTTGTTGCAGAGAAGAGAAAAAGTTGTCCAGATTCCACCCTTCTATGGAGAGTTTGATCCAGATACATACCTAGAATGGGAAAAGAAGATGGACTTACTTATCAACTGTCAGGGGTATACAGCAGAGAGGCAGGTTCAACTAGCAACAACTGGATTATTTGGATATGCTTTTGATTGGTGGCATCAGCTTGCTAACCATAGGAGACACATTGGGGAGTTTCAAGTTTCTTCTTGGTATGAGATGAAGGCTGTCATGAAGAAAAGGTTTGTAGCCAAGAAGTATGGTCAACTTGATTTGGAAAGGTTACATAACCAATCAGGTCAGTTAGGGGCACGCCCTAGAGCATCCAGAGATGAGCCAAAGGTCTGTTATGGTTGTGGAGATCAAAAGAGAACTCATCAATTTGGTTATTTGCACAGCCAACAAATCCAAGATGTAAAGAGGCAGGAGATCCAAGAAGCAGTCAATGCTTTGGTACAAGAACAGCAAAGGAAGACAGATTGTGATACCTTGAAAACCCCTGCCATACAACAATCTGAAGAAGCAAAGCAATCTTCTCTTAAGCTGCCTTTAAAACTGTTTGAGATAAAAGAAGAGACTGCAGGGATTAGGAGTAGTAAACCAATCTTAAATTGGATTAAGACGTCTTAAACCAATCTGGTTAATGGATTAGGGGATTGTCGGAGTTTAGGCATATTAAGCCTGTTTCACAGTTATTTGGGCCGTATTTGAATCAACTCAAGTCGATTTATTCGTTCAATAATAACCTAGCCTTTTGGTGCGAAACCCTGACTCCTGTTCTTGGAGTACTTGATCCTCCTTTGTTCACATTGTGGACCGTGTTATACATCACACTAAGGAAGAAAGAATTCGACTTCTGTGATCCATCTCAGACAATACCCAGGGTTATCCTGCGTTTGAGAGTAGCAAAACAGCTTCTGAGCAATCCATAGCTCTTTAGCAAAGTCCATCATCATCATCTATCATTCACCCACACCCCCTTCAAGTGATCCAGGGAGAGACAGCCATTCCAGGGCCGTACCAAGTGGTATCAGAGCCTCTTGAAGGTTAGGGTTTGAAGTTTTAACAAGGGAGCACGAAATCTATCAGTTAACAAGCTGTGTTCTATGTCTGGATATGAAGAAGAGCTTACAATTCCATTCTTCTATGGGAAGATTGATACAGAGGCATACCTTGATTGGGAAAAGAAGATGGAGTTTCTCTTTGGACTCCAATACTACACAGAAAAGAAAAAGGTATGTCTAGCAGTCAATGGACTCTGTGGAAGTGCATTCTCATGGTGGCAGAGAGTTTATCAAACTAGGAGATTTGAAAAAAAACCACAAATTATTTCATGGGTTGAGATGAAGACCTTGATGAAGAAGAGGTTTGTCTCGCAGTGGAACCTTCGAAATCTAAAACCAGAAGCAGCAACAAAGCTTACTACTTTAGATCAGCCTGCCTGTTGGTCTGAATTGCCATCAAATCCGGCTGAGAGAAGATCTGTGGTTCCTGTTCTATCATTGAAACAAGAGGAGGAAAAGCTGCAAGCTTCTATATTAACTTCACCAATAAAACAGATTGAGGAGAGTCATAAAACTGAACCAGAACCAACAGCTCTTTGTCTAAAACTAGAGGAGGAGGCACAAGTTGCAGAAGCTGAGTGTGGCCACGTGTCTGATCAAAGAAAACAAGAAGAAAAAGTTCCTGGAGGGTCATCTAATGCTCTTGAATTGGTGCTTTCTACTGTTGAGAAAGGTGATAGCTTTAAGAGTTTATCTTGTGAGTTTCTGATCAAACCTATGGTATGTCTTCAGCTCAGCTTAGTGGAGCATCTGAGAGTTGTCAAGGGCCTGCAACAAGTTGTGTTTGAACCAGGAGGAAGCTTGTGTGTGATCAGAAGAAATAAAAAAATTCTGGATCAGAAAGCAGCTGCATTCAAGCTCAATTTGCAAGGTTCATTCACTCCTGAAAAACAAGATTTATGGTCAAATCTTTTTAAAGGGAGAGAGAATGGTGTGATACAAACTAGTTGCAGAGAGAATGAAGGAGAGTCAGGAGGCAACACGTCCTTGATCAGGTTCATAACTAATCAGGACAACCTCAGAGGAGAAATACAGAAACTGGTGGTGGTTAAAGACAAGCCAGAAGTGGAGGATGAGTATGGGGACCAAACCACACGACCACCTGATCAGAAGGAGAATAAACTGAGAGTATATGGTCTCATGTTCATGAGCAGCACGTGTGAAGGATCATCATGGAGAGAAGCAGTCAGCCTCAAACTTAACAAAGTGGAGGAACCATCTGCTTTAATAGCTAATGATATTAAGCACAATTCCAAGCAGTTGTTGTGGCATGAAGAGGGGTTGCAATACTTTGTGTTTGACCCTGGAGAGACTCAGTTTGTGATTATATTTCTCATTCGCAGAACAGGAACATTGGAATTAACTGATCATGGATCTATTTGTTTACAAGTCTTGGATTTGAGGACAAATCCTTTTAAAGGAGGAGGGAATGGTGCAGCCTTGATCAGCCTGATCAGTCTCAAACTCAAGATATGGGATTCAAGGTATGGAATGGCTAAGCTACTGATCAATGCTTGGCTTAATGGAAAGTTTCATGGTCTTATTGGCATGATCTATGAGGTTCTGGACAGAGAGAAGAGACGAACTCTTGGTACAGCCCTGAAACAGCTTGAACAGAGAGGATTCAACCAGCTGAGCTTAACAGGAGCTATGGAGACCATTCTCCTCGTCCAACTATGTATGGATAACAAGGAAAACATGTCAGGAAGTTTCTGGATTGGGTTAGATTTGAAGTTGCTCAAAATAAGGCTTTTTCGGCCCAAAAAGAGAGTTGCAACCAGATGCTTGATCCACTTGCTTTCTTGCTGGACCAACAGGACGTGGAGGATCTAAAACCCATTAGGAGACACTCCAAATCAAGTTCAAGTCGTGGCAAGGAGGAAACCAAAGAAGAACCAGTTTGTTGGTTTATTTATTTTATTTGTAATTTCAGTTATGTAAACCAAGTTTTAATAGGATTAGGAGTAGTAAATCAATCTTAAATTGGATTAAGACGTCTTAAACCAATCTGGTTAAGGATTAGGGATTTAGTTTAGGCATATAAGCCTCTTTCACGTTTTGGCATGGAATCAATCAATCGATATTTTCAATAAAACTGCCTTTTGGTGCAAAACCTGATTGTTCTGGAGACTTGTCTCCTTTGTTCACATTGTGGACGTGTTATACATCACACTAAGGAAGAATTCGACTTCTGTGATCCATCTCAGACAATACCCAGGGTTATCCTGCGTTTGAGAGTAGCAAAACAGCTTCTGAGCAATCCATAGCTCTTTAGCAAAGTCCATCATCATCATCTATCATTCACCCACACCCCCTTCAAGTGATCCAGGGAGAGACAGCCATTCCAGGGCCGTACCAATAAGGATCATACTCTCCTTAGCAGTCAACTTAGAGTGGGATCTATGGCAGATGGATGTGAAGAATGCCTTCCTACAAGGAGAGTTGGAAGATGAAGTCTACATGAGACCACCTCCTGGCCTAGAATACCTTGTCAAACCTGGAAATGTTCTTAGACTGAAGAAAGCCATCTATGGGTTGAAACAATCACCAAGGGCCTGGTATCACAAGCTCAGCACCACTCTCAATGGAAGAGGTTTTGTGAAGTCTGAAGCTGATCACACCCTCTTCACTCTCACCAGTCAACAAGGAATTGTTGTGATCCTAGTGTATGTGGATGACATTATCATCACTGGCAGTGACAAGGGAGGTATCACCTTAACTAAAGCTTTTCTTAAGACATCTTTTGATATCAAAGACTTGGGTGAGCTAAAGTACTTCCTAGGGATTGAGATATGTCGATCTAAAGAAGGACTGTTCTTATCCCAAAGGAAGTACACACTTGATTTGTTGAGTGAGGCAGGTGACCTTAAAGAAAAAGCAGCAAAGACTCCACTTGAAGATGGCTATAAGGTGTTGCGTGAGGGGGAGTTTGAAGACAAACCCTATGAAGATGTTAAGCACTACAGGAGAATGGTTGGGAAGCTCATCTACCTTACAATCACTAGACCAGACGTGTGTTTTGCAGTCAATCAAGTAAGCCAGCATATGCAAACTCCCAAGTTACATCATTGGAACATGGTGGAGAGGATTTTGAGGTATCTAAGAGAAGCACCAGGACAGGGAGTATGGATGGGTTGCAACAAGAACACAGAGATTGTAGGGTATTGTGATGCTGATTGGGCTGGAGATAGAGTGGACAGGAGGTCAACAACTGGCTATTGCACGTTCATTGGAGGTAACTTGGTAACTTGGAAGAGCAAGAAGCAGAAGGTGGTGTCATGTTCAAGTGCTGAAGCAGAATATAGAGCAATGAGGAAGCTTACTAGTGAGCTTATTTGGATCAGAAATCTGCTAAGAGACTTGGGGATAGAGACAACATCACCAATCACAATGCATTGTGATAATCAGGCTGCAATTCACATAGCATCCAACAATGTGTTTCATGAAAGGACCAAACACATTGAGGTGGACTGTCATAAGGTTAGACAGGCTGTGGAGCAACAAATCATCCTACCATGCTACACAAGAAGTGAAGACCAGTTGGCAGATATCTTCACCAAAGCTGCGAGTACAAAAGTCTGTGAGTTCATTCATCCTAAACTTGGACTCATAGACCTCACATCTCACTGACTCTCCTATCATGAAGGCTTCTACTCTTTTTCCTTGATGTGTTTTTGTCCCACTGGGTTTTGCACATTAAGGTTTTAATGAGGGAAGTTCTTCATGATTCCAAGCTTGAGCAGTACCTAAAGTCAAGCTTGAGGGGGAGTGTTGAGATGTGTTGACATGAAGAAATAAATGGCATGGAGACAATCAGATTAAGCAAAGGATCAACCTACCTTGGAATGCAAGTCTGTCCGTACAACCTAACCTAGCTTGGAGTGCAAGATAGAGAAGAGGTCTACATAAATCAGAAGATGGCTTTCTCTGCCTAATAAAGAAGTATTTAATTAATCAGAAGACAAGAGAGCTGTTGGGAGCAAAGGTCACGAGATGGGAAGGATTTAAACACTGCTGGACCACTTCTGGACCACTTTGGACTGTTTAGGTCATGTCCCTTTCACCCTCTTTGCCTGAGCCACTTCTGTCCAAGAGTGCATTTGTTTAATACTTCTGCAGGTCTCTTTGTTTAATAGTTTATTGGGGATTTGTCTCCCTTTAAATATAGATGTACCATGAATCAATTAAGGCAAGGAAATCATTTCTCTCCTTCTCTCTCCTTACATTTCGAAATTCATCTCTCTCTCTCTTCTCTCTCTCTTGTTCTTCATGTTCTTCAGTTTCCAGCAAGTAAACTCTCTCTAAATCTCGTTTTCTCACAAACACTCCCCCTCAAGCTTGACCATAAGGACTGATCAAGCTTGGAAGCCATGAAGCATTCCCTCATTAAAACCTCAGCTAGGTAAAACCACTTGGGAGAAAACCCAAGCCAAGGAAAAAGAGTAGAACACTACATGGAGGGGAGATCAGTGACATGTGAGGTCTATGAGTCCAAGCTTTGGATGAATGAACTCACAGACTTTAGTACTTGCAGCCTTTGTGAATATATCAGCTAACTGGTCTTCACTTCTTGTATAGCATGGTAGGATGATCCGTTGCTCCACAGCTTGTCTGACTTTATGACAATCCACTTCAATGTGTTTGGTTCTCTCATGAAACACATTGTTGGATGCTATGTGTATTGCAGCTTGATTATCACAATGCATTGTGATTGGCGATGGTGTCTCTAAACCCAAATCCTTGAGCAGGTTCCTGATCCAAATTACCTCACTAGTAAGCTTTCTCATTGCTCTATATTCTGCTTCAGCACTTGAACATGATACCACCTTCTGCTTCTTGCTCTTCCAAGTTACTAAGTTGCCTCCAATGAAGGTACAATAGCCGGTTGTAGACCTCCTGTCTGAAGATTTGAGTGGAAAAGAGTAAAACTCGTTTAAATGATCAAACAAGTTTCAGATCAAACTGAGTATGCAATCTGTTTTTAGTAAGTAAACTGAAAGAGAAGAAGTATTTCTGATTAATTCTTTTTTCTTGTTACATTCTTAACTCTTTTACAACTTAATTATATAGATAAAACTACAGGTAAAACCAGTTGCCAAAACCATGGGCTAATGATGAAAACCAGAGGTGCATTCTGAGCAGAAAATATCTAGCCACTGTTTTTGACTTTCTTGACCTGCTTGCTTGCTTGCATGCTATCTGAGTGTTGGGCCACGTCCTGGGCTTCATTCTCTTCAGTCTCTTTACTCCTTTCTTGGTTACAGCCCAATGGATCACTCAGCTTTCTCCTCTTGGACTCATTCTCCTTCTCAGCTCTACAGCCCAATATCAGTGAAGAGGTGTGTGCTTGCTCTCTTTCAACATTCCCCCTCAAGATTGGCTGGTGGAGATCTAATAAGCCGATCTTGTGATGAAGAGCATCACACACCTTTGATGAAGTTGCCTTAGTAAAGATGTCAGCAACCTGATCAGAGCTCTTCACATAAGATGGAATGATCATACCTTCCTGAACCTTTTCTCTGATATAGTGACAGTCCACTTCAATATGCTTTGTTCTTTCATGGAATACTGAATTAGATGCAATGTGGATTGCCGCTTGATTATCACAGTGTAAGACAATCGGTTGAGATGATTCAACTCCAAGATCTTTAAGCAGATGCTTCAGCCAGACAAGTTCTCCAGTGATGCTTGCCATTGCTCTATATTCAGCTTCAGCACTTGATCTTGAGATTACCTTCTGTTTTTTGCTCTTCCAGGTTACTAGATTGCCTCCTATAAAAGTACAATAGCCTGTTGTTGACTTTCTGTCATTCCTATCTCCTGCCCAGTCAGCATCACAATAGCCAACAATATCAGTATTTGAGTTGCATCCCATCCAAATACCTTTGCCAGGTGTGCCTTTGATGTATCTCAAGATCCTTTCCACCATTCTCCAATGATGTCTTCTTGGAGCATGCATATGTTGACTCACTTGATTCACTGCAAAGCATAGGTCAGGTCTAGTGATGGTGAGATAGATCAGCTTTCCTACCATTCTCTGATATTGCTTCTCATCAGCAGCTGGTTCCCCCTCAGGCTCATCTTTATAGTTCTCTTCAATGGGAGTTTTACATGGCTTAGACCCCAACTTTCCTGTCTCTGATAAAAGGTCTAAGGCATACTTTCTTTGGGAGAGAAACAAACCAGTATCAATCTTGCATACTTCAATCCCAAGAAAGTATTTTAGTTCCCCCAGATCCTTGATATCAAAAGTTCCCTTTAGAAGCTCTTTAGTGTGTTTAACACCATCTATATCATCACCAGTTATGATTATATCATCAACATAGATCAATACCACCACCATACCTTTGTCTCCTTTGATTGTGAATAAGGTATGATCCGCCTCAGATCTTTTAAAACCATCTTCAATCAAGCAACTACTTAACCTTTGGTACCATGCTCTAGGAGATTGTTTGAGTCCATAAATCGCCTTCTTGAGCTTACAAACTTTGGTGTTGTCAGCTGTATCATGAAAGCCTTCAGGAGGTTCCATGTATACTTCTTCTTCTAAATCTCCTTGCAAGAAGGCATTCTTCACATCCATTTGCCATAGATCCCATGATAGATTGGTAGCTATGGACAATAGAACTCTTACTGAATGTAGCTTGGCAACTGGGGCAAATGTCTCCCTATAATCTTCTTCATATTTCTGAGTAAATCCCTTAGCAACAAGTCTTGCTTTGTACCTCTCAATCTCTCCTGAGCTTGTGTATTTGATAGTGTACACCCATAGGCAGCCTACAACCTTCTTGTTGCTTGGTAGGTTCACCATGTCCCACGTCCCATTCTTGAGCATAGATGCAATCTCCTCCTTCATTGCATTGACACAAACATCACTAATACAAGCTTCTTCATAAGTTTTAGGGATTCTGTGCTGATCAATCTTAGATAGGAAAGCTTGATGTGTGCTTGGAAGATGAGCCACAGAACAATAACCTTGAATTGGATGAGCAATAGCATGGTTGTTGTAGTAAACCCTAGTGTTCCTCCAATTCTCAGGGACATGTCTTATTCTTTCACTTCTTCTTAAAGGTTGTGAAGGTGGTTCGTTTTCTGACTCAGTCTCCTCAGAATCTTCAACAATTGCATCTTCTAATGAGGCAGAACTTGATTCATCCAAATCTTGTGATTCCCCCTCTCCAGCATCTCCATCAGATTTTGAAGTCGATCCTTCTTCCTCAACATGATCACTTCCTTCTCTAGTATCTTCACTCTGTATGAGGTGTTCCCTGATTGGTTTCTCCATACTCGGTTGGTGTTGGTGTGGGTTTTGAACCAGAGAGTGTGTGTAGACCATCAAGGATAAATCTTAAGGTGGCTGCCCTGTCTCTAGAATAAGTAAGGTCTTCCAAGCTCTTCCAATCCTTTTTATTAAAGTATCCATGTGCTTCATCAAATTTTACTTCCCTTGAGATATAAACTCTCCTTGTGCTTGGATCGTAGCACTTATAGCCTTTATGAGTTGGAGAGTATCTTATAAACATACATCTGATGCTTCTTGGTTCCAGTTTGTTCCTTTGAGCCTCTGGAACAAAGACATAGCACACACAACCAAACACCTTCAGATGCTCATAGTTTGGTTTCGTGCCATTCAGGATCTCATATGGTGAATCTCCTCCAAGCTGTTTTGTTGGAAGCCGGTTGATTAGATAAGCTGAAGTCATAACTGCATCTCCCCAATATTCCTTAGGAACTCATTTCTCAAACATTATAGTTCTTGCAACTTCCATAAGGTGTCTATTCTTGCGTTCAGACACTCCATTTTGTTGGGGAGTGTAAGCGCAAGAGGTTTGGTGCACAATGCCATGCTTCTCCAATATCTTTCTGAATTCCTTGCTCATGTACTCTCCACCATTGTCACTTCTAAATATCTTGATCTTAGCTCCATATTGAGTAGATACATATTCTTGAAACTTTGTAAATACTTCAAGAACTAGGCCCTTTGATGGCAAGAGAGTAACCCATGTAAACTTTGATTTCTCATCAATGAAGGAAACAAAATACTTGTATTGATCTCTGGAGGTACATGGGGCTGTCCATACATCAGAGTGGACTAGATCAAAACACTCATTATACATAGTAGTTGACTCAAGAAAACTAGTTCTACAATGTTTCCCCAAAATGCAAGCTTCACATCCATGATGTTCCTGATCCAGTCTTGGTAAAGCAAGTTTAAGGACATGGGAGTGTGGATGGCCAAGTCTAGCATGCCAAAAAACATCAGTACAACCAGACTTCATAGCTGAGTGGATCAATGCTGGCTGAATGCTATCCAAAACGCACAGACCATCTTTAGCACTTCCTTCCCCAATCTTCCCCCCTGACTTATTGTCCTGAAACTATACATCATCAGCACTAAACACTGCCAAGCATTCAAGGTCCATTGTTGCCTTATGGACATATAACAAATTAGATGTGAAATCTGTAATGTATAAAGCCTCAGAGCTCTTATTAAATGTTGTAGTTCTCCAATTCCTCTAACTTCAATGTCTTGACCATTAGCAATACTAACCTTTCCAAAGTGAGGCCTAATATTGCATAGCAAATCTGAATCACTAATCATGTGGTATGAGGCTCCTGAATCTATAATGACTGGTTTATGAGTTTTACAGGCTGAGAAGCTCTTACCAGATTCAGTTAACTTGGCAATGCTCTTTATAAATGCATCCATGTCTGACTTCCTCACCACATCACCTCACTGGATAATTCATTTCCTTCCTTGATCGCAGTTCAGGTTTAAGCATCCAACACTTCTCCTTAGTATGTCTCATGCGCTTGCAGTGGTCACACTTCAGATTGTAATTTCTCCTATCAGTTTGTTGAAAAGGGCTTCCTCTACTCACATAAGCAGTCTCATTGGTTCCTTGGAAGAGACCTCTTGAACCCTCTTCCTTCTGGATCAGCATACTGTGAGAATAGATAGAACAGAGTGTGAGAGTAGTGTAGAGACAGAGTATGGTCGAAACTAAGAGGGAGAGAATGAAGAGAGTAAGTGAGAATCAAAGAGACTGCAATGGAGAATAAGAGAGATTAAGTGAGATTTGAGAGAGTATGAGTGAGATTCGTGTAACCAGAGATTAAAGAGAGTATAAGAGACTTGAGAATGGTGAAGAAGAAAGGGGAACTCCCCACTTTCAGCTTAATAATTTCGTGACCCATGAGGTGTGGCTTTATAGCCAAAGGTACAAGACAAACAAACACATGAAACAACATTAAAATAGAGAATTGAGTAAACAAATAATATTTTGAGGAAATCAGAAGGGGCAGGCTGGCTGGGACAGGCTGGGGTCGTCCCGAATGATAGAAAATGACAGGTCCTAACAGTCTTTTCCTTATGCAAGACATGTGATCTCGTTTGAATTCAAACCGAGAATCTTGGCGCCAACACCTTTGTCTTCTTTCTTGGAGGACATAAAGCTCACCCGGACTATGCACATTGATCTTGATTCTTTTGCACAAACTTTGCACCAAAGATTATCTTCAACCCTTGTTTTGCACATTGATGTTTAGGTGTTTTGAGGCTGACCCGAACTTTGCACGTCATTATCTTTCTTGTGCAAATCTTGTGCAAGATAATCTTTTTGTACAAACTTTGCACATCATTACTTTGCACAATCTTTGCACAAGCGACCTTCACTCTCAACTGGTGCTTCTTCCTTCTTCATTCCAACACATACAAACTTCATTGACACTAGGAAGCTTGTAAAACCTTAAGATATGATGAATCATTCCCTTAAATGATCTATTGAGAGCAAGCAGTAATCCAAACACTTGATCTTGCTCACGCCTCTCATTAAGCTCCTTCACATCAGTTGTTGGAGGTCTGAGCAGCTCCAGTTCTGCACATAGACTCCTGAACTCTCCAAAGAAATCCTTGAACAATTGCTCCTCTTGTTGAAGGTTGTTCAGTGCTTTCTTAACCTGAAAAATTCTACTAAGGTTAGAAATGTCCCCATAAACACTTAGTAGAGTATCCCATAGCTCCTTAGGCGTCTCACAATATGAGTAAGCAACAAGTATAGCTGGTTCTAGTGAGCTTTGTAGAACTGCTAAAACAAGCTGATCATCTTGTGTCCATTTGGACTCATCTTGGCTAGTTTCTTCTCCAGCCTTCTCTTTACCCTTGGACTTATCTTGAGTGCCTTCAATATGCTCCCACAAGCCTCGGCTCCTGAAGGCACTTTTGCTGATTCTTGACCACAACAAATAGTTGTCTCCTTTGAGGACAACTGGTATTATAATTTGCTTATGATCTTCCATCTTAGAAAACAGAGTACAAAGTGTTTTGAGTATTTAATTTTTGCAGCAAACTGGTCTTCAAGAGCTAACACTACTCTGATACCATGAAGATTTGAGTGGAAAAGAGTAAAACTCGTTTGAATGATCAAACAAGTTTCAGCTTAAACGGAGTATTCAATCTGTTTTTAGTAAGCAAACTAAAAGAGAAGAAGGATTTCTAAATAATTCTTTTTCTTGTTTCTTTTCCAACTCTTGTACAACTTAATTATATAGATAAAACTATAGGTAAAACCATATGCCAAAACCATGGGCGAATTAATGATGAAAACCAGAGGTGCAATCTGAGCATAAAATATCTAGCCACTGTTGACATGAAGAATAAATCAGTGGCATGAATACATGAGTTAGAGATAAAGAGAAGAGAGGCATCTGGCAAGTAAAAGAAGAACAGTTTATGCATGACTTGGCTCACAAGGTATTTCGTACAAGCCTTGACTTCCAAAGAACCATCCTAGACCTAACTTACCTTGGAAGACAAGGGAGGATGTTTAAAACTCGACCAGAATGAACTCTGAAGTGAAGATGACCGTTAGAGGCAAGGCTGGAGTGATTTGAATATTTAAATGGCAAGAGTCACATGGTTCCCTTAAGGAAATAGTTGTTGTGACATGTCCATTTCAGTCTTGGGCAGAACTTTTTTCTTTATTATTTTCTTCTGTCTTGTTTTTCTATATAGGCAAGTTGTATGTTACCATTTCAAATTAAGGAACCAGTTCCTCATTATTCTGTTCTCTCTCTATTATTTTGTCTCTCTCTCTCCCTCACGAAATTTCTCTCTATCTCTCATGTTCTTGCTGAGTTCTTCTCTATTCTTACATAAACTCCTTACAATTCTCTCATTCTTTCATGGTATCAGAGCACTAAGCTCTTGAGACCCTATTCTAGCTCAACTTCCGCAAATCTAAACCATTTCACTCTGGTTTTTACTCTGTTCTTACTTACTCTGTTCTTCATCAAGAAAACACTCTGTTCTTCATCAAGAAAATACTATGTTCTTCACTCTGTTTTTCTCACTGTTTAGTTTCTAAATTCTTGACACTCTTCTACCCTGAGTTACTAAACTCTCTTTATTTTCGAAAATCACTTTCCTATTATGTTCTTCAAAGTTCATGAATTCTTTATCCATCGGTTCATAGTTCTGTCCAGTGGATAACAGAAAACTAGGCATGGAAATGAAGATAGGAAGTCTTATTCCAATAACCCTTAAGGGTTCTAACTACCTGATATGATCAAGAGTGACCAGAGTTACCTTGGGAAGTTATGGACTTTGGGACAGCCATATCATAAAGGCTGGAGCTTCAAAGAGGATGACTCAAGAGGAGATTCAGGCAAGTGGCCTGAAGAATGAAGACAAGTGGGTTCAAGAAAACCAGCTAGCACTTGAGATCATTCACAGCTCTCTCTCAGAATCAATCTTGGAAGTTTACTCACATTGTGAAACTGCCAAGGATCTATGGGAGAGTCTTCAAATTGTTTATGGGAATCACTCTAACCTGAGCAGAGTATTTGAAGTAAAGAAGATTAGCAACAACTTGATCCAGGAAGAAGTGGAGTTTAATCAATACTTTGGCAAGTTCAGAAGCTTGTGGGCAGAGCTAGATACATTGAGGCCTTTCTCTGTTGATCCAAATGTCATAAGAGAGAGGTATGAACAAGACAAGGTCACCAGCCTTCTCCTGAATCTAAGTCCATCATACAGCCAATTAATCAAGCATATTCTAAGGGAAGATAAGCTTCCTAACCTAGATGGAATTTGTGCTCTTGTTAAAAGAGAACAAATATCACATACTCTCTTTACAAGGGAAAGGAAGCCAGCTCTCAAGGATATTCACAGTAAAAATGGAAGGATCGTTTTGTTACCAGGACACAAGAAGACCAAGAAAATACATGTCAAGAAAAGAAAACAACCAAGCTTGTTTACTCTGAAGTCTGGTGAAATTAAACTCAAGAAGAATGACTCTCCATGTCTTGAAGTGGCGCTTGAAGGTGCATCTATGTACTCAGCACTTACTAGTGATTCCAATGGAGGAAAAAATTGGAACAAGGCAGTGATCAACGATGGTCCTATTAGAATGAGTGAGATTGAGCCCCTGATCAAGACAGCCAAGGCCATCATCTTCACAAAGTAGTCTGGTACAAATTCCCTTATCTGTAGGCCAATCATAATAGATTCAGGAGCTAGTTATCATATGATTAGTGATAGGAATACTATTAGTGATGTTAGGCCTGCCTTAGGGAATGTAACAATAGCTAATGGAGATAAAGTAAAGATAGAAGGAATAGGGAATCTTAAGTTGTTTGATAGAGAGTCCACTGCCTTCTATATGCCTAGTTTTGCCTCTAACCTCCTTTCTCTGAAAAAGGCCACGGTTGACCTGAATTGTCAGGTGATTTTTAGGCCTAATGATGTTGAGTTTAAGGACCTTAAGACAGGGAAGGTGATTGGTGAAGGAAACAGTCAGGGTGGTTTCTACCATCTCCAAAAGACTAAGCCCTATAAACCCTCTACTCCGTCTCATCTATGCATGATCAGTAACTCATCTGTATGTGATAGCACTACTTGGCATGCTAGACTAGGTCATCCTCACTCTTGTGCACTAGAGATCATTATGTCTGATATGTCATTTAACCACCTAGAATGTGAAGCATGCATCTTAGGAAGGCACTGCAAATTTTTTTTCCAACATTTAACACTATCTATGAGAAATGCTTTGACTTAGTTCACTCTGATGTTTGGACCTCACCTTGTATGTCTAGAGATAATCATAAGTATTTTGTTACATTTATCGATGAAAAATCAAAATGCACTTGGATTACTCTGCTTCCCTCTAAGGATCGTGTGTTAGAAGCTTTTATGAACTTTCAATCTTATGTCACTAATCACTTTAAGGATAATGTGAAGGTATTGAGGTCAGACAATGGAGGAGAGTATACAAGTCATGATTTCAAGAATCATATGGAAAAACATGGAATAGTTCATCAAACAAGATGTCCGTATACTCCCCAGCAAAATGGAGTGGCTGAAAGGAAAAATAGGCATTTAATGGAGGTGGCTAGATCAATGATGTTCGATGCAAATGTTCTAAGAGATTCTGGAGTGATGCTGTGGTCACAACATGCTATCTTATCAACATGATTCCTACTAGGGTGCTGAAGGACATCTCTCCTTATGAAGTGCTGAACCAAACCAGACCATCTATCCAACACCTTAGAGTTTTTGGTTGCACCTGCTTTGTGTTGATACCAGGAAAGCAAAGAAACAAGCTAGAGGCAAAGAGCATGAAGTGCATGTTCATTGGATACTCACCTACATAGAAAGGATACAAGTGCTACAATACTGAAACAAGGAGAGTACTTGTATCCAGAGATGTGAAGTTTATGGAAGGCAAAGGGTTTTATGCTGAGAAGAATTGGGATGAGCTCAAAGATTTGTCTCAATCATCAGATAAGGCCAATAATCTGAGAATTATTATGGAAAGTCTTGGCATCGGTTTGTCAAAAGAACCTTAAAAAGTCAGGGAGGTTCCCACTCATGCTATAGAAGAGGATGAGGAAGATGTTGGAGTCACTCTTCCTGATCATGAGGGGGGCAATAGAAATGGAGAGCCTGCAGTGCAAACACAACCTGAAGAGAACTCAGTAGCTCATGATCAAGATGAGATGCCATCAGAATCATAAACTGAGACTCAAGTAGGTGAACCAAGTGAAACAAATGAGGCAGAACCCCATCAGATACAGCCTTTGAGAAGGAGTACAAGAATCAAGAAACATGCTTCAAACTGGATCAATACAAGAGTTAATTTTAATGCTGAAGTTGTGGCTCATCCAATAAGTGCAGTATGCTCTCTTGCTCGATATCCGGAAGAGCATCAAGTCTTCATTGGGGAATTAGATCAGGAATACATCCCAAAATCTTATGAAGAGGCTATGCAACATGAGGAGTGGAGAGAGTCTGTTGGAGATGAGATCAATGCCATGATCAAGAATGATACATGGTTTGAAATTGAGCTCCCCAAAGGCAAGAAATCTGTTACAAGGCTTCATTTTGACACATAAATCAGTGGTTATTCACACTGAAGTTAAATCAATATCATAGGAGTTATGATGAAGAAGTTATCGCACTTTCAACAGAAATGATTCCAGTTTACCCTGTTTGGAGATTTGACAATTTGTTCTTCATTCTAATAAAACCAGAATGAATCAAGATGGCAGAAGCTTGATTTTGACTCATAAATCAGTGGAGAATTACCCTCATGTTGAATCAATATCATACGAGTTATGATGAAGAAGTTATCCCACTTTCAACCGAAGTGATTCTAGTTTACTTTGTTTGGAGATTTGACAATTTCTTATTGATTCTAATCAAACCAGAATGAATCACGATTTAAGAAGCTTCATTTGGACACACAAATCAGTGCCCAATCACCCTGAAGTTAAATCAATATCATAGGCTTTATTATGAAGAAGTTATCCCACTTTAAACCGAAGTAATTCCAGATTACCGTTTTTGGAGATAAGGCAATTTGTTCTTGATTCTAATAAAACCAAAATGAATCATGATGTCAGAAGCTTAATTTTGACTCAAAAATCAGTGGAGAATCACCCTGATGTTGAATCAGTATCATTATGATGAATAAGTTATCCCATTTTCAACCGAAGTGATTCTAGTTTACTTTTTTGGAGATCTGACTATTTCTTAATGATTCTAAATAAACCAGAATGACGATGTCAGAAGCTTGATTTTGACTCATAAATAAGTGGAGAATTACACTCATGTTGAATCTATATCATATGAGTTATGATGAAGAAGTTATCCCACTTTCAACGGAAGTTATTCTAGTTTACTCTATTTGGAGATTTGAAAATTTGTTATTGATTCTAATCAAACCAAAATGAATCACGATGTAAGAAGCTTCATTTGGACACACAAATCAGTGGTTAATCACCCTGAAGTTAAATCAATGTCATAGGATTTAGGATGAAGAAGTTATCCCACTTTCAACCGAAGTGATTTTGACTCATAAATCAGTGGAGAATCATCCTGATGTTGAATCAATATTATAAGAGTTATGATGAAGAAGTTATCCCACTTTCAACCGAAGTGATTCTAGTTTACTCTATTTGGAGATTGGACAATTTCTTATTGGTTCTAATCAAACCAGAATGAATTAATATGCAAGAAGCTTCATTTGAAAACAAAAAATCAGTGGTTAATCACCCCTAAGTTGAGACAATATCACAGGAGTTATGATGAAGAAGTTATCCCACTTTCAACCGAAGTGATTCCAGATTATCCTGTTTGGAGATTTGGCAATTTGTTCTTGATTCTAATAAAACCAAAAAATGAATCACAATGTCAAAATATTGATTTTGACTCGTAAATAAGTAGAGAATGACCCTGATGTTGAATCAAGATCATACGAGTTATGATGAAGAAGTTATCCCACTTTCAACTGAAGTGATTCCAATTTACCCTGTTTAGAAATTTGACAATTTGTTCTTGATTCTAATAAAACTAGAATGAATCACAATGTCAGAAGCTTGATTTAGACTCATAAATCCGTGGAGAATCACCCTGATGTTAAATCAATATCATAGGAGTTATGGTGAAGAAGTTATCCCAATTTCAACCGAAGTGATTCCAGTTTACCCTGTTAGGAGATTTGGCAATTTTTTCTTGATTTTAATAAAACCAGAATGAATCACAATGTCAGAAGCTTGATTTTGACTCATAAATCAGTGGAGAATCACCCTGATGTTGAATCAATATCATACAAGTTATGATGAAGAAGTTATCCCACTTTCAACCGAAGTTATTCTAGTTTACTCTATTTGAAGATTTAACAATTTCTTATTGATTCTAATCATACCAGAATGAATCACGATTTAAGAAGCTTAGTTTGGACACAAAAATCAGTGGCTAATCACCCTCAAGTTGAATCAATATCATAGGAGTTATGATGAAGAAGTTATCCCACTTTCAAACCGTAGTGAATCCAGTTTACCCTGTCTGGAGATTTAGCAATTTGTTCTTGATTCTAATAAAACCAGAATGAATCCTGATGTCAGAATATAGATTTTGACTCATAAATCAGTGGAGAATCACCCTAATTTTGATTCAATATCATACGAGTTATGATGAAGAAGTTATCCCACTTTCAACGGAAGTTATTTTAGTTTACTCTGTTTAGAGATTTGAAAATTTCTTATCGATTCTAATCATACCAGAAAGAATCATGATGTCAGAAGCTTCATTTTGACACACAAATCAGTGGTTATTCACACTGAAGTTAAATCAATATCATAGGTGTTATGATGAAGAAGTTATCCCACTTTAAACCGAAATGATTCCAGTTTACCCTGTTTGGAGATTTTGCAATTTGTTCATGATTCTATTAAAACCAGAATAATCAAGATGTCTGATTTTGACTCATAAATCAGTGGAGAATCACCCTCATGTTGAATCAACATCATACGAGTTATAATGAAGAAGTTATCCCACTTTCAACCGAAGTTATTCTAGTTTACTTTGTTTCGAGATTTGACAATTTCTTATTGATTCTAATCAAACCAGAACGAATCACGATGTAAGAGGCTTCATTGGACACAAAAAATCAGTTGTTAATCACCCATAAGTTGAGACAATATCATAGGAGTTATGATGAAGAAGTTATCCCACTTTCAACCGAAGTGATTCCAGATTACCCTGTTTGGAGATTTGACAATTTGTTCTTGATTCTAATAAAACCAAAATGAATGACGATGTCAGAAGCTTGATTTTGACTCGTAAATCAATGAAGAATGACGCTGATGTTGTATCAATATCATACGAGTTATGATGAAAGATGAACACTTGGTGAAGTCCAGAAGACTCGACGAGAAAGAACCGATAGAAATATGGCTTAAGTTGAGAGCTTTGTAGCGCAAAGAGTGTGTTCCAAGACAATACCACAATGAAGTACTTTGAAAGCAGTCTGAGACAAAACTATGCTCTTCAAACTTAGTCCACAAACAACAAGACAACATGAGATCACTTTCATCCAGTGATATTGGCTCATCTAGCAAGGAACCAATCTGTTATAGCAAGGAGAAGACAGTCTCTAAGCCATTTAAAGAAGATAAACAATTCTATTTATTCAGTGAAAAGGACAAGGAGGCATTGTTACAAGTAATGATGGATGTGGAGAAGCAATTTAAAAGGTCCAACACAACACGTCCAGCCATAGAAGCACATAACCAAGAGTCTTTCACTTCTGTCTCAGAACTCCACTCAGCAGGACAAGAATCAGCAGCACAAGCTCAAGAAGATCAAGCCGATATTCCAACAACCACCATTCAGAACGGTGATCAACCAGTAATGGACGACCTGTTTCTTTTCAAACAGGATGTGATAGAAGAGGAGGCACACAAGAAACCACAATCAGAGAGTCAGTTGGAGCAGATGATTCATGTGATTTCCAAAAAGACATTCTTGGGTGCTTTTCTGATCAGTACTTTTGATTGGGACAAGATCCGAGCTATGGAGCTTTCAAGACACGAACTGGGCTTGAAACATGTTGTATTTGAACCTGGAGGAGAGTTGTGGAATCACAAGAACAAGCTCATATTGATTGAGAAGAAATCAGCAGTAGAAACAATTGATTTTGGAAATCTTTCATTCTCTGAAGAAAAATTGTTGCACGTCTCAGCTCCTAAAGATTTTCACTATGAAACCAACTGGAGAATGAAGCCAAGTCATTCACGGATCCAACAAACCAGACCACGCAGCAAATGGCCACCTGATCATCAAGATATTGCTAGTTTTGCAAAACATGTAGGTTTGGATTTTCCCAAGAGAAACTTACATCAGAATGTGCTGGAAGGCTATAGACCTGGTCGTGGAGACCTGGAGCATATGTCCACAAGATTATCATCCTTGGAGAGTTCTCTGTTTATTCTAGAACCAGCTGGGATCATAAGTAATTGGAAGTTGATCAAAAAGACTTGCTTCTCGACCTTGTCAAGATATGGAAGCCACCAAATATGCATCAGCTTCAATACCATTGCAGAGATTATCAAACCATGATTGGAGATGAAGAAGTCAATGGAGAAATTGGTGAAGTGATCACTGGAACAGGAGAAGAACTCATGTTTTCTTCTCAAATCAAAGATAAACCACCATATCAACTTAGTTTACAGCAATCTCCAAAAAAAAAACAACCCGAGGTAATTATCTAGACTCCAAGAAACGCATGAAACTTGATCTTCTTTCTATTTGTACAGGTCAAACAGTTTTGAGTGATACACTATCCAAAAAGAGAGATTATCAGGGTATCAATAATGAATCCTTGGCTAAGTTTGAGCTGTAACAAACAAACCTTGAAAACGGTCTGGCCGCCAGCTTTGACATAGGAGCAGTCCACGGATCATATCTGATGTGATCATGGACCAGTGCAACAAGGAAGGGGATGTAACCAGGAATGCACCCATGGACCAACCAGCTATTGAAGATGCCTTAGCCATTCCATAAGGTCCCATGACTCGTTCCAGAATTAAGAAACTAAATGCAGCCATTGGAGGATTACTTAGACTAGTATGGAAACAAGAAGAAGGTCTTGGACAAAGCTTGATGATCCGAGATACCTTGATCACCATTCAATCTATCTCCTCATCTAGCTGAATTAGTACTTAGGCAAGTACTTGTGTGTGCTCTTTTCCTTGCTCTTGGTTTGTCCTAAAGAGGTTTTCCAGAGGAAGGTTTTTAACGAGGCCACAAGCTGCTTACACATCACCTAGGTGCTAATGTCGGTCCAAGCCTAAGAAGACTACTCTATCTATTTACCTCATGTTATGTTTTAGACTATAGTTTCTATGTTATGTTATTCTCAAAAACTAAGGGCATATTCCTTGGTTTCTCTATTTAAACGCTTGTACACTCTCATTCTGAATTAAGCAGTTTTTTTATCAAAAACCTTTTGTCTATTCTTTCTCTCTTCTTTGTCGAGTGCAAGAGCTTGCTGGTGAGTCATATCCGGCATCTAGGTTCTAGTTTGGTGTGTCATATCTGATCTAGTTCATAGGAGTATCAAGGAGTCCATCTGCATCTCTTTGTGTCACCATTCGATCCACAAACCTTGATAAACTTGAGTGTCAGATTCGTTTATGCAAGGATCTATCCCATCTGATCCAGAGAAACATCCTAGGGTCATATTAAGTGGTATCAGACCATCTCTGGATAGGGAAGTTCTCAATCTCTCTTTGGTTTCAAGTCGAACTCTTTGACTTCTCATATAACTATTGATCGATCTGTGTTTTTGTTGTTGTTTCTCGTATAATCTAAACATCATTTCATCTGATATTGATCAATTTGTGTTGAATCCTAATAGATCTAAACGTTCTTACCATATTTGAATTCAAACTAAACTGATTCGTGTGAAAGAAGTAATCGAATCGATAGATCTGTTGAATCACTTGCGATATAAGTTGTTTGTTTTGGTTTTGTGATTAGATCTGTTCTTATGCATCTTAGATTCTGATTTCATAAACCGTAAACTGATTAATCTGATCCGAAGTTTGTCGATTGATTTCTCTGAGCCGTGATCTACAAGTGTGTTCTTTTGAACCTTTGAAAACCTGGTTTTGTTTCGATTATTCAATCTATTTGAATTCTCTTGGACAACTTACTTGTTTAGGTGCTTTCTGATTCAGGTACCATGGTGAACGAGTAAGAGGAGGAAGCAGAACTAGTAAGGAAGAACAAGTTACTGAGGGATCAGATGACTGAGCAACTAAACCAAACAATGATCTGCACGGTTGCTTATATGATTAAGAGTAGCATAAGGGAGCTCCGTGATGAACTGAGGCAAGAGATGAGGCAGGCTACTGGTCAGAGTCACAGCAATGAACCTATAAGAGAAAGAGTTAACCAAACTCAACGAGAACCATAAGAATCTAGGAGAAACCAGCGTGAGCATGCTGGATCACAAGAGACTTACAACTACTATGAACGCAACCATAGTTCTTCTTCTAGAGACAGCCGGAGGAGGCAGAGACGTGATTAAGAGGGAAGGAGACATGACGTGATGATCTTGTTGGGCTAAAGCTAAAGATACCTCCCTTTTATGGCAAGGCTGATCCGGATGCCTATTTGGAGTGGGAAAAGAAGATAGAGCTTGTTTTTGATTGTCAGCAGTATACTCAAGCTCAAAAGATTCAAATAGCAGCTACTGAGTTCTATGATTATGCTCTGAGTTGGTGGGATCAGCTAGTGACCACTAGGAGACGCAACCAAGAGTATCCAGTTGAATCATGGCATGAGATGAAATCTTTTATGCGCAAGAGGTTTGTTCCAAGTAATTATCACCGTGATATCCATCGGAAACAGAGGAAGCTCACTCAAGGATCTAGGTCCGTGGAAGAATACTTTCAAGAGATGGAGTTGCTTATGTTGAGAGCTTGTGTTTCTGAAGATAGAGAAGCCACCATGTCCCGGTTTCTAGGAGGACTCAACCGTGAGATTCAAGACAATGTAGAGATGCAACATTATGTGGAGCTAGAAGAGATGTTGCATAAAGCTATTCTTGTGGAACAACATCTTAAAAGAAAAGGACACTCACGCACTAGTTATGGAACTTCAAAGTTTCATACCCCTAAGGAAGAGAAGCCGGTCTACACTAAGGAGAGCAAACCATATCCTAAAAAGGAAGCAAAGCCAACTGCTATGTTTGGAAAAGACAAAGGAAAGGCCGTGGCTACCAGTTCAAGAGCTAGAGACGTTAAGTGTTTCAAATTCCAAGGAAGAGGGCATTATGCCAATGAATGCACCAACAAACGGATCATGCTTCTGCTTGAGAATGGAGAATATGAGTCTGAAGATGATAAATAAGATTATGATCACGAGCAGTCTGAAGAAGAATATGAAGAAGAACCAGTGAGAGGGAGACTATTGGTGGCTAGAAGGCTCTTGAACCTACAAACAAAGAGTGAGGAACTTGAGCAAAGAGAGAATTTGTTTTATACAAGGTGTATGGTGCAAGGAAAGGTTTGTAGCCTCATTATAGATGGTGGAAGCTGTGTCAATGTTGCTAGTGAAACAATGGTAAAGAAGTTGGGATTGAAAGTTCAAAAGCACCCAAAACCTTACGGGCTGCAATGGCTTAATGAAGAAGGTGAAATGAAGGTGTCTAGCCAAGTTGTGGTATCTCTTGCTATTGGACGATATGAGGATGAAATCCTGTGTGATGTGTTACCAATGGAAGCTAGTCACATCCTCCTGGGAAGACCTTGGCAATCAGATAGACGTGTGATACATGATGGCTATACCAACAAGCATTCATTTGAGTTTAAGGGAAAGAAGACTGTGTTGGTACCTCTAACTCCTAAGGATGTGCAACATGATCAACTCCACCTTCAAAAGAAGAAAGCGATCGACCTTTAACCTGATCAAAACAAGCACCATAACTTCTATGCCAAACAGGGAGACATCAAAAGAACTCTTTACTCTCATCATTCAGTTATAATGCTTGTTTATATGGAATCTCTTCTAACCATAACGGATCTATCACCGGATTACCCGAGTGAACTTGTTTCCTTGTTACAGGAGTATGAAGATGTGTTTCCAGATGATCATCCTACTGGTTTACCACCTATACGTGGGATTGAACACCAAATAGACTTTGTTCCTGGATCAACACTTCCAAATCATCCAGTATACAGAGCTAATCCAGTGGAGAACAAGGAATTGCAAAGACAAGTTTAGGAGCTGATGGAAAAGGGGCATATCAGAGAGAGAGTCTGAATCCATGTGCAATTCAAGTTCTTCTTGTGCCTAAGAAAGATGGTAGCTAGCGCATGTGTGTTGATTGTAGAGCAATCAAGAACATAACAGTGAAGTATCGCCATCCCATTCCTAGATTAGATGATATGCTTGATGAATTGCATGGTTCTTGCATCTTTTCGAAGATAGAATTAAAGAGTGGCTATCACCAAATTAGAATGAAAGAAGGTGGTGAATGGAAAACTGCATTTAAAACTAAGCATGGATTGTATGAATGGTTAGTTATGCCATTCAGATTAACAAATACACCTAGTACATTCATGAGATTGATGAATCATGTGCTTAGATCATTCACAGGTATCTTTGTTGTAGTATACTTTGATGACATTTTAGTCTACTGCAAGAACATTAGTGTTCATATAGAGCATCTTAGGTCAGTCCTTGATGTGTTGAGAGGAGAAAAGCTTTATTCAAGCTTGAAGAAATGCACCTTTTGTACGGATAACTTGGTCTTTTTAGGCTTTGTTGTGAGTGCAGATGGTGAAAGGTTGATCAAGAGAAAGTGAGAGCTATTCAAGAATGGCCAAGCCCTAAGACAGTAGGGGAAGTAAGGAGTTTTCATGGACTTGCTGGTTGCTATAGACGCTTTGAGAAGGACTTCAGCACTATTGCAACCCCTCTAACTGAAGTAATCAAGAAGGATGTTGGATTCAAGTGGGGAGGTGCACAAGAAACTGCTTTCCAAACCCTTAAAGAGAAGCTTACTCAATCTCTTCTTCTTATACTTCCTGAATTCTCTAAAACATTTGAAATCGAATGTGATGCTTTAGGAATTGGTATTGGTGCTGTATTGATCCAGGATAGGAGACCTATTGCATACTTCAGTGAGAAACTTGGCAGAGTTACTCTCAACTATGCTACTTATGATAAAGAGTTATACGCTTTCGTGAGAGTCTTACAAACATGGCAACACTATCTCTGGCCTAAAGGGTTTGTCATACACACTGATCATGAGTCCCTCAAGTACCTAAAAGGACAAAGTAAGCTTAGCAAGAGACACGCAAGATGGGTTAAGTTTATTGAAACATTTCCCTATGTCACGAAATACAAACAAGGTACAGAAAACATAGTTGCTGATGCACTATCTCGAAGGTATGTTCTCTTGACTACTCTAGATGCTAAGTTACTAGGCTTTTAACAAATCAAAGGTATGTATGAGAATGATCCTGACTTCAAAGAAGCTTATAAATCTTGTGAGAAACTTGCTACGGGTCATTACTTTAGGCATGATGGATTCTTATTCTATGATAATCGCCTTTGTGTACCTAATTGTTCTTTGAAAGATTTGTTTGTCAGGGAATCCCATGGAGGAAGTCTAATGGGACATTTTGGAATTGCCAAAACTCTTAAGGTCTTGCATGGTTCACTTCTTTTGGCCACACATGAAGAGAGATGTTGAAAGAGTCCGTGGAAGGTGTACAACGTGAAAGAAAACTAAATCTAAGGTCCAATCCCATGGTTTGTATACTCCATTACCCATTCCTTATCATCCGTGGAATGATATCTCTATGGACTTCATTGTAGGACTGCCTAGAACTAGAACTGGAAAGGATTCTATCTTTGTTGTGGTAGATAGATTTTCTAAGATGGCATATTTCATAGCTTGTCATAAGACTGATGATGCATTACATGTTGCTAACTTGTTCTTTAAGGAGATAGTACGTTTGCATGGCATGCCTAGAACTATTGTATCAGATAGAGATGCTAAGTTCTTAAGTTACTTCTGGAAGACCCTTTGGTCTAAACTATGGACTAAATTGTTGTTCTCTACTACTTGTCATCCGCAAGTTGATGGAAAAACTGA
Source organism: Moricandia moricandioides (assembly GCA_905132885.1). Lineage (NCBI taxonomy): Eukaryota > Viridiplantae > Streptophyta > Magnoliopsida > Brassicales > Brassicaceae > Moricandia > Moricandia moricandioides. The sequence continues at coordinate 26,377 of CAJHQQ010000141.1, forward strand.
GGTAGTTAATAGGACACTAGGAACTCTCTTACGTGCATTCATCAAAAAGAACTTGAAATCATGGGAAGACTATTTGCCTCATTGTGAATTTGCATCTAGCCATTCTATGCATTCTGCTTCTAAGTTCTCCCCTTTTGGAAATTGTTTATGGGTTCATTCCCACTTCTCCTTTGGATCTAACGCCTTTACCTGTGTGTGAAAGAGTCAGTATTGATGGCAAGAAGAAAGCAGAGATGGTGCAACAGATCCATGAACAAGCAAGGCACAATATTGAGGAAAAGACTAAGCAGTATGTCAAACAAGCAAACAAAGGAAAGCGTGAGATGATCTTTGAAGTAAGTGAAAAAGTTTGGGTTCACCTTAGAAATGAGAGATTTCCAAATGAAAGGAAATCCAAATTGATGTCAAAGATAGATTGTCCATTCGAGATCATTAAGAAGATCAGCAACAATGCATACAAGCTGGACCTCCAAGGTAAGTATGATGTATCTAATAGCTTCAATGTTACTGATTTGGTTCCTTTTGTGGCAGATGAACCAAATTTGAGAACAAATCCTTTTCAAGTGGGAGAGGATGATGTGATCATGGACCAGTGCAAAAAGGAAGGGGATGTAACCAGGAATGCACCCATGGACCAACCAGCTATTGGAGATGCCTTAGCCATTCCAGAAGGTCCCACGTTCCAGAACTAAGAAACTAAATGGAGCCATTGGAGGATTTCTTAGACTAGTATGGAAACAAGAAGAAGGTCTTGGATAAAGCTTGATGATCCGCGTTACCTTGATCACCATTCAAGCTATCTCCTCATCTAGCTGAATTAGTACTTAGGCAAGTACTTGTGTGTGCTCTTTTCCTTGCTCTTGGTTTTGTCCCAAAGAGGTTTTCCGGAGGAAGGTTTTTAACGAGGCCACAAGCTGCTTACACATCACCTAGGTGCTAATGTCGGTCCAAGCCAAAGAAGACTACTCTATCTATTTACCTTATGTTATGTTTTAGACTATAGTTTTTATGCTATGTTATTCTCGAAACCTAAGGGCATATTCCTTGGTTTCTCTATTTAAACTATTGTAAACTCTCATTCTGAATGAAGCAGTCTTTTATCAAAAACCTTTTGTATACTCTTTCTCTCTTCTTTGTCGAGTGCAAGAGCTTGCTAGTGAGTCATATCCGGCGTCTAAGGGTTCTAGTTTGGTATGTCATATCTGATCTAGTTCCTAGGAGTATCAAGGAGACCATCCGCATCTCTTTGTGTCACCATTCGATCCACAAACCTTGATAAACGTGAGTCTCTGATTCGTTTATGCAAGGATCTATCCTATCTGATCCAGAGCAACATCCTAGGGTCATATTAATATCTCAACAACCCAAAGGAATTATGCAAAAAAATAAACTGCAATGGAAACCTAACTCATCAGGGTATCTCGTCGAATTGGAATCATGTTCAAAGCTTGTCAGGTGAAAGAGTTATGGAATCTACAAGTCGGGTGATCTTGTGTTTGCTTTGTTTGAATTTTTCTGAATTTAGAACTTCTCAATCCTATCTATGGAGACAAGGTGATCATGCTAAGATAAGTGATCATGTTTTCAAGAGTTCTTTTATCGATTACACAGATATGTTGCACTTGTTTTTGTCAAAAGAGCCATGTGCAGAATATGATGAAGTTTGGAAGCATACAAGAAGAAACAACAAGTGTGAGGAAGATAAGAGGTTCAAGCCACCTGATTTGGATCAGGATAAGCACCAAAAATTCACTGGCTTCATCCTCATCAAAGAAGCACCACCAGATGCATCACACAAGCCAAAACCGACCAAAAACGAATTTGGGATAAGATTATTACTGTTTGATAAATTTTCATGTGCTAATTTGCTTTGTTTCAATGTATCAGGTTTGAGTGATGAATCAGGAAATAAATGGATCAATGCCTTCTCCGAACCAGTCAGCAACAATGCCTATCAAAGAGGCTTGCAAGGTAAGTGTCATCTGATTTTAAACTTTGATGTTACTGACTTGGTCCCCTCTATTGCAGGTAAACCAGATTTGAGGACAAATCTTTTTGAAGAGGGAGGGGATGATGTGATCATGGAAAACACCAAGGAATAGAAGCACGAACCTGAACGTGAAGAGCTTGTAGCTGAGGATGCAGCATTGAAGAATGGTTTGAAACAAGAAGAATACATTGATCTTGGTCGAAGCTTGATCATCCAAGACACCTTAACCATCGTTCAATCCACTTCACCTTCAAGCTGATCATCATCTAGGCAAGTAGGATTATGTGTACTCTTTTCCTCACTTTGGTTTTGTCACAATGGGTTTTATGGAGGGAGGTTTTTAACGAGGCCACAAGACTACTTCTCACATTCCCTAGATGATGCATCTCGGTTAAACCTTGGACCGATCATATGTTATGTTTTATCCTATGTTTTTCATTTAGTCTCTATGTTTTTCTGCAAGGATTATCCCATCTGTTCCTGAGAGCATCCTAGGATCTTATCAAGAATGAATCACGATGTAAGAAGTTTTGTTTGGAGACAAAAATCAGTGGATAATCACCCTAAAGTTGAATCAATATCATGGGAGTTATGATGAAGAAGTTATCCCACTTTCAACCGAAGTGATTCCAGTTTATCCTGTTTGGAGATTTGGTAATTTTTTCTTGATTCTAATAAAACCAGAATGAATCACGATATCAGAAGCTTGATTTTGAATCATAAATTAGAGGAGAATCACCCTGATGTTTAATCAATATTATACGAGTTATGATGAATAAGTTATCCCACTTTCAACCGAAGTCATTCTAGTTAACTCTGTTTGGAGATTTCAAAATTTCTTACTGATTCAAATCAAACCATAATGAATCACGATGTAAGAAGTTTCATTTGGACACACAAATCAGTGGTTTATCACCCTTAATTTGAATCAATATCATAGAAGTTATGATGAAGAAGTTATTCCACTTTCAACCGAAGTGATTCCAGATTACCATGTTTGGAGATTTGGCAATTTGTTCTTGATTCTAATAAAAACAAAATGAATCACAATGTCAGAAGATTGATTTTGAATCCTAAATCAGAGGAGAATCACCCTGATGTTGAATCAATATCATAAAAGTTATGATGAACAAGTTATCCCACTTTCAAGCGAAGTGATTCTAGTTTATCCTGTTTGGAGATTTGGCAATTTGTTCTTGGTTCTTATAAAACCAGAATGAATCAAGATTTCAGAAGATTGATTTTGACTCATAAATCAGTGGAGAATCACCCCATGTTGAATCAATATCGTACGAGTTATGATGAAGAAGTTATCTAACTTTCAACCGAAGTGATTCTAGTTTACTCTGTTTAGAAATTTGACAATTTCTTATTGATTCTAATCAAACCAGAATGAATTACGATGTAAGAAGCTTCATTTGGACACACAGATCAATGGTTAATAACCCTTAAGTTGAGAAAACATCATAGGAATTATGATGAAGAAGTTATCCCACTTTCAACCGAAGTGATTCCAGATTACCCTGTATGGAGATTTGGCAATTTGTTCTTGATTCTAGTTTACTCTGTTAGGAGATTTGACAATTTATTATTGATTCTAATCAAACCAGAAGGAATCACGATGTAAGACGCTTCATTTGGACACACAAATCAGTGGTTAATCATCCTGAAGTTAAATCAATGTCGTAGGAGTTAGGATGAAGAAGTTATCCCACTTTCAACCGAAGTGATTACAGTTTACCATGTCTGGAGATTTGGCAATTTGTTCTTGATTCTAATAAAACCAAAATGAATCACGATGTCAGTAGCTTGATTTTGACTCATAAATCAGTGGAGAATCACCGTGATGTTGAATCAATATCATACCAGTTATGATGAAGTAGTTATCACAGTTTCAACCGAAGTGATTCTTGTTTACTCTGTTTGGAGATTTGAAAATTTCTTGTTGATTCTAATCAAACCAGAATGAATCACGATGTAAGAAGTTTCGTTCGAAATCAATATCATAGGAGTTATGATGAAGAAGTTATCCCACTTTGAACCGCAGTGGTTACATATTACCTTGTTTAGAGATTTGGCAATTAGTTTTTGATTCTAATAAAACCAAAATGAATGACGATGTCATATTATTGATTTTGAATCATTAATCAGTGGAGAATCACCCTGGAGCTGAATTAATATCATAGGAGTTATGATGAAGAAGTTATCCCACTTTCAACCGAAGTGATTCCAGTTTATCCTTTTTGGAGATTTGGCAATTTGTTCTTGATTTTAATAAAACCAGAATGAATCAAGATGTCAGAAACTTGGTTTTGACACATAAAGCAGTGGAGAATCACCCTGATGTTAAATTATTATCATAAGAGTTATGATGAAGAAGTTATCCCACTTTCAACCGAAGTTATTCTAGTGTACTCTGTTTGGAGATTTGACAATTTCTTATTGATTCTAAGTAAACCAGAATGAAACACGATGTACGAAGCTTCATCTGAACTCAAAAATCAGTGGTGAATCACCCTGAAGTTAAATCAATATCATAGAAGTTATGATGAAGACATTATCCCACTTTCAACAGAAGTGATTCTAGTTTACTATGTTTGAAGATTTAACAATTTCTTATTGATTCTAATCATACCAGAATGAATCACGATGTAAGAAGCTTCGTTTGGACACAAAAATCAGTGGTTAATCACCCTGAAGTTGAATCAATATCATAGGAGTTATGATGAAGAATTTATCCCACTTTCAACCAAAGTGAATCCAGTTTACTCTTTTTGGAGATTTGACAATTTCTTATTGATTCTAATCAAACCAGAATGAATCACGATGTTACGAAGCTTAATTTGGACACAAAAATCAGTGGCTAATCACCCTGAAGTTGAATCAATATCATAGGAGTTATGATGAAGAAGTTAATCCACTTTCAACCGAAGTGATCCCAGATTACTATGTTTAGAGATTTTGCAATTTGTTCTTGATTCTAATAAAACCAAAATGAATCAAGATATCGGAAGTTTGCTTTTGACTCATAAATCAGTGGAGACTCACCCTGATGTTGAATCAATATCATCCGAGTTGTGATGAATAAGTTATCCCACATAAGTCATTCTAGTTTACTCTGTTTGGAGATTTGACAATTTCTTATTTATTCTAATCAAACCAGAATGGATAATATGTAAGAAGCTTCTTTTGGACACACAAATCACCATGAAGTTGAATCAATATCATAGGAGTTATGATGAAAAGTTATCTCACTTTCAACCGAAGTGAATCCAGTTTACCCTGTTTAGAAATTTGGCAATTTGTTCTTAACTCTAATAAAAACATAATAAATCATGATGTCAGAAGCTTGATTTTGAATCATAAATCAGTGGAGAATCACCCTGATGTGGAATCAATATCATATGAGTTATGATGAAGAAGTTATCCCACTTTCAACCGAAGTGATTTTAGTTTACTCTGTTTGGAGATTTGATAATTTCTTATTGATTCTAATCAAACCAGAATGAATCACGATGTAAGAATGATGTGATCATGGACCATCTCAAAAAGGAAGATGATGTAGCCATTGGAGGATTACTTAGACTCGTATGGACCAACCAGCTGAAGAAGATGCCTTAGCCATTCCAGAAGGTCCCACGACTCGTTCTAGAATTAAGAAACTAAATTGAGCAATTGAAGGATTAGTTAGACTCGTATAGAAACAAGAAGAAGGTATTGGACAAAGCTTTATAATCCGAGATACCAATGGCTTGATTTGGACCCACAAACCAATGACAATTTCTTATTGACTCTAATCAAACCAGAATGAATCACGGTGTAAGAAGCTTCCTTTGGACATACAAATCAGTGGTTAATCACCCTAAAGTTGAATCAATAACAGATTGCCAAATAAAAGTATCACCCTGATGTTGACTCAATATCATAGGAGTTATGATGAAGAAGTTATCACACTTTCAACCGAAGTGATTCCAGTTTACCCTGTTTGGAGATTTGGTAATTTTTTCTTAATTCTAATAAAACCAAAATGAATCACGATGTCAGAAGCTTAATTTTGACTCATAAATCAGTGGAGAATCACCATGATGTTGAATCAATATCATACGAGTTATGATGAAGAAGTTATCCCACTTTCAACGGAAGTTATTGTAGTTTACTATATTTAGAGATTTTAAAAAAAAATTGATTCTAATCAAACCAGAAGGAATCACGATGTAAGAAGCTTCATTTGGAAACACAAATCAGTGGTTAATCATCCTGAAGTTAAATCAGTATCATAGGAGTTATGATGAAGATATTATCCCACTTTAACGGAAGTGAATCCACTTTATCATATTTGAAGATTTGGCAATTTGTTATAGATTCTTATAAAACCATAATGAATCACGATGTCAGAAGTTTTCTTTAGACTTATAAACCAGTGAAGAATCACCCTGATGTTGAATCAGTATCATACGAGTTATGATGAAGAAGTTTTCCCACTTTGAACCGAAGTGATTCTAGTTTACTATGTTTGGAGTTTTGACATTTTCTTATTGATTCTAATCAAACTAGAATGAATCATGATGTAACAAGCTTCATTTGGACACTCAAATCAATGACTAATCACCCAGAAGTTGAATCAGTATCATAGGAGTTATGATGAAGAAGTTATCCCATTTTAAACCCGAAGTGATTCCATATTGCTTTGTTTTGAGATTTGGCAATTTGTTATTGATTCTAATAAAATCAAAATGAATCAAGATGTCAGAATCTTCATTTTGACTCATAAATCATTGTAGAATCACCCTCATGTTGAATCAATATCATACGAGCTATGATGAAGAAGTTATCCCACTTTCAACGGAAGTTATTCTAGTTTACTATGTTTGGAGATTTTAAAATTTCTTATTGATTCTAATCTAACAAGAATGAATAAACATGTAAGAAGCTTCATTTGGACACACAAATCTGTGGTTAATCACCCTGAATTTAGATCTATGTCATAGGAGTTAGGATGAAGAAGTTATCCCACTTTCAACCGAAGTTATTCCAGTTTACCATGTTTGGAGATTTGGAAATTTGTTCTTGATTCTAATAAAACCAAAATGAATCACAATGTCAGAAGCCTGATTTTGACTCATAAATCAGTGGAGAATCACCCTGATGTTGAATTAATATCATACGAGTTATGATGAAGTAGGTATCCCACTTTGAACCGAAGTGATTCTAGTTTACTCTGTTTGGAGATTTGACAATTTCTTATTGATTCTAATCAAACCAGAATAAAGTACGATGTAAGAATTTTTGTTCGGACACACAAATCAGTGGCTAATCACCCTGAAGTTGAATCAATATCATAGGAATTATGATGAAGAAGTTATCCCATTTTTAAACGAAGTGATTCCAGTTTACCATGTTTGGAGATTTGACAATTTGTTCTTGATTCTAATAAAACCAGTATAAATCACGATGTCAGAAGCTTGATTGTTACTCTTAAGTCAGTGAAGAATCACCCTGATGTTAAATCAATATCATACGAGTTATGATGAAGAAGTTATCTCACTTTCAACCGAAGTTATTCTAGTTTACTTTGTTTGGAGATTTGACAATTACTTATTGATTATTATCAAACCAGAATAAATCATGACGTAAGAAGCTTCTTTAGGACACACAAATCAGTGGTTACTTACCCCTAATCTGAATCAATATCATAGGAGTTATGATGAAGAAGTTATCCCACTTTCAACCGAAGTGATTCCAGATTATCCTGTTTGACGATTTGGCAATTTTTTCTTGATTCTAATAAAATCAAAATGAATTACGATGTCAGAAGCTTGCTTTTGACTCATAAATCAGTGGAGAATCACCCTGAAGTTGAATCAATATCATAGGAGTTATGATGAAGAAGTTATCCCACTTTCAACCTAAGTGATTCCAGATTACTATGTTTAGAGATTTGGCAATTTGTTCTTGATTTAAATAAAACCAAAATGATCATGATGTCAGAAGCTTGCTTTTCACTCATAAATCAGTGGAGACTCACCCTGATGTTGAATCAATATCATACGAGTTATGATGAATAAGTTATCCCACCGAAGTGACTCTAGTGTACTCAGTTTGGAGATTTGACAATTTTTTATTGATTCTAATCAAACCAGAATGAATCACGATTTAAGAAGCTTCGTTTGGACACACAAATCAGTGGCTAATCACCCTGAAGTTGAATCAATATCATAGGTGTTGACATGAAGACATGAATGATAGAGAAGAATAAATAAAGGCATGAGGAAAATCCAGAATGATCAAGTATAAAATGATCACTTGTCCGTACAATTAGGTCAAGGAGTGACCTAACTTGACTTGTAAGACAAGAGAAGGTTAGCTTGAGAAGAAAGGAAGAAGAAATGAAGCTTAATCTCTTTAGAACCAAAGAGGATGTCGACTAGAGGCAGAGAATCTTTAGGGAGAGAAGTCACATGTTGTGTTAAGGAGAGTGGACCACTTAGCTCCTGTCCCTTTCCAACATTGCTGGACGTGCCTCTGCTCCTCCTCAGACTGTCCCTACCATTCCTTAGTTCCTGGCATCCCTCAGACTGTCCCTGGCATCCCTCAGTCCCTACCATTTCTCAGTCCCATTAATTTATTCTTTTCTTTATTAAAACTTGTTTGATTATTTAATGTATTTTTTTGGTCTATATAAAGACATGTATCCAGAACTAAGAAAGGTAAGGAAACATATTTTTCTTCATCTCTCTCTCTGGTTTCAAATCTCTCCCTCTCTCTCTTCATTGTTCTTCATTGTTCTCCATGGTTCTTCACAATATTTAGCTCAAATCTTCTCAAACTTTCATGGTATCAGAGCAACAAAGCTTCTTAACCTATTTACTTCCGCAAAACAAAGCTTACTCTGTCCTTGTTGCTTCATTTTCTTCAAGATTCACTCTCTAGTTCTTCTACTTTTGGCGAGTGAAGGATGGAGATCAACAAGTCTTTTCACATACCTGTGACCTTACAGGGAACTAACTATCTTCTATGGTCCTGAATGGTTAAAACAGCCCTTGGAGGAAGGGATTATGGAGTCATGTTACCAATGAAGCAGCTCCAAAGCAGATCCTCCAAGGAGAATATGGAAAAGAGCTGGTGGTGGTTGATGAAGACAAATGGTCTCAAGAAGATTAGATGGTGCTCTCTCTCCTCCACTGCTCTCTTGAACCAGCTATCTTGGAGTCTTACTCATACTGTGAGACTACCAAAGAACTATGGGACACTCTCTACAAGGTGTTTGGAAATGCTTCCAACCTTACTAGAGTGTTTGAAGTGAAAAGTGCCATTAATGCTCTCAGCCAAGGAGATATTGTGTTTGAAACTCACTTTGGGAAGTTTAGATCTCTTTGGGCAGAGCGGGAGCTTCTAAGACCACACACTGTGGATCCCTCAACTCTGAATGCAAAGCGTGAAGAGGACAAAGTATTTGGGTTGCTGCTGACTCTCAATTCATCCTACAACAGCCTAATCAAGAACATCCTGAGAGCTGATAAACTCCCCTCTCTAGATGATGTATGTGCGCAAATCCAAAAGGAAGAAGGCTCAGTGGGTCTTTTTGGGAGCAAACGAGAACCTGTCATGGTTAATCAAGCTGAAGCAACAGTGGCAAACAAGAGTGTGTACAAGAAAGAGGATAAGAGATCTTTGATTTGTGACCACTGCAAGAAGAAAGGTCATCTCAAGGACAAGTACTGGATACTGAATCCTCATCAAAAGCCAAACAAATTCAAGGAGAACCACACTCAGTACATGGATGAAAGGGCTAACTTCTCCACTGATGGTGCTGAATCAGCGACCCCAAACAATGGTGTGGGAAGTGCTATGGCTTCTACTTCAGTGTACTCAACTGCAAGAACCAACCATGATGAGACTATAAAGAGATCTGATCTAGATGCTCTCATCAAGGCCTTGAAAGAATCTGGTATCCTTAAAACTCTTGGCTTCTCTCTTAATGCATCTCACACTGATTATAGTACAATGAATGATTTAAAACTTGCTAGACCATTGGTAATAGACTCTGGTGCCTCACATCATATGATTAGTGATTCCCACTTGATTAGAAATGCGAAACCAGCCTTAGGAAATGTGATGATAGCAAATGGCGATAAAGTTCCAATAAGAGGAATAGGTGATTTGAATCTGTTTGACAAAGTATCTAAGGCTTTATATATGCCAACCTTTGCATCAAACTTGGTTTATGTAAAAAAGGCCACAAACGATTTAAACTGCAATGTTACATTCACTTCTAATGAAGTTTACTTTCAGGATATTGAGTCTAGTAAGTTGCTTGGCAAAGGTGTGACAAAGGGAGACTTGTACTTGCTTGAGGACACAAGACCAGATGCTGAATTATTTTCTGCTTTTAATGTTATTTCCGAGTTCCTTAAAGATGTATTGTGGCATGCTAGATTAGGACATCCTCATTCTAGAGCCTTAAACATCATGTTGCCTAGTATCTTGTTTAAAAGTGATTGTGAGGCTTGTATTCTAGGAAAACATTGTAGAAGTCTGTTTCCTAAATCAAAGACTATCTATGATCACTGCTTTGATTTAATACATTCTGATGTCTGGACTGCCCCATGTTCATCTAGAGAACAACATAGATACTTTGTGAAATTTATAGATGAGAAATCGAAGTACACATGGATTACCTTGTTGCAATCAAAAGATAGTGTACTAGAAGCATTTAAAAAATTTCAGAACTATATCACTAACCATGTCAATGTTAAGATAAAGATTCTTAGATCATATAATGGTGGTGAATACACTAGAACAGCCTTCAAACAACATCTAGCCACACATAGAATCATACACCAAACCAGCTGCCCTTACACACCTCAGCAAAATGGCGTGGCAGAAAGGAAGAATAGACACTTGATGGAAGTAGCCAGGAGCATAATGTTTCACACAAATGTACCTAAGAAGTTTTGGGGAGATGCAGTTGTTACAGCCAGATACTTGATCAACCGCACACCCACCAAAATACTCCTTGATGCTACTCCTTATGAGGTACTCAACCAAAATAAGCCATCTATAGACCATTTGTGTATCTTTGGGTGTGTGTGTTTTGTCTTGATTCCAGGAGATCTACGCAACAAGCTAGAGGCTAGAAGCACAAAGGCAATGTTTATTAAATACTCCACGCATCAGAAAGGCTACAAGTGTTATGTTCCAAAAACAAGGAGAATTCTGGTATCCAAAGATGTTAAGTTCATGGAATCAAGTGGTTATTATGATGAGAAGAGCTGGGAAGAGCTAAAGGATCTATCTCAATCTGCCTCTTATAGAGCTAACAATCTGAGAGTTATTATGGAAAGGCTAGGCATCAGTATACCAAGAGTTCCTTAACCAGCCAAGGAGGAGCCCACCCATACAATTCCAGAGGCTGAGAAAGACATTCGAGTCACTCATCCTGATCATGAGGGGGGCAATGAAAGTGGTGGTCAATTTGAAGCTCAAGCTCAACCTGAGGAAACTCAGTAGCTCATGATCAAAATGGAGTGCCATCTGATGAAGGTCTATCTGATTTAGAAACTGAGACTCAAATGGGAGAGCCTACTGAAGAAAATGATCCAGAACCTGATCAAATACAACCATTGAGAAGAAGTACAAGGATCAGGAAGCCGGCCTCAAACTGGATTAACACAAGGGTTTACTTCAATGCTGAAGTTGTGGCTCATCCAATAAGTGCAGTATGCTCTCTTGCTCAATATCCAGAAGCGCATCAAGTATTCATTGGGGAATTGGATTCTGAGTACATTCTAAAAACATATGAAGAAGCTATGCAACATGAGGAGTGGCAACAGTCTGTTGGTGATGAGATTGGTTCCATGATCAAGAATGATACATGGTTTGAAACTGAACTCCCCAAGGGTAAGAAGGCAGTGACAAGTCGCCTAATGTATACAATCAAGTATCTTGCTAATGGAAAACCAAAGAGGAAGAAGACAAGACTTGTGGCAAGAAGTTACACTCAAGTATATGGGGAAGATTACCTGGATACCTTTTCACCAGTGGCCAAGTTGCACACCATAAGGATTCTTCTATCTCTTGCTGGCAACCTTGAGTGGGATCTACGGCATATGGATGTAAAGAATGCATTCCTCCAAGGAGAATTGGAAGATGAAGTCTACATGAGGCCACTTCCTGGTTTAGAGAGCATGGTCAAACTAGGGAATGTTTTGAGGCTGAAGAAGGAAATATATGGCTTGAAACAATCTCCTAGAGCCTGATACAACAAACTGAGTGCAACTCTTAATGGAAGAGGATTTGTAAAATCAGAGGCAGATCACTCCCTATTTACTCTAACTAGCCAACAAGGTATTGTGGTGATCTTGGTGTATGTAGATGATATCATTATCACTGGTAGAAACAAGGAAGGTATACTCTCAACCAAAACTTTTCTCAAAACTGCATTTGATATTAAGGATTTGGGAGAGTTAAAGTACTTCTTAGGGATTGAAATGTGCCGCTCTAAAGAGGGGATTTTCTTATCCCAAAGGAAATACACACTTGACATTTTAAATGAGGCAGAAAACCTTGGTGGTAGACAGGCCAAGACACCATTAGAGGAAGGCTACAAGGTACTACGAGAGGGGGAGTTTGATGCCACTCCATTTGAGGATGTCAAGAAGTATAGAAGAATGGTTGGAAAACTTATATATCTGACCATAACTTGACCTGATGTATGCTTTGCTGTGAACTAAGTCAGTCAGCATATGCAAACACCCACAATTCATCATTGGCACATGGTGGAGAGGATCATGAGATACTTGAGAGAAGCTCATGGTCAAGGCATATGGAAGGCTAACAATGGAAGCAATGAAGTGGTGGGATATTGTGATGCAGATTGGGCTGGAGACAGAACTGATAGGAGATCAACCACTGGATAATGTACCTTCATTGGAGGCAATCTAGTCACATGGAAGACCAAGAAACAGAAGGTGGTGTCATGTTCAAGTGCTGAGGCAAAATATAGGGCCATGAGGAAGCTAACAATTGAGCTTATATAGATCAAAGGACTACTCAAAGACTTGGAGATAGAAATCACAGCACCAATGACAATGCATTGTGACAATTAGGTGGCTATACACATTGCATCAAATTCAGCCTTCCATGAGAGGACAAAGCACATACAAGTAGACTGCCACAAGGTGAGACAAGCAGTAAAGCAGCAAGTGATTCTTCCATGCTACACAAGAATTGACGATCAATTGGCTGACATATTCATTAAGGCAGCAAGCAACAAGGTTTGGGAGTCCATCCATCCTAAGCTTGGACTCATAGACATCTCATGTCACTGATCCTCTTACCATGAAGTGTTCTACTCTTTTTCCTTTGCTTGGGTTTTATCCCAAGTGGTTTTCCCAAGTAAAGGTTTTAATGAGGGAATGCTTCATGGAATCCAAGCTTGACCAGTCCCTATGGTCAAGCTTGAGAGGGAATGTTGACATGAAGACATGAATGATACAGAAGAATAAATCAAGGCATGAGAAACATCCAGAATGATCAAGTATAAAATGATCACTTGTCCGTACAGTTAGGTCAAGGAGTGACCTAACTTGACTTGTAAGACAAGAGAAGGTTAGCTTGAGAAGAAAGGAAGAAGAAATGAAGCTTAATCTCTTCAGAACCAAAGAGGATGTCTACTAGAGGCAGAGAATCTTTAGGGAGAGAAGTCAGATGTTGTGTTAAGGAGAGTTGACCACTTAACTTCTGTCCCTTTCCAACATTGCTGGACGTGACTCTGCTCCTCCTCAGACTGTCCCTGCCATCCCTCAGTCTGTCCCTGGCATCCCTCAGTCTGTCCCTGGCATCCCTCAGTCCCTGCCATTGCTCAGTCCCATTAATTTATTTTTTTCTTTATTCAAACTTGTCTGATTATTTAATGTATTGTCTGGTCTATATAAAGACATGTATCCAAAACAAAGAAAGGCAAGGAAACATATTTTTCTTCATCTCTCTCTCTCTAGTTACGAATCTCTCCCTCTCTCTCTTCATTGTTCTTCATTGTTCTCCATGGTTCTTCACAATATTTAGCTCAAATATTCTCAAACTTTCAATAGGAGTTATGATGAAGAAGTTATCCCACTTTCTACCGAAATGAATCCAGTTTACCTTGTTTGGAGATTTGGCAATTTGTTCTTGATTCTAATAAAACCAAAATGAATCACGAAGTTAGAAGCTTGATTTTGACTCATAAATCAGTGGAGAATCACGCTGATGTTGAATCAATATGAATCATGATGTCAGAAGCTTGATTTTGACTCATAAATCAGTGGAGAATCACCCTGATGTTGAATCAATATTATACGAGTTTTGATGAAGAAGTTATCCCACTTTGAACTGAAGTTATTCTAGTTTACTCTGTTTGGAGATTTGAAAATTTCTTATTGATTCGAATCAAAACAGAATGAATCACGATGTAAGAAGCTTAGTTTGGACACAAAAATCAGTGGCTAATCACCCTGAAGTTGAATCAATATCATAGGAGTTATGATGAAGAAGTTATCCCGCTTTCAACCGAAGTGATTCCAGTTTACCCTGTTTGCAGATTTGGTAATTTGTTCTTGATTCTAATAAAACCAGAATGAATCACGATGTCAGAAGCTTGATTGAGACTCATAAATCAATGGAGAATCACCCTGATGTTAAATTAATATCATACGAGTTATGATAAAAAAGTTATCCCACTTTCAACCGAAGTTTTTCTAGTTTACTCTGTTTGGAGATTTGACAATTTCCTATTGATTATTATCAAACCAGAATAAATCACGATGTAAGAAGCTTCATTTGGACACACAAACCAGTGGTTAATCACCCTGAAGTTAAATAAAAGTCATAGGAGTTAGGATGAAGAAGTTATCCCACTTTCAACCGACATGATTCCAGTTTACCATGTTTGGAGATTTGGCAATTTGTTCTTGATTCTAATAAAACCAAAATGAACCACGATGTTAGAAGCTTAATTTTGACTCATAAATCAGTGGAGGATCACGCTGATGTTGAATCAATAAGAATCACGATGTCTGAAGCTTGATTTTGACTCATAAATCAGTGCAGAATCACCCTGATGTTGAATCAATATCATACGAGTTATGATGAAGTAGATATCCCACTTTCAACCGAAGTGATTCTAGTTTACTTTGTTTGGAGATTTGACAATTTTTTATTGATTCTAATCAAACCAAAATGAATCACGATGTCAGAAGCTTGATAGACTCGTAAATCAGTGAAGAATGACCCTGATGTTGAATAAATATCATACGATTTATGATGAAGAAGTTATCCCACTTTCAACCAAAGTGTTTTCGATTTACCCTGTTTAGAAATTTGGCAATTTTTTCTTGATTCTAATAAAACCAGAATGAATCACGATGTCAGAAGCTTGATTTTGACTCATAAATCAGTGGAGAATCACCCTGATGTTGAATCAATATCATACGAGTTATGATGAAGAAGTTATCCAACTTTCAACCGCAGTTTTTCTAGTTTACTCTGTTTGGAGATTTGACAATTTTTTCTTGATTCTAATAAAACCAGAATGAATCACGATGTCAGAAGCTTGATTGAGACTCATAAATCAATGGAGAATCACCCTGATGTTAAATCAATATCATACGAGTTATGTTGAAAAAGTTATCCCACTTTCAACCGAAGTATTTCTAGTTTACTCTGTTTGGAGGTTTGACAATTTCCTATTGATTATTATCAAACCAGAATAAATCACGATGTAAGAAGCTTCATTTGGACACACAAACCAGTGCTTAATCACCCTCAAGTTAAATAAAAGTCATAGGAGTTAGGATGAATAAGTTATCCCACTTTCAACCGACATGATTCCAGTTTACCATGTTTGGAGATTTGGCAATTTGTTCTTGATTATAATAAAACCAAAATGAATCACGATGTTAGAAGCTTGATTTTGACTCATAAATCAGTGGAGGATCACGCTGATGTTGAATCAATAAGAATTACGATGTCAGAAGCTTGATTTTGACTCATAAATCAGTGCAGAATCACCCTGATGTTAAATCAATATCATACGAGTTATGATGAAGTAGTTATCCCACTTCCAACCGTAGTGATTCTGGTTTACTTTGTTTGGAGATTTGAAATTTTTTTCTGGATTCTAATCAAACCAAAATGAATCACGATGTCAGAAGCTTGATGGACTCGTAAATCAGTGAAGAATGACCCTGATGTTGAATCAATATCATACGAGTTATGATGAAAAAGTTATCCCACTTTCAACCGAAGTATTTCTAGTTTACTCTGTTTGGAGGTTTGACAATTTCCTATTGATTATTATCAAACCAGAATAAATCACGATGTAAGAAGCTTCATTTGGACATACAAACCAGTGCTTAATCACCCTCAAGTTAAATAAAAGTCATAGGAGTTAGGATGAATAAGTTATCCCACTTTCAACCGACATGATTCCAGTTTACCATGTTTGGAGATTTGGCAATTTGTTCTTGATTATAATAAAACCAAAATGAATCACGATGTTAGAAGCTTGATTTTGACTCATAAATCAGTGGAGGATCACGCTGATGTTGAATCAATAAGAATTACGATGTCAGAAGCTTGATTTTGACTCATAAATCAGTGCAGAATCACCCTGATGTTAAATCAATATCATACGAGTTATGATGAAGTAGTTATCCCACTTCCAACCGTAGTGATTCTGGTTTACTTTGTTTGGAGATTTGAAATTTTTTTATGGATTCTAATCAAACCAAAATGAATCACGATGTCAGAAGCTTGATGGACTCGTAAATCAGTGAAGAATGACCCTGATGTTGAATCAATATCATACGAGTTATGATGAAGAAGTTATCCCACTTTCAACCAAAGTGTTTCCAATTTACCCTGTTTGGAAATTTGGCAATTTTTTCTTGATTCTAATAAAACCAGAATGAATCACGATGTCAGAAGCTTGATTGAGACTCATAAATCAATGGTGAATCACCCTGATGTTAAATCAATATCATACGAGTTATGATGAAAAAGTTATCCTACTTTCAACCGAAATTTTTCTAGTTTACTCTGTATGGAGATTTGACAATTTCTTATAGATTATTATCAACCCAGAATAAATCACGATGTAAGAAGCTTCAGTTGGAAACACAAATCAGTGGTTAATCACCCTTAATTTGAATCAATATCATAGGAGTTATGATGAAGAAGTTATCCCAATTTCAACCGAAGTTTTTCTAGTTTACTCTATTTGGAGATTTGACAATTTCTTATTGAATCTAATCAAACAAGAATTAATCACGATGTACGAAGCTTCATTTGGACACAAAAATCAGTGGTTAATCACCCTTAATTTTAATCAATATCATAGGAGTTATGATGAAGAAGTTATCCCACTTTGAACCGAAGTGATTCCAGATTACCCTTTTTGGAGATTTGGCAATTTGTTCTTGATTCTAATAAAACCAAAATGAATCACGATGTCAGAAGCTTGATTTTGACTAATAAATCAGTGGAGAATCACCCTGAAGTTGAATCAATATCATAGGAGTTATGATGAAGAAGTTATTCTACTTTCAACCGAAGTGATTCCAATTTACCATGTTTAATTTACCATGTGTGGAGATTTGGCAATTTGTTCTTGATTCTAATAAAACCAAAATGAATCACGAAGTAAGAAGCTTGATTTTGACTCATAAATCAATGGAGAATCACCCTGATGTTGAATCAATAAGAATCACGATGTCAAAAGCTTGATTTTGACTTATAAATCAGTGGAGAATCACCCTGATGTTGAATCAATATCATACGTGTTATGATGAAATAGTTATCCCACTTTTAACCGAAGTGATTCTAGTTTACTCTGTTTGGAGATTTAACAATTTCTTATTGATTCTAATAAAACCAAAATGAATCACGATGTCAGAAGCTTGATTTTGACTAATAAATCAGTGGAGAGTCACCTTGAAGTTGAATCAGTATCATAGGAGTTATGATGAATAAGTTATTCCACTTTTAACCGAAGTGATTCCAGTTTACCATATTTGGAGATTTGACAATTTGTTCTTGATTCTAATAAAACCAAAATGAATCACGATGTCAGACGCTTGATTTTGACTCATAAATCAGTGGAGAATCACCCTGATGTTGAATCAATAAGAATCACGATGTCAAAAGCTTGATTTTGACTTATAAATCTGTGGAGAATCACCCTGATGTTGAATCAATATCATACGAGTTATGATGAAATAGTTATCCCACTTTTAACTGAAGTGATTCTAGTTTACTCTGTTTGGAGATTTGACAATTTCTTATTGATTCTAATCAAACCAAAATGAATCACGATGTCAGAAGCTTGATATTGAGTCGTAAATCAGTGGAGAATGACCCTGATGTTGAATCAATATCTTACGAGTTATGAAGAAGAAGTTATCCCACTTTCAACCAAAAAGATTCCAATTTACCCTGTTTAGAGATTTGGTAATTTGTTCTTGGTTCTAATAAAACCAGAATGAATCACAATGTCAGAAGCTTTATTTAGACTCATAAATCAATGGAGAATCACCCTGATGTTAAATCAATATCATACAAGTTATGATGAAAAAGTTATCCCATTTTCAACCGAAGTTTTTATAGTTTACTCTGTTTGGAGATTTGACCATTTCTTATTAATTCTAATCAAAACAGAATGAATCACGATGTAAGAAGCTTCATTTTGACTCAAAAATCAGTGGATAATCACCATGATGTTGAATCAATATCATATACGAGTTATGATGAAGAAGTTATCCCAATTTCAACCGAAGTGATTCTATTTTACTCTGTTTGGAGATTTGACAATTTTTATTGATTCTAATCAAACCAGAATGAATCAAGATGCTAAGAAGCTTCATTTGGACATATAAATCAGTGGCTAATCACCCTGAAGTTTAATCAATATCATAGTAGTTATGATGAAGAAGTTAATCCACTTTCAACCGAAGTGATTCCAGATTACTATGTTTAGAGATTTGGCAATTTGTTCTTGATTCTAAAATCAATCAAGATGTCAGAAACTTGCTTTTGACTCATATATCAGTGGAGACTCACCCTGATGTTGTGATAAGATCCTAGGATGCTCTCTGGAACAGATGGGATAATCCTTGTAGAAACGAATCAAAAGACTCAAGTTTCTCAAGGCATGTGGTTCGAATGGTGACACAAGAGGGATGGATGATCTCTTGATACTCCTAGATGACTAAATCGGATATGACACACCAACTTAGACACCCTTAGACTATGGATATTACACAACAGAAACACTTCAACTCGCCAAAGACAAGAGAGAAGAGAGAAAAGATTTTCGATAAAATATTGCTTAATGATAGAAGGGGTCACGACCAACTTATAAAGGAGAAGCCTTGTACATGCACAAGGTCTCGAAACTAGAAAGAAAAATAAAGGAAACACGCTCCCTTGGAAACTAAACAAAGACCAAGTTTTTCAAATTATTCAAAACATAGGATAAAAATAACATAAGATAGATATGTGGTTGGTTCGGGATCATCATCTAGGTGATATGTGAAGTAGTCTTGTGGCCTCGTTAAAAACCTCCCTCCGTAAAACCCATTGGGACAAAACCAAAGTGAGGAAAAGAGTACACACAATCCTACTTGCCTAGTTGATGATCAGCTTGAAGGTGGAATGGATTGAATGATGGTTAAGGTGTCTTGGATGATCAAGCTTCGACCAAGACCAATGTATTCTTCTTGTTTCAAAGCACTCTTCAACGTTGCATCCTCAGCTACAAACCCTTCAGGTTCATGCTTCCATTCCTTGGTGTTTTCCATGATCACATCATCCCCTCCCTCTTTAAAAAGATTTGTCTTCAAATCTGTTTTACCTGCAATAGAGGGGACCAAGTCAGTAACATCAAAGTTTAAAATCAGATTATACTTACCTTGTAAGCCTCTTTGATAGGCATAGTTGCTGACTGGTTCGGATATGTATAATATATTTATCCATTTAGTTTCTGATTCATTACTCAAACCTGATACAATGAAACAAAGGAAGTTAGCAAATGAAAATTTATCAAAGAGTAATAATCTTATCCCAAATTGGTTTTTGCTCGGTTTTGGCTTGTGTGCTGCTTCTGGTGGTGCTTCTTTGATGAGTATGAAGGCAGTGACGTCTTGGTGCTTATCCTGATCCAAATCAGGTGGCTTGAACCTCTTATCTTCCTCACACTTGTTGTTTCTTCTTGTATGTTTCCAAGCTTCATTATAATCTGCACATGGCTCTTTTGACAAAAACAAGTGCATTATATCTGTGTAATCATTGAGGAAAGAACTCTTGAAAACATGATCACTTACCTTAGCATGCTCACCTGGTCGCTATATGTAAGCTTGAAGTGTTCCAAACTTATAAAGTTCCAAATAAGGCAAGCACATGATCAATCGGTTTGCAGGATCCGTAACTCTCTCACCTGAACATCTTTGGAACTGATTCCAATTCTACGTGAGACCCTGATGAGTTAAGTTTCTATTGTAGTTGAGTTTGTTGCTTAATTCTCTTTGGTTGGTAAGATATGATCCTCAGACTGCTCCTGTATCAAAGCTAGCGGCTCGGGTTTGTTGCTTTAGAGCTAGGCTTAGACTGAGTTTATCTGCTGCTTTCTCTTTGATTTGAGAAGAAAATTTGAGTTCTTCTCCTGCTCCAGTAATCACTTGACCATTAACTTCTTCATCTCCAATCATGGTTTCATAATCTCTGCAATGGTATTGAAGCTGATGCATATCTGGTGGCTTCCATATCTTGACATGGTCGAGAAGCAAGTCTTTTTGATCAACTTCCAACTTCTTATGACCCCATGTGGTTCTAGCACAAACAATTCAAACTCCAAGGAAGATAATCTTGTGGACATATGCTCCAGGTCTCCACGAGTAGGTTTGTAACCTTCCAACACAATAAGATATAAGTTTCTCTTGGGAAAGATCCAAACCGACACGTTTTGCAAAACTGCAATATCTTGATGATCAAGTGGCCATTTGCTGTGTGGTCTTGTTTGTTGGATCCGTGACTGACTTGGCTTCATACGCCATTTTTTTCATAGTGAAACTCTTTAGGAGATGAGACGTGCAACACCTTTCCTCCAGAGAATGAAAGATTTCCAAAATCAATTGTTTATGCTGCTGATTTCTTCTCAATCAATATGAGGTTGTTCCTGTGATGCACAACTATCCTCCAGGTTCAAATACTACATGTTTCAAGCCCAGTTTGTGTCTTGAATGCTCCATAGCTCGGATCTTGTCCCAATCAAAAAGGACTGATCAGAAAAGTACCCAAGAATGTTTTTTGGAAATCACATGAGTCAAAGCCAATCATCTTCTCTAGCCGACTCTCTGATTGTGGTTTCTTGTGTGCCTCCTCTTCTATCACATCCTGTTTGAAAAGAACCAGGTCATCCATTACTGGTTGATCACCCTTCTGAATGGTGGTTGTTGGAATAGCGGCTTAATCTTCTTGAGCTTGTGCTGCTGATTCTGGTCCTGCTGATTGAAGTTCTGAGACAGAAGTGAAAGACTCTTGGTTCTGTGCTTCTATGGCTGGACGTGTTGTATTGGACCTTTTAAATTGTTTCTCCACATCCATAATTACCTGTAACAATGCCTCCTTATCCTTTTCACTGAATAAACAGAATTGTTTATCTTCTTTGAATGGCTTAGAGACTGTCTTCTCCTTGCTGTAATCAGATTGTTGCCTTGCTAGATGTGACTTCCTTCATTGGAGACATCAGAGAGATGTGGCCTTTGGATGCATACTTGTCCCTTAGTATCAATTTCAGACTCTCCCAAGTTGTGATAGTTGGTTCCTTGTAGAACCTGCAATCATCTTCTTCTTGCAACCACCACTTATAAGCACTTCCTTTGAGTTGAGAAATAGCAAAAGATAATCTTTCCTTCTTCATGATTCTGTTGTAATGCAGCCACATGTCCATGGTTCTTTCCCACTCCAGATAGTCACTTTTTCCTGAAGAAGCACAGAGTCGTACATCAGTAACTGGTTTATAATCAGAATAAAGATCAATGGATTTAGGAATGAGAGAAGATTGGCGTGGTCTGCCCCATGTGTTGGCTGATGGCTTGATATGTTGTTCTCCATGACCTGCATCTTCTTCTTTAAACCTCTTATGCTTGCTTAATTTGTATTGAACAGAATTTGGTGGTTTAGGCTTAAGGCTTTGAATTTTCATTGATGATCTCTGCCTCATCCTTTTCTCCATAAGTTCATCATGTTCTTGCTGAGTTTCCATTCTTAATTTCATTATCTTCTGCAAAGTAGCAGTCTTGGCAATGTTGATTCCTCTTTCTCTATTTCTTTCAATGGTACCTGAAACCGAAAACAACACACAGCAGTAACAAGTTCTAAAGAAAACAAACAATTGACTTTCAAAACAGAAACATATTCAAAACGAAATCAAACCCTACACTTCTCATATCAATTTCGAACTCAACATATGAGAAGAACAAATCAAAACTAATCAGAACAGAATAGATCAACTTCTCAATACTGAAACAAATCAATTTCTGCAAACCCTAAACTGATTCAGATCAAGCAATCGATAACTTCCGCAACAAGAATCCGAAAACTTTTAATCAGAAAAAAGAACAAGGAGCCCCAATTTATCAGATTTTCGACACAGAACACATAGATCTATCAGTTCTTAGCATGAATATGAAGAGACAAATCAAAAATCAGAGAATAAGAACACTTCTCTTCCAGAGTTGCTCTGATACCACTTGATAAGATCCTAGGATGCTCTCTGGAACAGATGGGATAATCCTTGCAGAAACGAATCAAAAGACTCAAGTTTCTCAAGGCATGTGGATCGAATGGTGACACAAGAGGGATGGATGATCTCTTGATACTCTTAGATGACTAAATCGGATATGACACACCAACTTAGACACCCTTAGACTATGGATATTACACAACAGAAACACTTCAACTCGCCAAAGACAAGAGAGAAGAGAGAAAAGATTTTCGATAAAATATTGCTTAATGATAGAAGGGGTCACGACCAACTTATAAAGGAGAAGCCTTGTACATGCATAAGGTCTCGAAACTAGAAAGAAAAATAAAGGGAACACGCTCCCTTGGAAACTAAACAAAGACCAAGTTTTTCCAATTATTCAAATCATAGGATAAAAATAACATAAGATAGATATGTGGTTGGTCCGGGATCATCATCTAGGTGATATGTGAAGTAGTCTTGTGGCCTCGTTAAAAACCTCCCTCCGCAAAACCCATTGGGACAAAACCAAAGTGAGGAAAAGAGTACACACAATCCTACTTGCCTAATTGATGATCAGCTTGAAGGTGGAATGGATTGAATGATGGTTAAGGTGTCTTGGATGATCAAGCTTCGACCAAGACCAATGTATTCTTCTTGCTTCAAAGCACTCTTCAATGTTGCATCCTCAGCTACAAACTCTTCAGGTTCAGGTTCATGCTTCCATTCCTTGGTGCTTTCCATGATCACATCATGTTGAATCAATATCATCCGAGTTATGATGAACAAGTTATCCCACCGAAGTGATTCTAGTTTACTTTGTTTGGAGATTTGACAATTTCTTATTGATTCTAATCAAACCAGAATGAATCACGATGTAGGAAGTTTCATTCGGACACACAAATCAGTGGCTAAACACCCTGAAGTTGAATCAATATCATAAGAGTTATGATAAAGAAGTTATCCCACTTTCAACAAAAGTGATTCGAGTTTACTCTGTTTGAAGATTTGACAATTTCTTATTGATTCTAATCAAACCAGAATGAATCACGATGTAAGAAGCTTCGTTTGGACACACAAATCAGTGGCTAATTACCCTGAAGTTGAATCAATATCATAGGAGTTTTGATGAAGAAGTTATCCCACTTTGAACCGAACTGAATCCAGGTTACCCTGTTTGGAGTTTTGGCAATTTATTCTCGATTCTAATAAAACCAGAATGAATCACGATGTCAGAAGCTTGATTTTGACTCATAAATCAGTGGAGAATCACCATGATGTTGAATCAATATCATATGAGTTATGATGAAGAAGTTATCCCACTTTCAACCGAAGTGATTCTAGTTTACTCTGTTTGGAGATTTGACAATTTCATATTGATTCTAATCAAACCAGAATGAATAACGATGTAAGAATGATGTGATCGTGGACCAACTCAACAAGGAATATTATGTATCCAGGAATGCACCCATGGACTAACCAGCTAAAGAAGATGCCGTAGCCATTCCAGAAGGTCCCATGACTCGTTTTAGAATTAAGAAACTAAATGGAGCCATTGGAGGATTACTTACACTCATATAGAAACAAGAAGAAGGTCTTGGACAAACCTTGATGATCCGAGATACCAATGGCTTCATTTGGACACACAAATCAGTGGCTAATCACCCTGAAGTTGAATCAATATCATAAGAGTTATGATAAAGAAGTTATTCCAGTTTACACTGTTTGGAGATTTAGCAATTTGTTCTTGATTCTAATAAAACCGGAATTAATCACGATGTCAGAAGCTTCATTTTGACTCATAAATCAGTGGATAATCACCTTGATGTTAAATCAATATCATACGAGTTATGATGAAGAAGTTATCCCACTTTCAACCAAAGTTATGTAGTTTACTCTGTTTGAAGATTTGAAAATTTCTTATTGATTCCAATCATACCATAATGAATCACGATTTAAGAAGCTTAGTTTGGACACAGAAATTAGTGGTTAATCACCCTGAAGTTGAATCAATATCATAGGAGTTATGATGAAGAAGTTATCTCACTTTCAATTTAAGTGAATCTAGTTTACCTTGTTTGGAGATTTGGTAATTTGTTCTTGATTCTAGTAAAACCAGAATGAATCACGTTGTCAGAATCTTGATTTTGACTAACAAATCAGTGGAGAATCACCCTCATGTTGAATCAATATCATACGAGTTATTATGAAGAAGTTATCCCACTTTCAACAGAAGTTATTCTAATTTACTCTGTTTGGAGATTTGAAAATTTCTTATTGATTCTAATCAAACTAGAATGAATCACGATGTATGAAGATTCATTTGGACACAAAAATCAGTGGTTACTCACCCAGAAGTTGTATCAATATCATAGAAGTTATGATGAAGAATTTATCCCACTTTCAATCGAAGTGAATCCAGTTTATCCTATTTGGAGATTTGGCAATTTGTTCTTGATTCTAATAAAACCAGAATGAATCACGATGTCAGAAGCTTGATTTTGACTCATAAATCACTGGAGAATCACCCTGATGTTGAATCAATATTATACGAGTTATTATGAAGAAGTTAGTCTACTTTTACGCGAAGTGATTCTAGTTTACATTGTTTGGAGATTTGACAATTTCTTATTGATTCTAATGAAACCAGAATGAATCACGATGTAAGAAGCTTCATTTGGACACAAAAATCAGTGGTTAATCACCCTGAAGTTGAATCAATATCATAGGAGTTATGATGAAGAATTTATCCCACTTTCAACCGAAGTGAATCCAGTTTACCCTGTTTCGAGATTTGGTAATTTGTTCTTGATTCTAATAAAACCAGAATGGATCACGATGTGAGAAGATTGATTTTGACTCATCAGTGGAGAATCACTCTGATGTTGAATCAATACTATACGAGTTATGATGAATAAGTTATCCCACTTTACCCCGAAGTGATTCTAGTTTACTCTGTTTGGAGATTTGAAAATTTCTTATTGATTCTAATCAAACCAGAATGAATCACGATGCAATAAGATTTGTTTGGAAACACAAGTCAGTGGCTAATCACCCTGAAGTTGAATCAATATCATAGGAGTTATGATGAAGAAGTTATCCCACTTTCAACCGAAGTGATTCCAGTTTACCATGTTTGGAGATTTGGCAATTTGTTCTTAATTCTAATAAAACCAGAATAAATCAAGATGTGAAAATCTTGATTTTGACTCATAAATCAGTGAAGAATCACCCTCATGTTGAATCAATATCATATGAGTTATGATGAAGAAGTTATCCCACTTTCAACCGAAGTTATTCGAGTTTACTTTGTTTGTAGATTTGAAAATTTCTTATTGATTCTAATCAAACCAGAATGAATCACGATGTAAGAAGCTTCATTTGGACACACAAATCAGTGGTTAATCACCCTGAAGTTAAATCAATGTCAGAGGAGTTATGATGAAAAAGTTATCTAACTTTCACCCGAAGTGAATCCAGTTTATCATGTTTGGAGATTTGGCAATTTGTTCTTGATTCTAATAAAACCAGAATGGATCACTATGTCAGAAGCTTGATTTTGACTCAAATCAGTGGAGAACCACCCTGATGTTGAATCAATAACATACGAGTTATGATGAAGAAGTTATCCCACTTTCAACCAAAGTTATTCTAGTTTAATCTGTTTGGAGATTTGACAATTTCTTATTGATTTTAATCAAACCTGAGTAAATCACGATGTAAGAAGGTTCATCTGGACACACAAATAAGTGGCTAATCACCCTGAAGTTGAATCAATATCATAGGAGTTATGATGAAGAAGTTATCCTACTTTCTACCGAAGTGATTCTAGTTTATCCTGTTTGGAGATTTGGCAATTTCTTCTTTATTCTAATAAAACCACAATGAATCACGATGTCAGAATCTTAATTTTGACTCATAAATCAGTGGAGAACACCCTCGTGTTGAATCAATAACATACGAGTTATGATGAAGAAGTTATCCCACTTTCAACCGAAGTTATTCTAGTTTACTCTGTTTGGATATTTAACAATTTCTTATTGATTCTAATAACACCAGAATGAATCACGATGTAAGAAGCTTCATTTGGACACAAAAATCAGTGGTTAATCAACCTGATGTTAAGTCAATGTAATTGGAGTTATGATGAAAAAGTTATCTCACTTTCAACCGAAGTAATTCCAGTTTACCCTGTTTGGAGATTTGGAAATTTATTCGTGATTCTAGTAAAACCAGAATGAATCACGACGAAAGAAGCTTGATTTTGACTCATAAATCAGTGAAGAATCACCCTCGTGTTGAATTAATATCATACGAGTTATGATGAAGAAGTTATCCCACTTTCAACCGAAATTATTCTAGTTTACTCTGTTTTGAGATTTGACAATTTTTTATTGATTCTAATCAAACCAAAATGAATCACGATGTAAGAGGCTTCATTTGGACACACAAATCAGTGGTTAATCACCCTGAAGTTAAATCAGTGTCATAGGAGTTATGATAAAGAAATTATCTCACTTTCAACCGAAGTGAATCCAGTTTATCATGTTTGGAGATTTGGCAATTTGTTCTTGATTCTAATAAAACCAGAATGAATACGATTTAAGAAGCTTGATTTTGACTCATAAATCAGTGGAAAATCACCCTCATGTTGAATCAATATCATAAGAGTTATGATGAAGAAGTTATCCCACTTTCAACCAAAGTTATTCGAGTTTACTCTGTTTGTATATTTGAAAATTTCTTATTGATTCTAACTAAACCAAAATGAATCATGATGTAAGAAGCTTCATTTGGACACACAAATCAGTGGTTAATCACCCTGAAGTTAAATCAATGTCATTGGAGTTATGATGAAGAAGTTATCCCACTTTCAACCGAAGTGAATCCAGTATACTCTGTTTGGAGATTTGACAATTTGTTCTTGATTCTAATAAAACCAGAATGGATCACGATGTCATAAGCTTCGTTTGGACACACAAATAAGTGGCTAATCACCCTGAAGTTGAATCAATATCATAGGAGTTATGATGAAGAAGTTATCCCACTTTCAACTAAAGTGATTCCAGTTTACCCTGTTCGGAGATTTGGCAATTTGTTCTTGATTCTAAGAAAACCAGAATGAATCAAGATCTCAGAAGCTTAATTTTGACTCATAAATCAGTGGAGAATCACCCTGATGTTGAATCAATATCATACGAGTTAAGATGAACAAGTTATCCCACTTTTAACCGAAGTGATTCTAGTTTACTCTGTTTGAAGATTTGACAATTTTGTATTTATTTTAATCAAGCCAGAATGAATCACGACGTAAGAAGCTTTGTTTGGAAAAACAAATCATTGGTTAATCACCCTGAAGTTGAATCAATATCACAGGAGTTATGATGAAGAAGTTATCCAAACTTTCAACCGAAGTAATTCCAGTTTACCGTGTTTGGAGATTTGGCA
Organism: Moricandia moricandioides; assembly: GCA_905132885.1. Taxonomy (NCBI): domain Eukaryota; kingdom Viridiplantae; phylum Streptophyta; class Magnoliopsida; order Brassicales; family Brassicaceae; genus Moricandia; species Moricandia moricandioides. The sequence goes on from CAJHQQ010000141.1 coordinate 54,594, forward strand.
ATTTTTTCTTGATTCTAGTAAAACCAGAATAAATCACGATGACAGAAGCTTGATTTTGACTCATAAATCAGTGGAGAATCACCCTCATGTTGAATCAAAATCATACAAGTTATGATGAAGAAGTTATCCCACTTTCAACCGAAGTAGTTCTAGTTTACCCTGTTTGGAGATTTGGCAATTTGTTCTTGATTCTAATAAAAACTGAATGAATCACGATGTCAGAAGCTTGATTTTGACTCATAAATTAGTGGATAAGCACCCTGAAGTTGAATCAATATCATACGAGTTACGATGAAGAAGTTATCTCACTTTCAACCGAAGTTATTCTAGTTTACTCTCTTTGGAGATTTGAAAATTTCTTATTGATTTTAATCAAACCAAAATGAATCACGATGTAAGAAGCTTCATTTGGACACAAAATTCAGTGGTTAATTACCATGAAGTTAAATCAATGTCATATGAGTTATGATGAAGAAGTTATCCCACTTTCAACCATAGTGATTCTAGTTTACTTTGTTTGGAAATTTGACAATTTATTATTGATTCTAATCAAACCAGAATGAATCACGATGTAAGAAACTTCATTTGAACACAAAAATCAGTAGCTAATCATCCTGAAGTTGAATCAATATCATAAGAGTTATGATGAAGAAGTTATCCCACTTTCAACCGAAGTGATTCCAGTTTACCATGTTTGGAGATTTGACAATTTGTTCTTAATTCTAATAAAACCAAAAATAATCAAAATGTTAAAAGCTTGATTTTGACTCATAAATCATTGAAGAATCACCCTGATGTTGAATCAATATCATATGAGTTATGATGAAGAAGTTATCCCACGTTTACCCAAAGTCATTCTAGTTTAGTTTGTTAGGAGATTTGACAATTTCTTATTGATTCTAATCAAATCAGAATGAAGCACGATGTTAGAAGTTTCATCTGGACACACAAATAAGTGTCTAATCACCCTGAAGTTGAATCAATATCATAGGAGTTATGATGAAGAAGTTATCCCGCTTTCAACCGAAGTGATTCCAGTTTACCCTGTTTGCAGATTTGGTAATTTGTTCTTGATTCTAATAAAACCAGAATGAATCACAATGTCAAAAGCTTGATTTTGACTCATAAATCAGTGGATAACACCCTCTTTTTGTATCAATATCATACTAGTTTTGATGAAGAAGTTATCCCACTTTCAACCAAATATTCTAGTTTACTATGTTTGGAGATTTGATAATTTCTTATTGATTCTAATAACACCAGAATGAATCACAATGTAAGAAGCTTCATTTGGACACACAAATCAGTGGTTAATCAACCTGAAGTTAAATTAATGTCATAGGAGTTATAATGAAGAAGTTATCCCACTTTCAACCGAAGTAATTGCAGTTTATCATGTCTGGAGATTTGGCAATTTGTTTTTGATTCTAATAAAACCAGAATGAATCACGATGTCAGAAGCTTGATTTTTACAACTGAAGTTTTTCTAGTTTACTCTGTTTGGAGATTTGATAATTTCTTATTGATTCTAATAACACCAGAATGAATCACGATATAAGAAACTTCAATTGGACACACAAATCAGTGATTAATCACCCTGAAGTTAAATCAATGTCATAGGAGTTATGATGAAGAAGTTATCCCACTTTCAACCGAAGTGATTCCAATTAACCATGTTTGGAGATTTGGCAATTTGTTCTTGATTCTAATAAAACCATAATGAATCACGATGTCAGAAGCTTGATTTTGACTCATAAATCAGTGGAGAATCACCCTGATGTTGAATCAATATTATACGAGTTTTGATGAAGAAGTTATCCCACTTTTAACTGAAGTTATTCTAGTTTAGTCTGTTTGGATATTTGAAAATTTCTTATTGATTCGAATCAAAACAGAATGAATAACGATGTAAGAAGCTTAGTTTGGACACAAAAATCAGTGGCCAATCACCCTGAAGTTATCCCACTTTCAACCGAAGTTATTCTAGTTTACTCTGTTTGGAGATTTGACATTTTCTTATTGATTCTAATCAAACCAGAATGAATCGTGATGTAAGAAGCTTCATTTGGACACACAATTCAGTGGTTAATCACCCTGAAGTTAAATCAATGTCATAGGAGTTATGATGAAGAAGTTATCCCACTTTCAACCGAAGTTATTCCAGATTACCTTGTTTGGAGATTTGGCAATTTTTTCTTGATTCTAATAAAACCAAAATGAATCACGATGTCAGAAGCTTGATTGTGACTCCTAAATCAGTGGAGAATCACCCTGATGTTGAATCAATATCATACGAGTTATAATGAAGAAGTTATCCCACTTTCAACTGCAGTTTTTCTAGTTTACTCTGTTTGGGGATTTGACATTTTTTTCTTGATTCTAATAAAACTAGAATGAATCACGATGTCAGAAGCTTGATTTTTACAACCGAAGTTTTTCTAGTTTACTCTTTTTGGAGATTTGATAATTTCTTATTGATTCTAATAACACCAGAATGAATCACGATATAAGAAACTTCAATTGGACACACAAATCAGTGATTAATCACCCTGAAGTTAAATCAATGTCATAGGAGTTATGATGAAGAAGTTATCCCACTTTCAACCGAAGTGATTCCAGTTTACCCTTTTTGGAGAATGGCAATTTTTCTTGATTTTAATAAAACCAGAATAAATCATGATGTCAGAATCTTGATTTTGAATCATAAATCAGTGGAGAATCGCCCTAATGTTAAATCAATATCATACGAGTTATGATGAACAAGTTATCCCACTTTCAACCGATGTGAATCTAGTTTACTTTGTTTAGAGATTTGACAATTTCTTATAGATTCTAATCAAACCAGAATGAATCACGATGTAAGAAGTTTCGTTCGGACACACAAAACAGTGGCTAATCACCTTGAAGTTGAATCAATATCATAGGAGTTATGATGAATAAGTTATCCCGCTTTCAACCGAAGTGATTCCAGTTTACCATGTTTGGAGATTTGGCAATTTCATCTTTATTCTAATAAAACCAGAATAAATCACGATGTCAGAAGCTTGATTTTGACTCATAAATCAGTGGAGAATACCCACATGTTGAATTAATATCATACGAGTTATGCTGAAGAAGTTATACCACTTTCAATAGAAGTTATTCTAGTTTACTCTGTTTGGAGATATGATAATTTCTTATTGATTCTAATAACACCTGAATGAATCACGATATAAGAAACTTCAATTGGACACACAAATCAGTGATTAATCACCCTGAAGTTAAATAAATATTATAGGAGTTATGATGAAGAAGTTATCCCACTTTCAACCGAAGTGATTCCAATTAACCATGTTTGGAGATTTTGGCAATTTGTTCTTGATTCTAATAAAACCATAATGAATCACGATGTCAGAAGCTTGATTTTGACTCATAAATCAGTGGAGAATCACCCTGATGTTGAATGAATATCATACGAGTTATGATGAAGAAGTTATCCCACTTTCAACTGAAGTTATTCGAGTACTTCGAGTTTACTCTGTTTGAATATTTGAAAATTTCTTATTGATTTGAATCAAAACAGAATGAATCACGATGCAAGAAGCTTAGTTTGGACACAAAAATCAGTGGCTAATCACCCTGAAGTTGAATCAATATCATAAGAGTTATGATGAAGAAGTTATCCCGCTTTCAGCCGAAGTGATTCCATTTTACCCTGTTTGTAGATTTGGCATTTTTTTCTTGATTCTAATAAAACCAGAATGCATCACGATGTCAGAAACTTGATTTTGACTCATAAATCAGTGGAGAACACCCTCATGTTGAATCAATATCATACGAGTTATGATCAAGAAGTTATCCCAGTTTCAACCAAAGTTATTCTAGTTTATTCTGTTTGGAGATTTGACATTTTCTTATTGATTCTAATCAAACGAGAATGAATCGTGATGTAAAAAGCTTCATTTGGACACACAAATCAGTGGTTACTCACCCTGAAGTTAAATCAATGTCATAGGAGTTATGATGAAGAAGTTATCCCACTTTCAACCGAAGTTATTCCATATTATTTTGTTTGGAGATTTGGCAATTTTTTCTTGATTCTAATAAAACCAAAATGAATCACGATGTCAGAAGCTTGATTGTGACTCCTAAATCAGTGGAGAATCACCCTGATGTTGAATCAAAATCATACGAGTTATGATGAAGAAGTTATACCACTTTCAACCGCAGTTTTTCTAGTTTACTTTGTTTGGAGATTTGACTATTTTTTCTTTATTCTAATAAAACCAGAATGAATCACGATGTCAGAAGCTTGATTTTTACAACCGAAGTTTTTCTAGTTTACTCTTTTTGGAGATTTGATAATTTCTTATTGATTCTAATAACACCAGAATGAATCACGATGTAAGAAACTTCAATTGGACACACAAATCAGTGATTAATCATTCTGAAGTTAAATCAATGTCATAGGAGTTATGATGAAGAAGTTATCCCACTTTCAACCGAAGTTATTCCTGATTACCTTGTTTGGAGATTTGGCAATTTGTTCTTGATTCTAATAAAACCAAAATGAATCACGATGTCAGAAGCTTGATTGTGACTCCTAAATCAGTGGAGAATCACCCTGATGTTGAATCAATATCATACGAGTTATGAATAAGAAGTTATCCCACTTTCAACCGAAGTTTTTCTAGTTTACTTTGTTTGGAGATTTGAAAATTTCTTATTGATTCTAATCAAACCAGAATGAATCACGATGTAAGAAGTTTCGTTCGGACACACAAAACAGTGGCTAATCACCCTGAAGTTGAATCAATATTATAGGAGTTATGATGAATAAGTTATCCCGCTTTCAACCGAAGTGATTCCAGTTTACCATGTTTGGAGATTTGGCAATTTCATCTTTATTCTAATAAAACCAGAATAAATCACGATGTCAGAAGTTTGATTTTGACTCATAAATTAGTGGAGAATAACCACATGTCGAATTAATATCATACGAGTTATGCTGAAGAAGTTATACCACTTTCAATAGAAGTTATTCTAGTTTACTCTGTCTGGAGATTTGATAATTTCTTATTGATTCTAATAACACCAGAATGAATCACGATATAAGAAACTTCAATTGGACACACAAATCAGTGATTAATCACCCTGAAGTTAAATAAATATTATAGGAGTTATGATGCAGAAGTTATCCCACTTTCAACCGAAGTGATTCCAATTAACCATGTTTGGAGATTTGGCAATTTGTTCTTGATTCTAATAAAACCATAATGAATCACGATGTCAGAAGCTTGATTTTGACTCATAAATCAGTGGAGAATCACCCTGATGTTGAATGAATATCATACGAGTTATGATGAAGAAGTTATCCCACTCTCAACTGAAGTTATTCGAGTACTTCGAGTTTACTCTGTTTGAAAATTTGAAAATTTCTTATTGATTCTAATCAAACCAGAATGAATCACGATGTAAGAAGCTTCATTTGGACACACAAATCAGTGGTTAATCACCCTGAAGTTAAGTCAATGTCATAGGAGTTATGATGAAGAAGTTATCCCACTTTCAACCGAAGTGATTCCAGTTTACCCTATTTGGAGATATGGCAATTTGTTCTTGATTCTAATAAAACCAGAATGAATCACGATCTCAGAAGCTTGATTTTGACTCATAAATCAGTGGAGAATCACCCTGATGTTGAATCAATATTATACGAGTTTTGATGAAGAAGTTATCCCACTTTGAACTGAAGTTATTCTAGTTTACTCTGTTTGGAGATTTGAAAATTTCTTATTGATTCGAATCAAAACAGAATGAATCACGATGTAAGAAGCTTAGTTTGGACACAAAAATCAGTGGCTAATCAACCTGAAGTTGAATCAATATCATATGAGTTATGATGAAGAAGTTATCCCGCTTTCAACCGAAGTGATTCCATTTTATCCTGTTTGTAGATTTGGCATTTTTTTCTTGATTCTAATAAAACCAGAATGAATCATGATGTCAGAAACTTGATTTTGACTAATAAATCAGTGGAGAAAACCCATATGTTGAATCAATATCATACGAGTTATGATCAAGAAGTTATCTCACTTTCAACCGAAGTTATTCTAGTTTACTCTGTTTGGAGATTTGACAATTTCTTATTGATTCTAATCAAACCAGAATGAATCACGATGTAAGAAGTTTCGTTCGGACACACAAAACAGTGGCTAATCACCCTGAAGTTGAATCAATATTATAGGAGTTATGATGAATAAGTTATCCCGCTTTCAACCGAAGTGATTCCAGTTTACCATGTTTGGAGATTTGGCAATTTCATCTTTATTCTAATAAAACCAGAATAAATCACGATGTCAGAAGCTTGATTTTGACTCATAAATCAGTGGAGAATACCCACATGTCGAATTAATATCATACGAGTTATGCTGAAAAAGTTATAGCACTTTCAATAGAAGTTATTCTAGTTTACTCTGTCTGGAGATTTGATAATTTCTTATTGATTCTAATAACACCAGAATGAATCACGATATAAGAAACTTCAATTGGACACACAAATCAGTGATTAATCACCCTGAAGTTAAATAAATATTATAGGAGTTATGAAGAAGAAGTTATCCCACTTTCAACCGAAGTGATTCCAATTAACCATGTTTGGAGATTTGGCAATTTGTTCTTGATTCTAATAAAACCATAATGAATCACGATGTCAGAAGGTTGATTTTGACTCATAAATCAGTGGAGAATCACCCTGATGTTGAATGAATATCATACGAGTTATGATGAAGAAGTTATCCCACTTTCAACTGAAGTTATTCGAGTACTTCGAGTTTACTCTGTTTGAAGATTTGAAAATTTCTTATTGATTCTAATCAAACCAGAATGAATCACGTTGTAAGAAGCTTCATTTGGACACACAAATCAGTGGTTAATCACCCTGAAGTTAAGTCAATGTCATAGGAGTTATGATGAAGAAGTTATCCCACTTTCAACCGAAGTGATTTCAGTTTACCCTATTTGGAGATATGACAATTTGTTCTTGATTCTAATAAAACCAGAATGAATCACGATCTCAGAAGCTTGATTTTGACTCATAAATCAGTGGAGAATCACCCTGATGTTGAATCAATATTATACGAGTTTTGATGAAGAAGTTATCCCACTTTGAACTGAAGTTATTCTAGTTTACTCTGTTTGGAGATTTGAAATTTTCTTATTGATTTGAATCAAAACAGAATGAATCACGATGTAAGAAGCTTAGTTTGGACACAAAAATCAGTGGCTAATCACCCTGAAGTTGAATCAATATCATAGGAGTTATGATGAAGAAGTTATCCCGCTTTCAACCGAAGTGATTCCATTTTACCCTGTTTGTAGATTTGGCATTTTTTTCTTGATTCTAATAAAACCAGTGGAGAAAACCCTAATGTTGAATCAATATCATACGAGTTATGATCAAGAAGTTATCTCACTTTCAACTGAAGTTATTCTAGTTTACTCTGTTTGGAGATTTGATATTTTCTTATTGATTCTAATCAAACCAGAATGAATCGTGATGTAAGAAGCTTCATTTGGACACACAAATCAGTGGTTAATCACCCTGAAGTTAAATCAATGTCATAGGAGTTATGATGAAGAAGTTATCCAACTTTCAACCGAAGTTATTCCAGATTACCTTGTTTGGAGATTTGACAATTTTTTCTTGATTCTAATAAAACCAAAATGAATCACTATGTCAGAAGCTTGATTGTGACTACTAAATCAGTGGAGAATCACCCTGATGTTGAATCAATATCATACGAGTTATGATGAAGAAGTTATCCCACTTTCAACCGCAGTTTTTCTAGTTTACTCTGTTTGGAGATTTGACAATTTTTTCTTGATTCTAATAAAACCAGAATGAATCACGATGTCAGAAGCTTGATTTTTACAACTGAAGTTTTTCTAGTTTACTCTGTTTGGAGATTTGATAATTTCTTATTGATTCTAATCAAACCAGAATGAATCACGATGTAAGAAGTTTCGTTCGGACACACAAAACAGTGGCTAATCACCCTGAAGTTGAATCAATATTATAGGAGTTATGATGAATAAGTTATCCCGCTTTCAACCGAAGTGATTCCAGTTTACCATGTTTGGAGATTTGGCAATTTCATCTTTATTCTAATAAAACCAGAATAAATCACGATGTCAGAAGCTTGATTTTGACTCATAAATCAGTGGAGAATACCCACATGTTGAATTAATAACATACGAGTTATGCTGAAGAAGTTATACCACTTTCAATAGAAGTTATTCTAGTTTACTCTGTTCGGAGATTTGATAATTTCTTATTTATTCTAATAACACCAGAATGAATCACGATATAAGAAACTTCAATTGGACACACAAATCAGTGATTAATCACCCTGAAGTTAATAAATATTATAGGAGTTATGATGAAGAAGTTATCCCACTTTCAACCGAAGTGATTCCAATTAACCATGTTTGGAGATTTGGCAATTTGTTCTTGATTCTAATAAAACCATAATGAATCACGATGTCAGAAGCTTGATTTTGACTCATAAATCAGTGGAGAATCACCCTGATGTTGAATCAATATCATACGAGTTATGATGAAGAAGTTATCCCACTTTCAACCGAAGTGATTCTAGTTTACTCTGTTTGGAGATTTTATAATTTCTTACTGATTCTAGTCAAACCAGAATGAATCACAATGTAAGAAGCTTTATTTGGTCACACAAATCAGTGGTTAATAACCCTGAAGTTGAATTAATATAAGAAGAGTTATGATGAAGAAGTTATCTCACTTTCAACCGAAGGGATTCCAGATTACCCTATTTGGAGATTTGGCAATTTGTTCTTGATTCTAATAAAACCAGAATGAATCACGATGTCAAAAGCTTGATTTTGACTCATAAATCAGTAGAGAATCACCTTGATGTTAAATTGATATCATACGATTTATGAAGTAAGAAGCTTCGTTTCTATACAAAAATCAGTGGTTAATCACCCCGAAGTTTAATCAATATCATAGGAGTTATGATGAAGAAGTTATCCCACTTTCAACCGAAGTGATTCCAGATTACCTGTTTGGAGATTTTAAAATTTGTTCTTGATTCTAATAAAACCAAATTGAATCACGATGTCAGAAGCTTGATTTTGACTCATAAATCAGTGGAGAATTACCTTCATGTTGAATCAATATCATAGGAGTTATGATGAAGAAGTTATCTCACTTTCAACCAAAGTGATTCCAGATTACCGTGTTTGGAGATTTGGTAATTTGTTCTTGATTCTAACAAAACCAAAATGAATCACAATGTCAGAAGCTTGATTTTGACTCATAAATCAGTGGAGAATCACCCTCATGTTGAGTCAATATCAAACGAGTAATGATGAAGAAGTTATCTCACTTTCAACCGAAGTTATTCTAGTTTACTCTGTTTGAAGATTTGACAATATCCTATTGATTCTAATCAAACCAGAATGAATCACGATGTAAGAAGATTCACTTGGACACAAAAATCAGTGGTTAATCACCTTGAAGTTAATTAAATATCATAGGAGTTATGATGAAAAAGTTATCCCACTTTCAACTGGAGTGATTCTAGTTTACTCTGTTTGGAGATTTGACAATTTTTATTGATTATAATTAAACCAGAATGAATCAAGATGTTAAGAAGCTTCATTTGGACATATAAATCAGTGGCTAATCACCCTGAAGTTGAATCAATATCATAGTAGTTATGATGAAGAAGTTATCCCACTTTCAACAGAAGTGATTCTAGTTTACCCTGTTTGGATATTTGGTAATTTGTTCTTGATTCTAATAAAACCAGAATGAATCACGATGTCAGAAGCTTGATTTTGACTCATAAATAAGTGGATAATCACCCTGATGTTAAATCAATATCATACGAGTTATGATGAAGAAGTTATCCCACTTTCAACCGAAGTGATTCTAGTTTACTCTTTTTTCAGATTTGAAAATATTTTATTGATTCTAATCAAACCAGAATCAATCACAATGTAAGAAGATACATTTGGACACAACAATCAGTGGTTAATCACCCTGAAGTTGAATCAATACCACATGAGTTATGGTGAAGAAGTTATCCCACTTTCAACCAAAGTGATTCCAGTTTACCCTGTTTAAAGATTTGGCAATTTGTTCTTGATTCTATTAAAACCAAAATGAATCACGATGTCAGAAGCTTAATTTTGACTCATAAATCAGTGGAGAATCACTCTCATGTTGAATCAATATCATACGAGTTATGATGAAGAAGTTATCCCACTTTCAACCGAAGTTATTCTAGTTTACTTTATTTGGAGATTTTACAATATCTTATTGATTCTAATCAAACCAGAATTAATCACGATGTAAGAAGCTTCAATTGGACACACAAATCAGTGTTTAATCACCCTGAAGTTAAATTTAGGAGTTATGATGAAGAAGTTATCCCACTTTCAACCGAAGTGATTCCAATTAACCATGTTTGGAGATTTGGCAATTTGTTCTTGATTCTAATAAAACCATAGTGAATCAAGATATCAGAAGCTTGATTTTGACTCATAAATCAGAGGAGAATCACCCTGATGTTGAATAAATATTATACGAGTTATAATGAAGAAGTATCCCACTTTCAACCGAAGTGATTCTAGTTTACTCTGTCTGGAGATTTGACAATTTCTTATTGATTCTAATCAAACCAGAATGAAGCACGATGTAAGAAGCTTCGTTTGGACACACAAATCAGTGCTTACTCACCCTGAAGTTGAGTCAATATCATAGGAGTTATGATGAAAAAGTTATCCCACTTTCAACCGAAGTGATTTCAGTTTACCCTTTTTGAGATTTGACAATTAGTTGTTGATTCTAATAAAACCAGAAGAATCAATATGTCAGAAGCTGTATTTTGACTCATAAATCATTGGAGAATCACTCTGGTGTTTAATCAATATTATACGAGTTATGATGAAGCAGTTATCCCACTTTCAACCGAAGTGATTCTAGTTTACTCTGTTTGGAGATTTGATAATATCTTATTGATTCTAATCAAACCAAAATAAATCACGATATAAGAAGATTCATTTGGACACAAAAATCAGTGGTTAATCACCCTGAAGTTAAATAAATGTCATAGGAGTTATGATGAAGAAGTTATCCCACTTTCAACCGAAGTGATTACAATTTACCATATTTGGAGATTTAACTATTTGTTCTCGATTATAATAAAACCAAAATGAATCAGGATGTCAGAAGCTTGATTTTGACTCATAAATCTGTGGAGAATAACCCTCATGTTGAATCAATATCATACGATTAATGATGAAGAAGTTATCTCACTTTCAACCGAAGTTATTCTAGTTGACTATGTTTGGAGATTTGAGAATTTCTTATTTATTCTAATCAAACCAGAATGAATCACGATGTAAGAAGCTTAGTTTGGACACAAAAATCAGTGGCTAATCACTCTGAAGTTGAATAAATCAGTGTTTAATCACCCTGAAGTTGAATAAATATCATAGGAGTTATGATGAAGAACTTATGATGAAGAAGTTATTCCACTGTCAACCGAAGTGATTCCAGATTACCATGTTTGGAGATTTGGCAATTTGTTCTTGATTCTAATCAAACCAGAATGAATCACGATGTCAGAAGCTTGATTTGAATCATATATCAGTGGAGAATCACCCTGATGATGAATCAATATCATACGAGTTATGATGAAGAAGTTATCCCACTTTCAACCGAAGTGATTCTAGTTTACTTTGTTTGGAGATTTGACGATTTCTTATTGATTTTAATCAAACCAGAATGAATCACGATGTAAGAAGCTTTGTTTGGACAAACAAATCAGTGGTTAAACACCCTGAAGTTGAATCAATACCATAGGAGTTATGATAAAGAACTTATCCCACTTTCAACCGAAGTGATTCCAGTTTACCCTATTTAAAGATTTGGCAATTTGTTATTGATTCTAATAAAACCATAATTAATCAAGATGTCAGAAGGTTGATTTTGACTCATAAATCAGTGGAGAATCACCCTGATGTTGAATCAATATCATACGAGTTATGATGAAGAAGTTATCCCACTTTCAAGCGAAGTGAATCTAGTCTACTCTGTTTGCAGATTTGACAATTTCTTATTGATTCTAATCAAACCAGAATGAATTACGATGTAAGAAGCTTTGTTTGGACACATAAATCAATGCTTAATCACCCTGAAGTTGAATCAATATAATAGGAGTTATGATGAAGAAGTTATTCCGCTTTTAACGGAAGTAATACCAGTTTACCATTTTTTGAGATTTGGCAATTTATTCTTGATTCAGATAAAACCAGAATGAATCAAGATGTCAGAAGCCTGATTTTGACTCATAAATCAGTGGATAATCACCCTGATGTTAAATCATTATCATACAAGTTATGATGAAGAAGTTATCCCACTTTCAACGGAAGTGATTGTAGTTTACTCTGTTTGGATATTTTTTAATTTCTTATTGATTCTAATCAAACCAGAATGAATCACGATGTAAGAAGCTTCATTTGGACACACAAATCAGTGGTTAATCACCCTGAAGTTAAGTCAATGTCATAGGAGTTATGATGAAGAAGTTATCCCACTTTCAACCGAAGTGATTCCAGTTTACCCTATTTGGAGATATGGCAATTTGTTCTTGATTCTAATAAAACCAGAATGAATCACGATCTCAGAAGCTTGATTTTGACTCATAAATCAGTGGAGAATCACACTGATGTTGAATCATTATCATACAAAGTTATGATGAAGAAGTTATCCCACTTTCAACCGAAGTCATTCTAGTTTCTCTGTTTGGAGATTTGACAGTTTCTTATTGATTCTAATCAAACCATAATCAATCATGATGTAAGATGCTTTGTTTGGACAAAAAAATATGTGGTTAATCACCCTGAAGTTTAATCAATATCATAGGAGTTATGATGAAGAAATTATCCTATTTTCAACCAAAGTGATTACAGTTTACCCTGTTTGGAGCTTTGGCAATTCGTTCTCGATTCTAATAAAACCACAATGAATCACGATGTCAGAAGCTTGATTTTGACTCATAAATCAGTGGAGAATCACCCTGATTGTTAAATCAATATCATACGAGTTATGATGAAGAAGTTATCCCACTTTCATCTGAAGTGATTCTAGTTGACTCTGTTTGAGGATTTGACAATTTCTTATTAATTTTAATCAAACCAGAATGAATCACGGTTTAAGAAGCTTCATTTGGACACACAAATCAGTGGTTAATCACCTGAAGTTAAATCAATATCATAGGACTTATGATGAAGAAATTATCCCACTTTCAACCAAAGTGATTCCAGTTTACCCTTTTGGGGATTTGGCAATTTATTATTGATTCTAATAAAACCAGAATGAATCACGATGTTAGAAGCTTGATTTTGACTCATAAATCAGTAAAGAATCACCCATGTTGAATCAATATCATACGAGTTATGATGAAGAAGTTATCCCACTTTCATCCGAAGTGATTCTAGTTGACTTTGTTTGGAGATTTGACATTTTCTTATTGATTATAATAAAACCATAATGAATAACGATATAGAATCACGATGTCAGAAGGTTGATTTTGACTCATAAATCGGTGGACAATCACCCTGATGTTGAATCAATATCATACGAGTTATGATGAAGAAGATATCCCACTTTCAATCGAAGTTATTCTAGTTTACTTGAGGGGAATGGAACCTCAGATCAGTATGACTTGGTTTGGGTTTAGGATCGACCTTTGAGCTAGTTGGTAGTTGATATAGCTAATCAAGGCTGAGGCGATTAAACCGGACAAGTATAAGATTGGTCGTAGACCAATGATATCTAGAAAATATTCCGCTATGCATAAGTTGAAAGGATCTAAGCTAGGAATCGACTAAGGTAGTCGTAAGCTAAGGTCTAAAGATAACCCTCGCTGTTAGGCAAAATTATAAATAAGGGAAAAAATCTAGAGGTTCGGTCTGTGTACAGACCGAGCGACGTGAGGCTTTGACCGCGGCCTAGTCGGCCGGGTTTGGGTCTTACAAGTTGGTATCAGAGCGTTCTTGATCCTGTTTAGGACCATGCTCAAAAATGTTGAGTTCAAACCGACATTTTTTTTCTGAAAACTAAGGTTGTTCTTAAAACCTTAGTTAGGGTGAGCCAAGAGAGAGTTGAGGTAAGTAGAGTTTCACGCTTGAGAACTAGGAAGTTACAAGGTGAAGCAGCTTAGCCAAGATATAATCTCTAAATGCAAGAGCCTTATGCTAGAGGGTTGCCAACCTAGTTACTAAGAAGTAATGAATGGTCTTGAAAGAACATGAGGATTGAGGTATATTATAAACACTCTTGTGAATGGTGTCAGCATTCGCAAAAGTGTGACACTTTGGAGAATGGTATGGGACGTTTTCCAAATGTGTGTTCAAACCGAGATCCTAATTGTCTAGGTCCTTGTATGATGAGGGTTGAGATATACTATAAACACTCTTGTGAATGGTGTGAGCATTCGCAAAAGTGTGACACTTTGGAGAATGGTATGGGACGTTTTCCAAATGTGTGATCAAACCGAGATCCTAATCGTCTAAGGACCCTCATGATCGGTGGTGTTGACTAACTAATGACTGGAGAATAACCCTGATGTTGAATGAATATCATTCGAGTTATGATGAAAAAGTTATCTCACTTTCACCCGAAGTTATTCTAGTTTACAATGTTTGGAGATTTGACAATTTCTTATTGATTCTAATCAAACCAGAATGAATCAAGATGTAAGAAGATTCGTTTGGACACAAAAATCAGTGGTTAATCACCCTGAAGTTCAATCAATATCATAGGTTAAATCAATATCATAGGTGTTATGATGAAGAAGTTATCCCACTTTCAATCGAAGTGATTCCATTTTACCCTGTTTGGAGATTTGGCAATTGGTTCTTTATTCTAAAAAACCAGAATGAATCACGATATCAGAAGCTTGATTTTGACTTATAAATAAGTGGAAAATCACCCTGATGTTGACTCAATATCATACGAGTTATGATGAAGAAGTTATCCCACTTTCAACCGAAGTGATTCTAGTTTACTCTCTTTGGAGATTTCACAATTTCTTATTGATTCTAACCAAACCAGAATGAATCAAAATGTAAGAAGTTTTATTTGGACACACAAATCAGTGGCTAATCACCCTGAAGTTGAATCAATATCATAGGAGTTATGATGAAGAAGTTATCCCACTTTCAACCGAAGTGAGTCGAGATGACCTTGTTTGGAGATTTGGCAATTTGTTCTTGATTCTAATAAACCCAAAATGAATCACAATGTGAGAAGCTTGATTTTGAATTATAAATCAGTGGAGAATCACCCTGATGTTTACCCAATATCATACGAGTTATGATGAAGAAGTTATCCCACATTCAACCGAAGTTATTCTAGTTTACTCTGTTTGAAGATTTGACAACTTCTTATTGATTCTAATTAAACCAGAATGAATAAAGATGTAAGAAGTTTTATTTGGACACACAAATCAGTGGCTAATCACCCTGAAGTTGAATCAATATCATAGGAGTTATGATGAAGAAGTTATCCCACTTTCAACCGAAGTGATTCCAGATGACCATGTTTGGAGATTTGGCAATTTGTTCTTGATTCTAATAAAACCAGATCGAATCACGATGTCAGAAGCTTGATTTTGACTCATAAATCAGTGGAGAAGCACCCTGATGTTGACTCAATATCATACGAGTTATTATGAAGAAGTTATCCCATTTTCAACAGAAGTGATTCCAGATGACCCTGTTTGGAGATTTGGCAATTTGTTCTTGATTCTAATAAAACTAGAATATATCACGGTGTCAATAGTTTAATTTGACTCATAAATCAATGGGGAATCACCCTCGTGTTGACTCAATATCATACAAGTTATGATGAAGAAGTTATCCCACTTTCAACCGAAGTTATTCTAGTTTACTCTGTTTGGAGATTTGAAAATTTCTTATTGATTCTAATCAAACCAGAATTAATCAAGATGCAAGAAGATTCATTTGGACACAAAAATCAGTTGTTACTCACCCCGAAGTTAAATCAATATCATAGGAGTTATGATGAAGAAGTTATCCCACTTTCAACCGAAGTGATTCCATTTTACCCTGTTTGGACATTTGGCAATTGGTTCTTTATTCTAATAAAACCAGAATGAATCACGATGTCAGAAGCTTTATTTTGACACATAAATCAGTGGAAAATCACCTTGATGTTGACTCAATATCATACGAGTTATGATGAAGAAGTTATCCCACTTTCAACCGAAGTGATTCTAGTTTACTCTCTTTGGAGATTTCACAATTTCTTATTGATTCTAACCAAACCAGAATGAATCAAAATGTAAGAAGTTTTATCTGGACACAAAAATCAGTGGTTAATCACCCTGAAGTTAAATCAATATCATAGGTGTTATGATGAAGAAGTTATCCCACTTTCAACCGAAGTGATTCCATTTTACCCTGTTTGGAGATTTGGCAATTTGTTCTTTATTCTAATAAAACCACAAGGAATCACGATGTCAGAAGCTTGATTTTGACACATAAATCAGTGGAAAATCACCCTGATGTTGACTCAATATCATACGAGTTATGATGAAGAAGTTATCCCACTTTCAACCGAAGTGATTCTAGTTTACTCTCTTTGGAGATTTCACAATTTCTTATTGATTCTAATCAAACCAGAATGAATCACGATGTAAGAATTTATATCTGGACACCCAAATCAGTGGCTAATCACGCTGAAGTTGAATCAATATCATAGGAGTTATGATGAAAAAGTTATCCCACTTTTAACCGAAGTAATTCCAGATGACCCTGTTTGGAGATTTGGAAATTTTGAAATTTGTTCTTGATTCTAATAAAACCAAAATAAATCACAATGTCAGAAGCTTGATTCTGACTAATAAATCAGTGGATAATCACCTTCATGTTGAATCAATATCATACGAGTTATGATGAAGAAGTTATCTCACTTTCAACCGAAGTTATTCTAGTTTACTATGTTTGGAGATTTGACAATTTCTTATTGATGCTAATCAAACCAGAATGAATCACGATGTAAGAAGATTCATTTGGACACAAATCAGTTGTTAATTACCCTGAAGTTAAATCAATATCATAGGAGTTATGATGAAGAAGTTGTCCCACTTTCTATCGAAGTGATTCCAAATTATCATGTTTGGAGATTTGGCAATTTGTTCTTTATTCTAATAAAACCAAAATGAATCATGATTTTAGAAGCTTGATTTTGACTCATAAAACAGTGGAGAATCACCTTCATGTTGCATCAATATCATAATGAGTTATGATGAAGAAGTTATCCCACTTTCAACCGAGGTTATTCTAGTTTACTATGTTTGGAGATTTGACAATTTCTTATTGATGCTATTCAAACCAGAATGAATCACGATGTAAGAAGATTCATTTGGACACAAATCAGTGGTTAATAACCCTGAAGTTAAATCAATATCATAGGAGTTATGAGGAAAAAATTATCCCACTTCCAATCGAAGTGATTCCAAATTACTCTGTCTGGATATTTGGCAATTTGTTATTGATTCTAATAAAACCAAAATGAATCACGATGTCAGAAGCTTGATTTTGACTAACTAATCACTGGAGAATAACCCTGATGTTGAATGAATATCATTCGAGTTATGATGAAGAAGTTATCTCACTTTCACCCGAAGTTATTCTAGTTTACAATGTTTGGAGATTTGACAATTTCTTATTGATTCTAATCAAACCAGAATGAATCAAGATGTAAGAAGATTCGTTTGGACACAAAAATCAGTGGTTAATCACCCTGAAGTTAAATCAATATCATAGGTTAAATCAATATCATAGGTGTTATGATGAAGAAGTTATCCCACTTTCAACCGAAGTGATTCCATTTTACCCTGTTTGGAGATTTGGCAATTGGTTCTTTATTCTAATAAAACCAGAATGAATCACGATGTCAGAAGCTTGATTTTGACTCATAAATAAGTGGAAAATCACCCTGATGTTGACTCAATATCATACGAGTTATGATGAAGAAGTTATCCCACTTTCAACCGAAGTGATTCTAGTTTACTCTCTTTGGAGATTTCACAATTTCTTCTTGATTCTAATCAAACCATAATGAATCAAGATGTAAGAAGTTTTATTTGGACACACAAATCAGTGGCTAATCACCCTAAAGTTGAATCAATATCATAGGAGTTATGATGAAGATGTTATCCCACTTTCAACCGAAGTGATTCGAGATGACCTTGTTTGGAGATTTGGCAATTTGTTCTTGATTCTAATAAAACCAAAATGAATCACAATGTCAGAAGCTTGATTTTGAATCATAAATCAGTGGAGAATCACCCTGATGTTTACCCAATATCATACGAGTTATGATGAAGAAGTTATCCCACATTCAACCGAAGTTATTCTAGTTTACTCTGTTTGAAGATTTGACAACCTCTTATTGATTCTAATTAAACCAGAATGAATAAATATGTAAGAAGTTTTATTTGGACACACAAATCAGTGGCTAATCACCCTGAAGTTGAATCAATATCATAGGAGTTATGATGAAGAAGTTATCCCACTTTCAACCGAAGTGATTCCAGATGACCATGTTTGGAGATTTGGCAATTTGTTCTTAATTCTAATAAAACCAGATCGAGTCACGATGTCAGAAGCTTGATTTTGACTCATAAATCAGTGGAGAAGCACCCTGATGTTGACTCAATATCATACGTGTTATTATGAAGAAGTTATCCCACTTTCAACCGAAGTGATTCTAGTTTACTCTCTCTGGAGATTTCACAATTTCTTATTGATTCTAATCAAACCAGAATGAATCATGATGTACGAAGTTTTATTTGGACACACAAATCAGTGGTTAATCACCCTGAAGTTGAATCAATATCATAGGAGTTATGATGAAGAAGTTATCCCACTTTCAACCGAAGTGATTCCAAGTGACCATGTTTGGAGATTTGGCAATTTGTTCTTGATACTAATAAAACCAGAATGAATAACGATGTCAGAAGCTTGATTTTGACTCATAAATCAGTGGAGAATCACCCTTATGTTGACTCTATATCATACGAGTTATGATGAAGAAGTTATCACAATTTTAACCGTAGTGATTCTAGTTTACTATCTTTGGAGATTTCACAATTTCTTATTGATTCTAATCAAACCAGAATAAATCAAGATGTAAGAAGTTTTATTTTGACATACAAATCAGTGGCTAATCTTCCTGAATTTGAATCAATATCATAGGAGTTATCAAGAAAAAGTTATCCCACTTTCAACCGTTGTGATTCTAGATGACCCTGTTTGGAGATTTGGCAATTTGTTCTTGATTCTAATAAAACCAAAATGAATCACAATGTCAGAAGTTTTATTTTGATTCATAAATCAATGGATAATCACCCTCATGTTGAATCAATATCATACGAGTTATGATGAAGAAGTTATTCTGGCTTACTATGTTTGGAGATTTGAGAATTTCTTATTGATGCTAATCAAACCAGAATGAATCACGATATAAGAAGAATCATTTGGACACAAATCAGTGGTTAATCACCCTGAAGTTAAATCAATATCATAGGACTTATGATGAAGAAGTTATCCGACTTTCTATCGAAGTGATTCCAGATTACGCTGTTTGGAGATTCGGTAATTTGTTCTTGATTCTAATAAAACCAAAATGAATAATGATTTCAGAATCTTGATTTTGACTTATAAATCAATGGAGAATCACCTTCATGTTGAATTAATATCATAACGAGTTATGATGAAGAAGTTATCCCACTTTCAACCGAGGTTATTCTAGTTTACTATGTTTGACAATTTCTTATTGATGCTATTAAAACCATAATGAATCATGATGTAAGAAGAATCATTTGGACACGAATCAGTGGTTAATCACCCTCAAGTTAAATCAATATTATAGGAATTATGAGGAAAAAGTTATCCCACTTCCAATCGAAGTGATTCCAAATTACTCTGTTTGGATATTTGGCAATTTGTTATTGATTCAAATAAAACCAAAATGAATCACGATGTCAGAAGCTTGATTTTTACTAAATAATCAGTGGAGAATAACCCTGATGTTGAATCAATATCATACGAGTTATTATGAAGAAGTTATCCCACTTTCAACCGAAGCTATTCTAGTTTACTATGTTTGGAGATTTGACAATTTCTTATTGATTCTAATAAAAAAAGAATGAATCAAGATGTAAGAAGAATCATTTGGACACATAGATCAGTGGTTAATCACCCTGAAGTTAAATCAATATCATAAGAGTTATGATGAAGAAATTATCCCACTTTCAAACGAAGTGATTTCATTTTATCCAGTTTGGAGATTTGGCAATTGGTTCTTTATTCTCATAAAACCAGAATGAATCACGATGTCAGAAGCTTGATTTTGACTCCTAAATCAGTGAAGAATCACCCTGATGTTGACTCAGTATCATACGAGTTATGATTAAAAAGTTATCCCACTTTCAACCGAAGTGATTCTAGTTTACTCTCTTTGGAGATTTCAGAATTTCTTATTGATTCTAATCAAACCAGAATGAATCACGATGTAAGAAGTTTAATTTGGACACACAAATCAGTGGCTAATCACCCTGAAGTTGAATCAATATCATAGTAGTTATGATGAAGAAGTTATCCCACTTTCAACCGAAGTGATTCCAAATTACCCTGTTTGGAGATTTGGCAATTTGTTCTTTATTCTAATAAAACCAAAATTAATCACGATGTCAGAAGCCTGGTTTTGACTCATAAATCAGGGGAGAATCAACCTGATGTTGAATCAATATCATACGAGTTATGATGAAGAAGTTATCCCACTTTCAACCGAATATATTCTAGTTTACTCTGTTTGGAGATTTTCACAATTTCATATTGATTCTAATCAAATCAGAATGAATCACAATGTATGAAGATTCATTTGGAAACAAAAATCTGTGGTTAATAACCTGAAGTTAAATCAATATCATAGGAGTTGTGATGAAGAAGTTATCCCACTTTCAACCGAAGTGATTCCAGTTTACTCTATTTGGAGATATGGCAATTTGTTCTTGATTCTAATAAAATCAGAATGAATCACGATCTCAGAAGCTTGATTTTGACTCATAAATCAGTGGAGAATCACCCTGATGTTGAATCAATATCATACGAGTTATGATGAAGAAGTTATCCCACTTTCAACCGAAGTGATTCTAGTTTACTCTCTTTGGAGATTTCACAATTTCTTATTGATTCTAATCAAACCAGAATGAATCATGATGTAAAAAGTTTTATTTGGACACACAAATCAGTTGCTTATCACCCTGAAGTTGAATCAATATCATAGGAGTTATGATGAAGAAGTTATCCCACTTTCAATTGAAGTGATTCCAGTTTATCCTGTTTGGAGATTTGGCAATTTGTTCTTGAGTCCAATCAAACCAGAATGAATCAAAATGTCATACGCCTGATTTTGACTCATAAATCAGTGGAGAAATACCCTCATGTTGAATCAATATCATAAGAGTTATGATGAAGAAGTTATCCCACTTTCAACCAAAGTGATTCTAGTTTACTCTGTTTGGAGATTTTACAATTTCTTATTGATTCTAATCAAACCAGAATGAATCACGATGTAAGAAGTTTTATCTGGACACCCAAATCAGTGGCTAATCACGCTGAAGTTGAATCAATATCATAGGAGTTATGATGAAAAAGTTATCCCACTTTTAACCGAAGTAATTCCAGATGACTCTGTTTGGAGATTTGGAAATTTGTTCTTGATTCTAATAAAACCAAAATAAATCACAATGTGAGAAGCTTGATTTTGACTAATAAATCAGTGGATAATCACCTTCATGTTGAATCAATATCATACGAGTTATGATGAAGAAGTTATCCCACTTTCAACCGTAGTGATTCTAGTTTACTCTCTTTGGAGATTTCACAATTTCTTATTGATTCTAATCAAACCAGAATGAATCAAGATGTAATAATTTTTATTTTGACATACAAATCAGTGGCTAATCTCCCTGAAGTTGAACCGTTGTGAATCTAGATGACCCTGTTTGGAAATTTGGTAATTTGTTCTTGATTCTAATAAAACCAAAATGAATCACAATGTCAGAAGCTTGATTTTGATTCATAAATCAGTGGATAATCACCCTCATGTTGAATCAATATCATACGAGTTATGATGAAGAAGTTATCCCAATTTCAACCGAAGTTATTCTAGTTTACTCTGTTTGGAGATTTAACAATTTCTTATTGATTCTAATCAAACCAGAATGAATCACGATTTAAAAAGCTTCGTTTGTACACACAAATCAGTGACTAATTCCCCTGAAGTTGAATCAGTTTCATAGGAGTTATGATGAAGAAGTTATCCCACTTTCAACCGAAGTGATTCGAGATGACCTTGTTTGGAGATTTAGCAATTTGTTCTTGATTCTAATAAAACCAGAACGAATCACGATGTCAGAAGCTTGACTTTGACTCATAAACTAGTGGAGAATCATCCTGATATTGAGTCAATATCATACGAATTATGATAAAGAAGTTATCCCACTTTCAACCGAAGTGATTCTACTTTACTCTGTTAGGAGATTTGACAATTTCTTTTTTATTCTAATAAAACCAGAATGAATCACGATGTAAGAAGCTTCATTTGGACACAAAAATCAGTGATTAATCACCCTGAAGTTGATTCAATATCATAGGAGTTATGATGAAGAAGTTATCCCACTTTCAACCAAAGTGATTACAGTTTACCCTATTTGGAGATTTGCAAATTTGTTCTTGATTCTAAAAAAAAACAGAATGAATCATGATGTCAGAAGCATGATTTTGACTCATAAATCAATAGAGAATCAACCTGATGTTGAATCAATATCATACGAGTTATGATGAAGAAGTTATCCCACTTTCAACGATAGTGATTTTAGTTTTCTCTGTTTGGAGAATTGACAAGTTCTTATTGATTCTAACCAAACCAGAATGAATCACAATGTAATAAGCTTCCTTTGGATACACAAATCAGTGAATAATCACCCTGATGTTGAATCAGTATAATAGGAGTAATGATGAAGAAGTTATCCCACTTTCAACTGAAGTGATTCTAGTTTACCATGTTTGGAGATTTGGCAATTTGTTCTTGATTCTAATAAAACCAGAATGAATCAGAATGTCAGAATCTTGATTATGACTCATAAATCAGTGGTGAATAATCCTCATGTTGAATCAATATCATACGAGTTATGATGAAGAAGTTATCCTACTTTCAACCGAAGTTAATCTAGTTTACTCTGTTTGGAGATTTGATAATTTCTTATTGATTCTAATCAAACCAGAATGAATCACGATGTAAGAAGCTTTGTTTGTACACATAAATCAGTGGCTAATCCCCCTGAAGTTGAATCAACCATAGGAGTTATGATGAAGAAGTTATCCCACTTTCAAATGAAGTGATTCCAGTTTACCCTGTTTGGAGATTTGGCAATTTGTTCTCTATTCCAATAAAACCAGAATGAAAAAAGATTTCACAAGCTTGAATTTGACTCATAATTCATTGGAGAATCACCCTCATGTTGAATAAATATCATACGAGTTGTGATGAAGAAGTTATTCTACTTTTAACCGAAGTGATTCTAGTTTACTCTTTTTGGAGATTTGATAATTTCTTATTGATTTTAATCAAACAAGAATCAATCACGATGTACGAAGCTTCATTTGAACACAAAAATCAGTGGCTAATCACCATGGAGTTGAATCAATATCATAGGAGTTATGATGAAGAAGTTATCCCACTTTCAACCGAAGTGATTCCAGATTACTCTGTTTGGAGATTAGAAAACTGTTCTTGATTCTAATTGAATCACAATGTCAGAAGCTTGATTTTAACTAATAAACTAGTGGAGAATCATCCTGATGTTGAATCAATATAATACGAGTTATGATGAAGAAGTTATCTCACTTTCAACCGAAGTGATTCTAGTTTAATCTTTTTGGAGATTTGACAATTTTTATTGATAATAATCAAACCAAAATGAATCACGATGTAATAAGCTTTGTTTGTACACACAAATCAGTGGCTAATCCTCCTGCAGTTGAATCAATATCCTAGGACTTATGATGAAGAAGTTATCCCACTTTCAACGAAGTGATTCCAGTTTGTCCAGTTTGAAAATTTAGCAATTTGTTCTTGATTCTTATAAAACCAGAATGAATCACGATGTCAGAAGCTTGATTTTGACTCATAAATCAGTGGAGAATCACTCTCATGTTGAATCAATATCATACGAGTTATGATGAAGAAATTGTCCCACTTTCAAACGAAGTGATTCTAGTTTACTCTATTTTGGAGATTAGACAATATCTTATTGATTCTAATCAAACATGAATGAATCACAATGTAAGAAGCTTCGTTTGGACACATAAATCAGTGGCCAATCCCCCTGAAGTTGAATCAATATCATAAGAGTAATGATGAAAATGTTATCCCACTATCAATCAAAGTGATTCCAGTTTATCGTATTTGGAGATTTTGCAATTTGTTCTTGATTCTAATAAAACCAGAATGAATCACGATGTCAGAAGCTTTATTTTTACTTATAAATCAGTGGAGAATAATCCTCATGTTGAATCAATATCATACGAGTTATGATGAAGAAGTTATCCCACTTTCAACCGAAGTTATTCTAGTTTACACTATTTGGAGATTTGATAATTTCTTATTGATTCGAATCAAACCAGAATGAATCACGAATTAAGAAGCTTCGTTTGGACATAAAATTCAGTGGTTAATCACCCTGAAGTTAAATCAATATCATAGGAGTTATGATGAAGAAGTTATCACACTTTCTACCGAAGTGATTCCAAATTACCATGTTTGGAGATTTGGCAATTTGTTCTTAATTCTAATAAAACCAAAATGAATCACGATGTCAGAAACTTGATTTTGACTCATAAATCATAGGATAATCACCCTGATGTTGAATCAATATCATACGAGTTATGAGGAAGAAGTTATCCCACTTTCAACCGAAGTTATTCTAGTTTACTCTTTTTGGAGATTTGACAATTTCTCATTAATTCTAATCAAACCATAATGAATCACAATGTAAGAATCTTCGTTTGTACACACAAATCAGTGGCTAATCCCCTGAAGTTGAATCAATATCATAGGAGTTATGATGAAGAAGTTATCCCACTTTCAAACGAAGTGATTCCAGTTTACCCTGTTTGGAGAGTTGGCATTTTGTTCTTGATTCCAATAAAACCAGAATGAATTAAGATTTCATAATCTTGAATTTGACTCATAAATCATTGGAGAATCACCCTCATGTTGAATCAATATCATACGAGTTGTGGTGAAGAAGTTATTCCACTTTCAACCGAATTGATTCTAGTTTACTCTTTTTTGGAGATTTGACAATTTCTTATTGATTTTAATCAAAACAGAATCAATCACGATGTATGGAACTTAATTTGGACACATAAGTCAGTGGCTAATCACCCTGGAGTTGAATCAGTATCATAGGAGTTATGATGAAGAAGTTATCTCACTTTAAACCGAAGTGATTCCAGATTACTCTGTTTAGAGATTTGGAAAACTGTTCTTGATTCTAATAAAACCAAATTAAATCACGATGTCAGAAGCTTGATTTTGACTCATAAACTAGTGGAGAATCATCCTGATGTTGAAACAATATCATACAAGTTATGATGAAGAAGTTATCTCACTTTCAACCTAAGTGATTCTAATTTACTCTTTTTGGAGATTTGACAATTTCTTATTGATAATAATCAAACCAGAAAGAATCACGATGTAATAGACTTCGTTTGTACACATAAATCAGTGGCTAATCCTCCTGAAGTTGAATCAATATCATAGGACTTATGATGAAGAAGTCATCCCACTTTCAACAAAGTGATTCCATTTTACTCTGAAGATTTGGCAATTTGTTCTTGATTCTAATAAAACCAGAATGAATCACGATGTCAGAAGCTTGATTTTGACTCATAAATCAGTGGATAATCACTCTCATGTTGAATCAATATCATACGAGTTATGATGAAGAAGTTATCCCACTTTCAAATGAAGTGATACTAGTTTACTCTGTTTGGAGATTAGACAATTTCTTATTGATTCTAATTAAACCAGAATGAATCACGATGTAAGAAGTTTCGTTTGGACACATAAATAAGTGGCTAATCCCCCTGAAGTTGAATCAATATCATAGGAGTTATGATGAAAATATTATCCCACTATCAATCAAAGTGATTCCAGTTTATCCTATTTGGAGATTTGGCAATTTGTTCTTGATTCTAATAAAACCAGAATGAATCACGATGTCAGAAGCTTTATTTTTACTCATAAATCAGTGGAGAATAATCCTCATGTTGAATCAATATCGTACGAGTTATGATGAAGAAGTTATCCCATTTTCAACCGAAGTTATTCTATTTTACTCTGTTTGGAGATTTGATAATTTCTTATTGATTCTAATCAAACCAGAATGAATCACGACGTAAGAAGCTTCTTTCGGACATAAAAATCAGTGGTTAATCACCCTGAAGTTAAATCAATATCATAGAAGTTACGATGAAGAAGTTATTCCACTTTCTATCAAAGTTATTCCAGATTACCATGTTTGGAGATTTGTTAATTTTTTTTAATTCTAATAAAACCAAAATGAATCACGATGTCATAAACTTGATTTTGACTCATAAATCAGTGGATAGTCACCCTGATGTTGAATCAATATCATACAAGTTATGATGAAGAAGTTTGCCCACTTTCAACCGAAGTTATTCTAGTTTACTCTGTTTGACGATTTGACAATTTCTTATTGATTCTAATCATACTAGAATGAATCACGATGTACGAAGCTTCCATTGGACACAAAAACCAGTGGTTAATCACCCTGAAGTTGAATAAATATCATAGGAGTTATGATGAAGAAGTTATAACACTTTCAACCAAAGTGATTTCAGATAACCATGTTTGGAGATTTGGTAATTTGTTCTTGATTCTAATAAAACTAAAATCGATCACGATGTTAGAAGCTTGATTTTGACTCATAAATCACTGGATAATCACCCTGATCTTGAATCAATATCATACGAGTTATGATGAAGAAGTTATCCCACTTTCAACCGAAGTTATTGTAGTTACTCTGTTTGGAGATTTGACAATTTCTTATTGATTCTAATCAAACTAGAATGAGTCACGATGTAAGAAGCTTCGTTTGTACAAACAAATTAGTGGCTAATCCCCCTGCAGTTGAATCAATATCATAAGAGTTATGATGAAGAAGTTATCCAACTTTCAAATGAAGTGATTCCAGTTTACCTGTTTGGAGATTTGGCATTTTGTTCTTGATTCCAATAAAACCAGAATGAATCAAGATTTCACAAGCTTGAATTTGACTCATAAATCATTGGAGAATCACCCTCATGTTGAATCAATATCATACGACTTGTGATGAAGAAGTTATTCCACTTTCAAACGAAGTGATTCTAGTTTACTCTTTTTGGAGATTTGACAATTTCTTATTGATTCTAATCCAACCTGAATGAATCACGATATAAGAAACTTTATTTGGACACACAAATCAGTGGCTAATCACCCTGAATTTGAATCAATAGCATAGATGTTATTATGAAGAAGTTATCTCACTTTCAGCCGAAGTTATTCTAGATGATCATGTTTGGAGATTTGACAATTTGTTTTTGATTCTAATAAAATGAAAATGAATCACGATGTCAGTGTGAGATTTAGAGAAATATTGAGATATTAGATGAAGAACGTGAAGAACATGAGAGAGAGAGAGAGAGAGAGAGAGAGAGAGAGAGAGAGAGAGAGAGAGAGAGAGAGAGAGAGAGAGAGAGAGAGAGAGAGAGAGAGAGAGAGAGAGAGAAGCGAATTCGAAGTGGAGAGAGGGAGTATGAGGAAATCTGTTTCCTTAACTTAATAATGTTCCTGGTACATCCTTTAAATAGACAGAATACTCATATACAAGTTAAAAAGAGATTTTAATAAAAAAATGAGAGAGAACAAGACAAAGGGCTCTTGCAGCTCAAGTGAAAGTGACTGCTCATAACTGGTCCCCAATTGATGCTCTGCCTCATCAGACCTCATCAGACCTTATCAGACTTGTGACTTCTTCCTCCCAACGTTTCTCTTTGATTATGGTCAAGGCAAGTTGTGCTCCAAACTATATGAATATGTTTATGGTCAAGTTCCCTCTATTTCTTGCCTTGCACCATACGTTAGGTCAGAGAATGTACATACCACATTTCTTCTTCATCTTGGATGCTCCTCTTTCTATCTTCTCATCTCTTTGTCATTCATTGCTTTATTTCAACACTCCCCCCTCAAACTTGACCATATGGACTGGTTAGGTTTGAAAATCATGAAGCATCCCCTCATTAAAACCTTAGCTAGGAAAAACCTCCTGGGATAAAACCCAGGATCACAGTTGAATCCTCTAAACCCCTAATTCCAGTTTATAATGAATTAACTAACTACCAATCATGACTCAGACAGACTGAATTCAAACAGACGGATTATGATTCGAAATCTAAACTACGATAGGAAGAATTCTACACCAGTACGGAATTTACGGAATAGACCCTCACCTTAGCAACTGGCTGGAATGAACAACATAAGATAGTCAACTGAGGTCAACTAAAATACGAGAATCAACGGCTCAGATCTCAGGAAATAAAGTTTCCAAAAACGGAAACTTTCCTTAAACATAAACTTTCCTAAAATAGAAACTTCCTAAGAATAGAAACTTCCCTAAAATGGCGGTTTCATAAACTGGATACTTCCCTTAATAGATTTCTACGACTAGAAATATGAAGGCAGCAACATATCAGAAAACTCACCGAAAGCTCGTCCGGAAATCCCGCCGGAAGCTTGCCGGAAATCCCACCCGAAAAATTAACTAGTGACTGATCGTCAGATATTCCAACAACAACTCGTCACGCAAAGAAAATACTTTGAATTGATGAGAAAAGGAGAAAATGGGTGGAGTTTCTTATATAGGAGAAGGAAAAAGAGGAAGAAAACTTAAACTTCCAATGTGGGACAAAGATAAAAAGAGGTTGTTGGGTTTTTAATTAAAAAAAGAACAAATAGGCCTGGCCCTAAGATCAGGGTCGTTACATTTTGACTCATAAATCAGTGGAGAATCAGCCTCATGTTAAATCAATATCATACGAGTTATGATGAAGAAGTTCTCCCACTTTCAACCGAAGTTATTACTCTGTTATGAGATTAGACAATTTCTTATTGATTCTAATCAAATCAGAATGAATCACGATGTAAGAATTTTTGTTTTGACACAAAAATCAGTGGCTAATCCCCCTGAAGTTGAATCAATATCATAGGAGATGTGATGAAGAAGTTATCACACTTTCAATCGAAGTGATTCCAAATTACCCTGTTTGGAGATTTGGCAATTTGTTCTTTATTCTAATAAATCCCAAATTAATCATGATGTCAGAATCCTGGTTTTGACTCATAAATCAGTGGAGAATCAACCTGATGTTGAATCAATATCATACGAGTTGTGATGAAGAAGTTATCACACTTTCAACCGAATAGATTCTAGTTTACTCTGTTTGGAGATTTCACAATTTCATATTGATTCTAATCAAATCAGAATGAATCACAATGTATGAAGATTCATTTGGAAACAAAAATCTGTGGTTAATAACCTGAAGTTAAATCAATATCATAGGAGTTGTGATGAAGAAGTTATCCCACTTTCAACCGAAGTGATTCCAGTTTACTCTTTTTGGAGATTTGGCAATTGTTTCTTGATTCTAATAAAACCAGAATGAATTACAATGTCAGAAGCTTGATTTAGAATCATAAATCAGTGGAAAATCACCCTCATCTTGAATCAATATCATACGAGTTATGATGAAGAAGTTATCCCACTTTCGACTGAAGTTATTCTAGTTTACTCTGATTGGAGATTTGAAATTTTTTTATTGATTCTAATCAAACCAAAATGAATCAAGATGTAAGAAGTTTCTTTGGACATAGAAATCAATTGGTAATCACCTTAAAGCTGAATCAATATCCTAGGAATTATGATGAAGAAGTTATCACACTTTCAACCGAAGTGATTCTAGTTTACCTTGTTTGGAGATTTGGCAATTTGTTCTTGATTCTAATAAAACCAGAATGAATCACGATGTCAGAAGCTTGATTATGACTCATAAATCAGTCGAGAATCACCCTGATTTTGAATCAATATCATACTAGTTATGATGAAGAACTTATCTTACTTTCAACCGAAGTGATTCTAATTTACTCTGTTTGGAGATTTGACTATTTCTTATTGATTCTAATCAAACCAGAAAAAATCACGATGTAAGAAGCTTCGTTCGGAGATAAAAATCAGTGGTTAATTACCCTGAAGTTGAATCAATATCATAGGAGTAAACAAGGTCGGGTGGTGATTGCAGGGACAGTAAACAAGGATTTAGAGCCTTGGAAAATTAACGCACCAACCGTTGGAATGGGATGGGGCCCACAGGCCGAGAGAGCGGGCATGGGTGGCCCATTAGCTGTTGGCGGTCGGGGCGTTACAAGAAAAATTTGCATTTTCTAGGACTTGAACTCTG
The DNA here is from genome assembly GCA_905132885.1 of Moricandia moricandioides. Taxonomy (NCBI): domain Eukaryota; kingdom Viridiplantae; phylum Streptophyta; class Magnoliopsida; order Brassicales; family Brassicaceae; genus Moricandia; species Moricandia moricandioides. The sequence goes on from CAJHQQ010000141.1 coordinate 85,296, forward strand.
GCACAGAAATATAACACCAAACATCTTAACTACTAGACTAATTGTAACACCCGTCTCCTCCTCTCATGAGAACGGCGTGCTACTACCGGTATAAAATCGAATTAAACCGATTTATAAAAATCTCAAATAACATATATTAAAATATTTAATAACATAAAAGCGGGATAAATCATTTTTTTACATTTAATAACCAGAATAATTTATATCAAAAATTCGTATAAAACCGAATGAAATCTGATATAAAATACGACGATCCCCAAGACACCAACCCGTCCAGATATCCGACTACTCATCATGCTCACCTGAAAGGGGAAGAAAGAGGGGTGAGCAACAGGGGAGTCACTCAGTGAGGTATGGGATACTAGACACGCAAACAACTGACATGAGTAATAGAACTCCCACTATGGAAGTTTAGCTCGAACATGAACAAACACGATGCCTAAAGCATCACACAAAACAACCAATGCGATGATAGCGTATAACTAGTCCATACACCCCGCATTTCCTCATAAGGATATACATACTCTGCGTCGCTAGTACAGTCTATCTCTGTACCCCCGCCCATAACCAATCTGCGTCAGATGCAAACGTCTTTGTACCACGCACCACACAACAATCTGCGTCGATAGTCCAAACGTCTCCAAACCCCCACCACCACATCTGCGTCGATAGCCCAGGCATCCTTGAACCCCCGCCCACCACACATTGTCCCTACTGAATATATATATTTATATATCATCAATTAACATCACACAATCCAATCACAGTTAAATCCTCTAGACCCCTAATTCCGGTTTACAATGAATTAACTAACTACCAATCATGACTCGACAAACTCAATTCAAACAGACGGATGATGATTCGAAATCTAAACTACGATAGGAAGAATTCTACACTAGTATGGAATTTACGGAATATACCCTCGCCTTAGCAACTGGCTGGAATGAACAACGGAAGATAGTCAACTGAGGTCAAATGAAATACGAGAATTAACGGCTCAGATTTCAGGAAATAAAGTTTCCAAAAACAGAAACTTTCCTTATACAAAAACTTCCTAAGAATAGAAACTTCCCTAAAATGGCGGTTTCCTAAATTGGATACTTCCCTAAATAGATTTCTACGACTAGAAATATGAAGGCAGCAACTTACCAGAAAACTCGCCGAAAGCTCGTCCGGAAATCCCGCTGGAAGCTTGCCTGAAATCCCACCCGAAAAATTAACTAATGACTGGTCGTCAGATATTCCAACAACAACTCGTCACACGCAAAGAAAATACTTTGACTTGATGAGAAAAGGAGAAAATGGGTGGAGTTTCTTATATAGGAGAAGGAAAAAGAGGAAGAAAACTTAAACTTCCAATGTGGGACAAAGATAGAAAGAGGTTGTTGGGTTTTTAATTAAAAAAAGAACAAATAGGCCTGGCCCTAAGATCAGGGTCGTTACAATTCTCCCCTACTTAATCGGAATTCGTCCTGAATTCCAAAGAGACGATGAAAGAACGTTCACGGTTTCAAAGAAGAGAACAACACAAGATAATAGACGATGGAAATGAAAGAAAACTTGGTCTTCTCCTACAGAAGGAAAGAAAATCAGAATCTCTATCGACTAACCGAATGATACTAGGTAGAAGTGTGCCCTTTTTTTTTTCAAAAACTCCCAATCCCAAAACATTGAAATCGCAAAAATCCGAGTCCCATAAATCACCGTCCCGGGTCAGAGCCGGGACGGAACCCCGCTCTGATACCAAATTGTAACACCCGTCTCCTCCTCTCTTTAGAACGGCGTGCTACTACCGGTACAAAATCGAATTAAACCAATTTATAAAAATCTCAAATAACATATATTAAAATATTTAATAAAATAAAAGCGGGATAAATCATTTTATTACATTTAATAACCAGAATAATTTATAACGAAAATTTGTATAAAACCAAATGAAAACCGATATAAAATACCACGATCCCCAAGACACCAACCCGTCTAGATATCCGACTACTCGTCATGCTCACCTTAAAGGGGAAGAAAGAGGGGTGAGCAACATGGGAGTCACTCAGTGAGGTATGGGATACTAGACACGCAAACCACTGACATGAGTTATAGAACTCCCACTATGGAAGTTTAGCTCTAACATGAACAAACACGATGCCTAGAGCATCACACAAAACAACCAATGCGATGATAGCGTATAGCTAGTCCATACACCCCGCATTTCCTCATAAGGATATACATACTTTGCGTCGCTAGTACTGTCTGTCTATATACCCCCACCCATAACCAATCTGCGTCAGATGCAAACGTCTTGGCACCACGCACCATACAATAATCTGCGTCGATAGTCCAAATGTCTCTGAACCCCCGCCCACCACACATAGTCCCTACTGAATATCTATATATGTATATATATATATTTATATATCATCAATTAAAATCACACAATCCAACCGCAGTTGAATCCTCTAGACCCCTAATTCCGGTTTACAATGAATTAACTAACTACCAATCATGACTCAGACAGACTCAATTCAAACAGACGGATCATGATTCGAAATCTAAACTACGATAGGAAGAATTCTACACCAATACGGAATTTACGGAATAGACTCTCACCATAGCAACTAGATGGAATGAAAAACGGAAGATAGTCAACTGAGGTCAACTGAAATACGAGAATCAACGGCTCAGATCTCAGGAAATAAAGTTTCCAAAAACGGAAACTTTCCTTAAATAGAAACTTTCCTAAAATAAAAACTTCCTACGAATAGAAACTTCCCTAAAATGACGGTTTCCTAAATTGGATACTTCCCTAAATAGATTTCTACGACTAGAAATATGAAGGCAGCAACTTACCAGAAAACCCGCCGAAAACTCGTCCGGAAATCCCGCCGGAAGCTTGCCGGAAATCCCACCCGAAAAATTAACTAATGACTGGTCGTCAGATATTCCAACAACAACTCGTCACACGCAAAGAAAATACTTTGACTTGATGAGAAAAGGAGAAAAGGGGTGGAGTTTCTTATATAGGAGAAGGGAAAAGAGGAAGAAAACATAAACTTCCAATGTGGGACAAAGATAAAAAGAGGTTGTTGGGTTTTTAATTAAAAAACGAACAAATAGGCCTGGCCCTAAGATCAGGGTCGTTACATTTTGACTCATAAATCAATGGAGAATCAGCCTCTTGTCAAATCAATATCATAAGAGTTATGATAAAGAAGTTATCCCACTTTCAACCGAAGTGATTCTAGTTTACTCTGTTTGGAGATTTGACAATTTCTTATTGACTCTAATCAAACCAGAATGAACCACGTTGTAAGAAGATTATTTTTGACACAAAAATCAGTGGTTAATCACCCTGAAGTTAAATCAATATCATAGAAGTTATGATGAAGAAGTTATCCCACTTTCAATCGAAGTGATTTCAGTTTATCCTATCTGGAGATTTGGCAATTTTTGCTTGATTCTAACAAAACCAGAATGAATCACGATGCAAGAAGCTTGATTTTGACTCATAAATCAGTGGAGAATCACATTGATGTTGACTCAATATCATACGAGTTATGATGACGAAATTATCTCACTTTCAACCGAAGTGATTCTAGTTTACTCTGTTTGGAGATTTGACAATTTCTTATTGAATCTAATCAAATCAGAATGAATCACGATGTAAGAAGCTTCATTTGGACACACTAAGCAGTGGTTAATCACCCTTAAGTTGGATCAATATCATACGAGTTATGATGAAGAAGTTATCCCATTTTCAACTGAAGTGATTCCAGTTTACCATGTTTGGAGATTTGGCAATTTGTTCTTGATTCTAATAAAACCAAAATGAATCACGATGTCAGAAGCTTAATTTTGACTCTGAAATCAGTGGAGAATCACCCTGATGTTGAATCAATATCATACGAGTTATGATGAAGAAGTTATCCCACTTTCAACCGAAGTGATTCTAGTTTACTTTGTTTGGAGATTTGACTATTTCTTATTGATTATAATCAAACCAGAATGAATTATGATGTAAGAAGCTTCATTTGGACACACAAATCAGTGGTTAATCACCCTTAAGCTGAATCAATATCATAGGAGTTATGATAAAGAAGTTATCCCACTTTCAACCGAAATGATTCCAGTTTACCCTATTTTGAGAGTCGTAAATTTTTTTGTTGATTCTAATAAAAACAGAATGAATCACGATGTCAGAAGCTTGATTTTGCCTCATTAATCAGTGGATAATCACCCTGATGTTGAATCAATATCATATCAGTTATGATGAAGAACTTAGGCCATGATTAACCCGGGTCTCTTAAGGTGGGGTTCTTAACGTTAAATTTGTCTTTTAATTTTTTATTTTTTTTTACAATTTTTCCGCTAAGAGACGGCTCTTATGGTTCTTATTTAAGAGACGGTTCTTAGGTTTTCTTAGTTAAAAGCTAAGATATGTCTCTTAGAAAAGCTAAGAACCCCACCTTAAGAGACCCCGGTTAATCATGCTCTTATCCTACTTTCAACCGAAGTGATTCTAGTTAACTCTGTTTGGAGATTTGACTATTTCTTATTGATTCTAATCAAACCAGAAAAAATCACGATGTAGGAAGCTTCGTTCGGACATACAAACAGTGGTTAATTACCTTGAAGTTGAATCAATATCATAGGACTTATGATGAAGAAGTTATCTCACTTTCAATCGAAGTGATTCCAGAGTACCCTGTTTGGAGATTTGACAATTTGTTCTTGATTCTAATAAAACCAAAATGAATCACGATGTTAGAAGCTTGATTTTGACTTATAAATCAGTGGAGAATCAGCCATATGTTAAATCAATATCATACAAGTTATGATGAAGAAGTTATCCCACTTTCAACCAAAGTGATTCTAGTTTACTCTGTTTGGAGATTTGACAATTTCTTATTGACTCTAATCAAACCAGAATGAACCACGTTTTAAGAAGATTAGTTTGGACACGAAAATCAGTGGTTAATCACCCTAAAGTTAAATCAATATCATAGAAGTTATGATGAAGAAGTTATCCCACTTTCAACCGAAGTGATTCCAGTTTACCCTATTTAGAGATTTGACAATTTGTTCTTGATTCTAAAAAGCCGGAATGAATCACGATGTCAGAAGATTGATTTTGAATCATAAATCAATGGACAATCAACCTTATTTTCAATCAATATCATACAAGTTATGATGAAGAAGTTATCTCACTTTCAACCGAAGTGATTCTCGTTTACTCAGTTTGGAGATTTGACAAGTTCTTATTGATTTTAATCAAACTAGAATGAATGACGATGTACGAAGCTTTTTTTGGACATACAAATCAGTGGTTCATCACCCTGAAGTTGGTTCATTATAATCAAAACATAATGAATCACGAGGTACGAAACTTCATTTGGACACACAAATCAGTAGATAATAACCCTGAAGTTGAATCAATATCATAGAGGTTATGATGAAGAAGTTATCCCACTTTCAACGAAGTGATTCCAGATTATTCTGTATGGAGATTTGGCAATTTGTTCTTGTTCTAATAAAACCTAAATGAATCACGATGTCAGAAGCTTGGTCTTGACTAATAAATCAGGGCTAATCACCCTGAAATTGAATCAATATCATAGGAGTAATGATGAAGAAGTTATCCCACTTTCAACCGAAGTGATTCCAGTTTACCGTGTTTGGAGATTTGGCAACTGGTTCTTGATTCTAATAAAACCAGAATGAACCACGATATATGAGAAGCTTGATTGTGACTCATAAATCAGTGGAGAATCACCCTGATGTTGAATCAATATCATACGAGTTATGATGAGGAAGTTATCCCACTTTCAGCCGAAGTGATTCTAGTTTACTCTGTTTCGAGATTTGACAATATCTTATTGATTCTAATCAAACCAGAATGAATCAAGATGTAACAAGCTTCATTTAGACACAAAAATTAGTGGTTAATCACCCTGAAGTTGAATCAATATCATAGGAGTTACGATGAAGAAGTTAGCCCACTTTCAACCGAAGTGATTCTAGTTTACTTTGTTTGGAGATTTGACAATTTCTTATTGATTCTAATCAAACCAGAATGAATCACGATGTAAGATACTTCATTTGGACATACAAATCAGTGGGTAATCACTCTGTAGTTGAATCAGTATCAAAGAAGTTATGATGAAGAAGTTACCCACTTTCAACTTAAGTGATTTCAATTTACCTTGTTTGGAGATTTGATAATTTGTTCTTGATTCTAATAAAATCAAAATGAATCACGATGTCAGAAGCTTTATTTTGACTCATAAATCAGTGGAGAATCACCCTGATGTTGAATCAATATAATACGAGTTATGATGAAGAAGTTATCCCACTTTCAACCGAAGTGATTCTTGTTTACTCTGTTTGGAGATTTGACAATTTCTTATTGATTCTAATCAAACCAGAATGAATCACGACGTAAGAAACTTTATTTGGACACAAAAATCAGTGGTTAATCATCCTGATGTTGATTCTAATATTATACGAGTTATTATGAAGAAGTTATCCCACTTTCAACCGAAGTGATTCAAGTTTACCCAGTTTGGAGATTTGCAATTTGTTGTTGATTCTAATAAAATCAGAATGAACCATGTTATATGAGAATCTTGATTGTGACTCATAAATCAGTGGAGAATCACCCTGATGTTGAATCAATATCATACGAGTTATGATGAAGAAGTTATCCCACTTTTAGCCGAAGTGATTCTATTTTACTTTGTTTGGAGATTTGACAAATTCTTATTGATTCTAATCAATCCATATTGATTCACGATGTAAGCAGCTTTTTTTGGACACAAAAATCAGTGGCTAATCACCTTGAAGTTGAATTAATATCTTAGGAGTTATGATGAAAAAGTTATCCCACTTTCAACCGAAGTGATTCAAGTTTACCCTTTTTGGCGATTTGGCGATTTGGCAATTTGTTCTTGATTCTAATAAAATCAGAATGAATCACGAAATCAGTAGCTTGATTTTGACTCATAAATCAGTGGAGAATCACCCTGATGTTGAATCAATATCATACGAGTTATGATGAAGAAGTTATCCCACTTTCAACCGAAATGATTCTAGTTTACTCTGTTTAGAGATTGTACAATTTATTAATGATTCTAATCAAACCAGAATGAATAACGATGTAAAAAGCTTCATTTGGATACAAAATCAGTGGTTAATCATCCTGAAGTTGAGTGAATATCATAGGAGTTATGATGAAGAAGTTATCCCAGTTTCAACGAAGTGATTCCAGATTATTCTGCTTGGAGATTTGGCAATTTGTTCTTGGTTCTAATAAAACCTAAATGAATCACGATGTCAGAAGCTTGATCTTGACTAATAAATCAGTGGCTAATCACCCTGAATTGTAATCAATATCATAGGAGTAATGATGAAGAAGTTATCCCACTTTTAACCGAAGTGATTCCAGTTTACCGTATTTGGAGATTTGGCAACTTGTTCTTGATTCTAATAAAACCAGAATGAACCACGATATATGTGAAGCTTGATTGTGACTCACAAATCAGTGGAGAATCACCATGATGTTGAATCAATATCATACGAGCTATGATGAAGAAGTTATCCCACTTTCAACCGAAGTTATTCTAGTTTACTTTGTTTGAAGATTTGATAATTTCTTATTGATTCTAATCATACCAGAATGAATCACAATGTAATAAGCTTCCTTTGGACACACAAATCAGTGGATAATCACCCTGAAGTTAAATCAATATCATAGGAGTTACGATGAAGAACTTATCCCACTTTCAACTGAAGTGATTCTAGTTTACCCTTTTTGGAGATTCGGTAATTTGTTCTTGATTCTAATAAAACCAGAATGAATCACGATATCAGAATATTTATTATGACTTATAAATATGTGGAGAATCACCATGATGTTGAATCAATATCATACGAGTTATGATGAAGAAGTTATTCCACTTTCAACCGAAGTGATTCTAGTTTACTTTGTTTGGAGATTTGACTATTTATTATTGATTCTAATTAAACCAGAATGAATCACGATGTTAGATGCTTCATTTGGACACACTAAGCAGTGGTTAATCACCATTAAGTTGGATCAATATCATACGAGTTATGATGAAGAAGTTATCCCATTTTCAACCGAAGTGATTCCAGTTTACCAGGTTTGGAGATTTGGCAATTTGTTCTTGATTCTAATAAAACCAGAATGAATCACGATGTCAGAAGCTTAATTTTGACTCAAAAATCAGTGGAGAATCATCCTGATATTGAATCAATATCATACGAGTTATGATGAAGAAGTTATCTCACTTTCAACCGAAGTGATTCTAGTTTACTTTGTTTTGAGATTTGACTATTTCTTATTGATTCTAATCAAACCAGAATGAATTATGATGTAAGAAGCTTCATTTGGACACACAAATCAGTGGTTAATCACCCTTAAGCTAATCAATATCATAGAAGTTATGATGAAAAAGTTATCCCACTTTCAACCGAAGTGATTCTAGTTTATCTGTTTGGAAATTTGACAACTTCTTATTGATTCTAATCAAACCAGAATGAATCAAGATGTAAGATTCTTCTTTGGACACAAAAATTAGTAGATAATCACCCTGAAGTTGAATCAATATCATAGGAGTTATGATGAAGAAGTTATTCCACTTTCAATCGAATATGATTCCAGATTACCCTGTTTGGAGATTTGACAATTTGTTCTTGATTCTAATAAAACCAGAACGAATCATGATGTCAGAAGCTTGATTTGGAATCATAAATCTTTGGAGAATCACCCTGATGTTGAATCAATATCATACGAGTTATGTTGATAAAGTTATGCCATTGCTAACCGAAGTGATTCTAGTTTACTATGTTTGGAGATTTGACAATTTCTTATTGATTCTAATCAAAATAGAATGCATCACGAGGTAAGAAGCTTTGTTTGGACACACAAATAATGGCTAATCACCCTGAAGCTGAATGAATATCATAGGAGTTATGATGAAGAAGTTATCCCACTTTCAACTAAAGTGATTCCAGATTATTCAATTTGGGGATTTGACAATTTATTCTTAGTTATAATAAAACCAGAATGAATCAAGATGTCAGAAGCTTGATTTTGACTAATAAATCAGTGGAGAATCACCCTGATGTTGATTTAATATCGTAGGAGTTATGATGAAGAAGTTATCACACTTTAAACTGAAGTGATTCAAGTTTACCCTGTTTGGAGATTTGACCATTTGTTCTTGATTCTAATAAAACCAGAATGAACCACAATATCAAATGCTTGATTATGACTCATAAATCAGTGGAGAATCACCATGATGTTGAATAAATATCATACGAGTTATGATGAAGAAGTTATCCCACTTTCAACCCAAGTGATTCTAGCTTACTCTGATTGGAGATTTGACAATTTCTTATTGATTCTAATCAAACCAGAATGAATCACGATGTAAGAAGTTTAATTTGGACACACAAATCAGTGGCTAATCACCCTGAAGTTGAATCAATATCTTAGGAGTTATGATGAAGAAGTTATCCCACTTTCAACCAAAGTGATTCCATTTTACCCTGTTTGGAGATTTGGCAATTGGTTCTTTATTCTAATAAAACCAGAATGAATCACGATGTCAGAAGCTTGATTTTGACTAATAAATCAGTGAAGAATCACCCTAATGTTGAATCAATATCATAGGAGTTATGATGAAGAAGTTATCACACTTTCAAATCAAGTGATTCCAGTTTATCCTGTTTGGAGACTTGGCAATTTGTTCTTTATTCTAATTAAACCAGAATGAACCACGATATCAGAAGCTTAATTGTGACTCATAAATCAGTGGAGAATCACCCTGATGTTGAATCAATATCATACGAGTTATGATTAAGAAGTTATCCCACTTTCAGCCGAAATGATTTTAGTTTACTCTTTTTGGAGATTTGACAATTTTTTATTGATTCTAATCAAACCAGAATGAATCACGATGTAAGAAGTCTCAGCTGGACACAAAAATTAGTGGTTAATCACCCTGAAGTTGAATCAATATCATAGGAGTTATGATGAAGAAGTTATCCCACTTTCAACTGAAGTGATTCCGGATTATTCTGTTTGGAGATTTGGCAATTTATTCTTGGTTCTAATAAAACCAGAATGAAGCACGATCTCAGAAGATTGAATTTGACTAATAAATCAGTGGAGAATCACCCTGATATTGAATCAATATCATAGGAGTTATGATGAAGAAGTTATCCCACTTTCAACCGAAGTGATTCCAGTTTACCTTGTTTGGAGATTTGGTAATTTGTTCTTGATTCTAATAAAACCAGAATGACCATGATATCATAAGCTTGATTGTGACTCATAAATCAGTGGAGAATCACCCTAATGTTGATTCAATATCATACGAATTGTGATGAAGAAGTTATCCCACTTTCAACCGAAGTGATTCTAGTTTACTCTGTTTTGAGATTTGACAATTTCTTAATGATTCTAATCAAACCAGAATGAATCACGATGTAAGATGCTTCATTTGGACACAAAAATCAGTGGCTAATCACCCTGAAGTTCAATCAATATCATAGGATTTATGATGAAGAAGTTATCCCACTTTCTATCGAATGTGATTCCAGATTACTCTGTTTTGAGATTTGATAATTTGTTCTTGATTCTAATAAAACCAGAACGAATCATGATGTCAGAAGCTTGATTTTTAATCATAAATCTGTGGAGAATCACCCTGATGCTGAATCAATATCATAGGAGTTATGATGAAGAAGTTATCACACTTTAAACCCAAGTGATTCCAGTTTACCCTGTTTGGAGATTTGGCAATATGTTCTTGATTCTAATAAAACCAGAATGAACCACGATATCAGAAGCTTGATTATGACTCATAAATAAGTGGAGAATCACCATGATCTTGAATAAATATCATACGAGTTATGATGAAGAAGTTATCCCACTTTCAACCCAAGTGATTCTAGCTTACTCTGATTGGAGATTTGACAATTTCTTATTGATTCTAATCAAACCAGAATGAATCAAGATGAAAGAAGCTTCATTTGGACACACAAATCAGTGGCTAATCACCCTGACGTTGAATCAATATCATAGGAGTTATGATGAAGAAGTTATCCCACTTTCAACCGAAGTGATTCCAGTTTACCCTGTTTGGAGACTTGGCAATTTGTTCTTGATTCTAATTAAACAAGAATGAACCACGATATCAGAAGCTTGATAGTGACTCATAAATCAGTGGAGAATCACCCTGATGTTGAATCAATATCATACGAGTTATGATGAAGAAGTTATCACAATTTCAGCCGAAGTGATTCTAGTTTACTCTGTTTGGAGATTTGACAATTTCTTATTGATTCTAATCAAACCAGAATGAATCACGATGTAAGAAGCTTCATTTGGAAACAAAAATCAGTGGTTAATCACCCTGAAGTTGAATCAATATCATAATAGTTATTATGAAGAATTTATCCCACTTTCAACTGAAGTGAATCCAATTTACCATGTTTGGAGAATTGGTAATTAGTTCTTATTTCTAACAAAACCAGAATGAACCACGATATCAGAAACTTGATTTTGACTCATAAATCAGTGGAGAATCACCATTATATTGAATGAATATCATACGAGTTATGATAAAGAAGTTATCCCACTTTCAACCGAAGTGATTCCAGTTTACTCTGTTTGGAGATTTCACAATTTTTTCTTGATTCTAATCAAACCAGAATGAATCAAAATGTAATAAAGTTGATTTTAACTTATAATTCAGTGGAGAATCACCCTGATGTTGAATCAATATCATATGAGTTATGATGAAGAAGTTATCCCACTTTCAGCCGAAGCGATTCTAGTTTACTCTATTTCGAGATTTGACAATTTCTTACTTATTATAATCAAACCATAATGAATCACGACATAAGAAACTTCATTTGGACACAAAAATCAGTGGTTAATCACCCGGAAGTTCAATCAATATCATAGAAGTTATAATGAGGAAGTTATCCCAATTTCAACCGAAGTGATTTCAGTTTACCGTGGTTGGAGATTTGTCAATTTGTTCTTGATTCTAATAAAACCAGAATGAATTAAGATATCAGGAGCTTGATTTTGACTCATAAATCAGTGGAGAATCATTCTGATGTTGAATCAATATCATATGAGTTATGATGAAAAAGTTATTCCACTTTAGACCGAAGTGATTCCAGTTTACTCTGTTTTAGATTTTATAATTTCTTATTGATTCTAATCAAAACAGAATGAATCACAATGCAAGAAGCTTCATATGGATACAAAAATCAGTGGTTAATCACCCTGACGTTAAATCAATATCATAGGAGTTATGATGAAGAAGTTATCCCACTTTCAGGCGAAGTGATTCCAGATTACCCTGTTTGGAGATTTGACAATTTTTTCTTGATTCTAATAAAACAAAAATGAATCATGATGTCAGAAGCTTGATTTTGACTCATAAATCAATGGCTTATCACCCTGAAGTTGAATCAATATCATACGAGTTATTATGAAGAAGTTATCCCACGTTCAACCGAAGTGATTCCAGTTTACTCTGTTTGGAGATTTGACAATTTGTTCTTGATTCTAAACAAACCAGAATGAATCACGATTTAAGAAGCTTGATTGTGACTCATAAATCAGTGGAGAATCTCCCTGATGTTGAATCAATATCATACGAGTTATGATGAAGAAGTTATCTCACTTTCAGCCGATGTGATTCTAGTTTACTCTGTTTCGAGATTTGACAATTTCTTATTAATTCTAATCAAACCAGAATGAATCAAGATTTAAGAAGCTTTATTAAGACACAAAAATCAGTGGTTAATCACCCTGAAGTTGAATAAATATCCTAGGATTTATCATGAAGAAGTTATCCCAATTTCAACCGAAGTGATTTCAGTTTACCCTATTTGGAGATTTCGCAATTTGTTCTTTATTCTAATAAAACCAGAATGAATCACGATGTAAGAAGTTTTATTTTGACTCATAAATCAGTGGAGAATCATCCTGATGTTGATTCAATATCATACGAGTTATGATGAAGAAGTTATTTCACTTTAAATAGAAGTGATTCTAGTTTACTCTGTTCGAAGATTTCATAATTTCTTATTGATTCTAATCAAACCAGAATGAATCTTGATGTAAGAAGCTTAATTTGGATACGCAAATCAGTGGTTAATCACTATGACGTTGAATCACTATCATAGGAGTTATGATGAAGAAGTTATCCCACTTTCAAGTGAAGTGATTCGAGATTACCCTGTTTGAAAATTTGGCAATTTGTTCTTGATTCTAATAAAACCAAAATGAATCATGATGTCAGAAGATTGATTTTTACTCATAAATCAGTGGACAATTATCCTGATGTTAAATCAATATCATACGAGTTATGATGAGGAAGTTATCCCACTTTCAACCGAAGATATTCTAGTTTACTCTGTTTCAAGATTTGACAATTGCTTATTGATTCTAATCGTACTAGAATGAATCACGATGTAAGAAGATTCATTTGGACACAAAAATCTATGGCTAATCACCCTGAAGTTGAATCAATATCATAGGAGTTACGATGAAGAAGTTAGCCCACTTTCAACCGAAGTGATTCTAGTTTACTTTGTTTGGAGATTTGACAATTTCTTATTGATTCTAATCAAACCAGAATGAATCACGATGTAAGAAGATTCATTTGGACATACAAATCAGTGGTTAATCACCCTAAACTTGAATCAATATCATAGGAGTTATGATGAAGAAGTAATCCCACTTCTAACTTAAGTGATTCCAGTTTACCCTATTTGGAGATTTGGCAATTTGTTCTTCATTCTAATAAAAACAGAATGAATCACAAGGTCAGAAGCTTGATTTTGACTCATAAATCTGTGTTGAATCACCCTGATGTTGAATCAATATCATACGAGTGATGTTGAAGAAGTTATCCCACTTTCAACAGAAGTGATTCTCGTTTACTCTGTTTGGAGATTTGAAAATTCTAATCAAACCAGAATAAATCACGAGGTAATAAGATTCTTTTGGATACAAAAATCAGTGGTTAATCACCCTGAAGTTCAATCAATATCATAGGAGTTATGATGAAGAAGTTATCCCACTTTCAACCGAAGTGATTCCAATTTACCATGTTTGGAAATTTGATATTTTGTTCTTGATCCTAATCAACACCAGAAATGAATCACGATGTCAGAAGCTTTATTATGACTCATAAATCAGTGGAGAATTACCATGATGTTGAATTAATATCATACGAGTTATGATGAATAAGTCATCCCACTTTCAGCCGAAGTGATTCTAGTTTACTCTATTTCAAGATTTGACAATTTCTTATTGAATGAATCACGATGTAAGATGCTTTATTTGGACACAGAAAATCAGTGGCTTATCACCCTGAAGTTGAATCAATATCATAGGAGTTATGATGAAGAAGTTATGATGAAGAAGTTATCACACTTTCAACTGAATTGATTCCAATTTACCTTGTTTGGAGATTTGACAATTTGTTCTTGATTCTAATTAAATCAGAATGAATCACAATGTCAGAAGCTTGATTTTGACTCATAAATTAGTGGAGAATCACCCTGATGTTGAATCAATATCATAGGAGTTATGATGAAGAAGTTATCCCACTTTCAACCGAAGTGATTCTAGTTTACTCTTTTTGGAAATTTGATAATTTCTTATTGATTCTAATCAAACCAGAATGAATCACGATGTAAGAAGATTCATTTGGACATACAAATCAGTGGTTAATCACCCTAAACTTGAATCAATATCATAGGAGTTATGATGAAGAAGTAATCCCACTTCTAACTTAAGTGATTCCAGTTTACCCTATTTGGAGATTTGGCAATTTGTTCTTCATTATAATAAAACCAGAATGAATCAAGATGTCTGAAGCTTGATTTTGCTCATAAATCAGTGGAGAATCACCCTGATGTTGAATAAATATCGTACGAGTTATGATGAAGAAGTTATCCCACTTTGAACTGAAGTGATTCTAGTTTACTCTTTTTGGAAATTTGACAATTTCTTATCGATTCTGATCAAACTAGAATGAATCACGATGTAAGAAGATTCATTTGGACACATAAATCAGTGGTTAATCACCCTGAAGTTAAACCAATATCATAGTAGTTATGATGAAGAAACTATCCCACTTTCAACCGAAGTGATTCTAATTTAACCTATTTGGAGATTTGGCAATTTGTTCTTCATTCTAATAAAACCAGAATGAATCACAAGGTTAGAATCATGATTTTGACTCATAAATCTGTGGAGAATCAGCCTGATGTTGAATCAATATCATACGAGTGATGTTGAAGAAGTTATCCCACTTTCAACCGAAGTGATTCTCGTTTACTCTGTTTGGAGATTTGAAAATTCTAATCAAACCAGAATAAATCACGAGGTAATAAGGTTCCATTGGATACAAAAATCAGTGGTTAATCACCCTGAAATTGAATCAATATCATAGGAGTTATGATGAAGAAGTTATCCCACTTTCAACCGTAGTGATTCTAGTTTACTCTGTTTGGAGATTTGACAATTTCTTATTAATTCTAATCAAACCAGAATGAATCACGATGTAAGAAGCTTCATTTGGACACAAAAATCAGTGGTTAATCACCCTGAAGTTGAGTCAATATCATAGGAGTTATGATGAAGAAGTTATCCCTCTGTCAACCGAAGTGATTCCAATTTAACCTATTTAGAGATTTGGCTATTTGTTCTTCATTCTAATAAAACCAGAATGAATCACAAGGTCAGAATCATGATTTTGACTCATAAATCTGTGGAGAATCAGCCTGATGTTGAATCAATATCATACGAGTGATGTTGAAGAAGTTATCCCACTTTCAACCGAAGTGATTCTCGTTTACTCTGTTTGGAGATTTGAAAATTCTAATCAAACCAGAATAAATCACGAGGTAATAAGGTTCCTTTGGATACAAAAATCAGTGGTTAATCACCCTGAAATTGAACCAATATCATAGGAGTTATGATGAAGAAGTTATCCCACTTTCAACCGAAGTGATTCTCGTTTACTCTGTTTGGAGATTTGACAATTTCTTATTGATTCTAACCAAAACAGAATGAATCACGAGGTAAGAAGCTTCATTGGGACATACAAATCAGTGGCTAATCACCCTGAAGTTGAATCAATATCATAGGAGTTATGATGAAGAAGTTATCCCACTTTCAAACGAAGTGATTTCAGATTATTCTGTTTGGAGATTTGGCAATTTGTTCTTTGTTCTAATAAAACCAAAATGAATCAAGATGTCAGAAGCTTATTTTTGACAAATAATTCAGTGGAGAATCACCCTTATGTTAAATCAATATCATAGGAGTTATGATGAAGAAGTTATCCCAGTTTTAACCGAAGCAATTCTAGTTTACCCTATTTGGAGATTTATCAATTTTTTCTTGATTTGAATAAAACCAGAATGAACCACATTATCAGAAGCTTGATTGTGACTAATAAATCAGTGGAGTATCATCCTGATGTTGAATTAATATCATACGAGTTATGATGAAGAAGTTATCCCACTTTGGGACGAAGAGATTCTAGTTTACTCTATTTGGAGACTTGACAATTTCTTATTGATTCTAATCAAACCAAAATAAATCACGATGTAAGAAGCTACATTTGGACACAAAAATCAGTGGTTAATCACCCTGAAGTTGAATCAATTTCATAGGATTTATGATGAAGAAATTACCGCACTTTCAACCAAAGTGATTTCAGTTCACCCAATTTGGAGATTTGGCAATTTGTTCTTTATTCTAGAATGAATCACGATGTCAGAAGCTTGATTTTGACTCATAAATCAGTGGAGAATCATCCTGATGTTGAATCAATATCATACGAGTTATGATGAAGAAGTTATCCCACTTTAAACCGAAGTGATTCTAGTTAACTCTGTTTGGAGATTTGATAATTTTTTATTTATTTTAATCAAACAAGAATGAATCACGATGTAAGAAGCTTTATTTGGATACAAAAATCAGTGGTTAAACACCATGAAGTTTAATCAATATCATAGGAGTTATGATGAAGAAGTTATCCCACTTTCAACCGAAGTGATTCCAGTTTACCCAGTTTACCAAAATGAATCATGATGTCTGAAGCTTGATTTTGACTCATAAATCAGTTTAGAATCATCCTGATGTTGAATCAATATCATACGAGTTATGATGAAAAAGTTATCCCACTTTTAACCGAAGTGATTCTAGTGTATTCTGTTTGGAGATTTGACAATTTCTTATTGATTCTAATCAAACCAGAATGAATTACAATGTAAGATGCTTCATTGGGACACAAAAATCAGTGGCTAATCACCCTGAAGTTGAATCAATATCATTGGAGTTATGATGAAGAAGTTATCCCACTTTGAATCGAAAGTGATTCCAGATTACCCTGTTTGGAGATTTGACAATTTGTTCCTGATTCTCATAAAACCAGAATGAATAACGATGTCAGAGGCTTGATTTTGACTCATAAATCAGTGGATAATCACCCTGCTGTTGAATCGATATCATACGAGTTATGATGAAGAAGTTATCCTACTTTCAACCGAAGTGATTCTCGTTTACTCTGTTTGGAGATTTGACAATTTTTTATTGATTCTAACCAAAACAGAATGAATCACGAGGTAAGAAGCTTCATTGGGACATACAAATCAGTGGCTAATCACCCTGAAGTTGAATCAATATCATAGGAGTTATGATGAACAAGTTATCCCACTTTCAAACGAGGTGATTTCAAATTATTCTTTTTGGAGATTTGGCAATTTGTTCTTTGTTCTAATAAAACCAAAATGAATCAAGATGTCAGAAACTTAATTTGGACTAAAAAATCAGTGGAGAATCACCCTTATGTTAAATCAATATCATAGGAGTTATGATGAAGAAGTTATCCCACTTTCAACCGAAGCAATTCCAGTTTACCCTATTTGGAGATTTGTCAAATTTTTCTTGATTCTAATAAAACTAGAATGAACAACGATAGCAGAAACTTGATTGTGACTCATAAATCAGTGGAGAATCATCCTGATGTTGAATTAATATCATACGAGTTATGATGAAGAAGTTATCCCACTTTGGGACGAAGTGATTCTAGTTTACTCTATTTGGAGATTTGACAATTTCTTATTGATTCTAATCAAACCAGAATGAATCACGATGTAAGAAGATATATTTGGACACAAAAATCAGTGGTTAATCACCCTGAAGTTGAATCAATATCATAGGAGTTATGATGAAGAAGTTATCCCACTTTCAATCGAAAGTGATTCCAGATTACCCTGTTTGGAGATTTGACTTTTTTTTCCTGATTTTCATAAAACCAGAATGAATCACGATGTCAGAGGCTTGATTTTGACTCATAAATATGTGGAGAATCACCCTGATGTTGAATCAATAACATACGAGTAATGTTGAAGAAGTTATCCCACTTTCAACCAAAGTGATTCTCATTTACTCTGTTTGGAGATTTGACAATTTCTTATTGATTCTAATCAAAACATATTGAATCACGAGGTACGAAGCTTCCTTTGGACACAAAAATCAGTGGCTAATCACCCTGAAGTTGAATCAATATCATAGGAGTGATGATGAAGAAGTTATCTCATTTTCAACCAAAGTGAATCCAGATTATTCTGTTTGGAGATTTGGCAATTTATTTTTGGTTCTAATAAAACCAGAATGAATCACGATGTCAGAAGATTGATTTTGACCAATAAATCAGTGGAGAATCACTTTGATGTTGAATCAATATCATAGGAGTTATGATGAAGAAGTTATCCCACTTTCAACCGAAGTGATTCCATTTTATCCTGTTTGGAGATTTGACAATTTGTTCTTGATTCTAATAAAACCAGAATGAATCACAATTTCAGAAGCATGATTTTGACTCATAATTCAATAGAGAATCAACCTGATGTTGAATCAATATCATACGAGTTATGATGAAGAAGTTATCCCACTTTCAACGGTAGTGATTTTAGTTTACTCTATTTAGAGAATTGACAAGTTCTTATTGATTCTAATCAAACCAGAATGAATCACAATGTAATAAGCTTCCTTTGGACACATGAATCAGTGATTAATCACCCTGAAGTTGAATCAATATCATAGGAGTTATGATGAATAAGTTATCCCACTTTCAACTGAAGTGTTTCCAGTTTACCATGTTTGGAGATTTGGCAATTTGTTCTTGATTCTAATAAAACAAGAATGAATCACGATGTCACAATCTTGATTATGACTCATAAATCAGTGGAGAAACACCATGATGTTGAATCAATATCATAGGAGTTATGATGAAGAAGTTATCCCAGTTTCAACCGAAGTGATTCCAGTTTACCCTATTTGGAGATTTGGCAATTTGTTCTTGATTCTAATAAAACCAGAATGAATCACGATGTCAGAAGCATGATTTTGACTCATAAATCAATAGAGAATCAACCTGATGTTGAATCAATATCATACGAGTTATGATGAAGAAGTTATCCCACTTTCAACGGTAGTGATTTTAGTTTACTCTATTTAGAGAATTGACAAGTTCTTATTAATTCTAATCAAACCAGAATGAATCACAATGTAATAAGCTTCCTTTGGGCACACGAATCAGTGATTAATCACTCTGAAGTTGAATCAATATCATAGGAGTTATGATGAAGAAGTTATCCCACTTTCAACTGAAGTGTTTCCAGTTTACCATGTTTGGAGATTTGACAATTTGTTCTTGTTTCTAATAAAACAAGAATGAATCAAGATGTCAGAATCTTGATTATGACTCATAAGTATGTGGAGAATCACCATGATGTTGAATAATTATCATACGAGTTATGATGTAGAAGTTATCCCACTTTCAACCGAAGTGATTCTAGTTTACTCTGTTTGGAGATTTGACAATTTCTTATTGATTCTAATCAAACAAAAATGAATCACGATGGAAGAAGCTTCATTTGGACACGCAAATCAGTGGCTAATCAACCTGAAGTTGAATCAATATTATTTGAGTTATGATGAAGAAGTTATCTCACTTTCAACCGAAATGATTCCAGTTTACCCTATTTGAAGATTTGACAATTTGTTATTGATTCTAATAAAACCAGAATGAATCACGATGTCAGAAGCATGATTTTGACTCATAAATCAATAGAGAAGCAACCTGATGTTGAATCAATATCATACGAGTTATGATAAAGAAGTTATCCCACTTTCAACAGTAGTGATTTTAGTTTACACTATTTAGAGAATTGACAAGTTCTTATTGATTCTAATCAACCCAGAATGAATCACAATGTAATAAGCTTCTTTTGCACACACGAATCAGTGATTAATATGCCTGAAGTTGAATCAATATCATAGGAGTTATGATGAAGAAGTTATCCCAGTTTCAACCGAAGTGATTCCAGTTTACACTATTTGGAGATTTGGCAATTTGTTCTTGATTCTAATGAAACCAGAATGAATCACGATGTAAGAAGAATGATTTTGACTCATCAAATCAATAGAGAATCAACCTGATGTTGAATCAATATCATACGAGTTATGATGAAGAAGTTATCCCACTTTCAACCGAAGTGATTCTAGTTTACTCTATTTGGAGATTTGACAATTTCTTATTGATTATAATCAAACCAGAATGAATCACGATGCAAGAAGATTCATTTGGACAAGAAAATCAGTGGCTAATCACCCTGAAGTTGAATAAATATCATAGGAGTTATGATGAAGAAGTTATCCCACTTTCAACCGCAGTGATTCCAGTTTACCCTGTTTGGAGATTTGATAATTTGTTCTTGATTCTAGTAAAACCAGAATGAAGAACGATGTCATAACGTTGATTATGACTCATAAATCAGTGGAGAATCACCATGATGTTGAATCAATATCATAAGAGTTATGATGAAGAAGTTATCTCACTTTCAACTTAAGTGATTCTAATTTACTCTGTTTGGAGATTTGACAATTTATTTTTGATGCTAATCAAACCAGAATAAATCACGATGTAAGAAGCTTCATTTGGAAAAAAAAACAGTGGTTAATCACCCTCAAGTTGAGTCAATATCATATGAGTTATGATGAAGAAGTTATCCCAGTTTCAACCGAAGTGATTCCTGTTTACACTATTTGGAGATTTGACAATTTGTTCTTGATTCTAATAAAACCAGAATGAATCATATGTCAGAAGAATGATTTTGACTCATCAAATCAATAGAGAATCAACCTGATGTTGAATCAATATCATACGAGTTATGATGAAGAAGTTATCCCACTTTCAACCGTAGTGATTCTAGTTTACTCTGTTTGATGATTTGACAAGTTCATATTGATTCTAATCAAACCAGAATGAATCACAATGTAATAAGCTTCCTTTGGACACACAAATCAGTGGTTAATCACCCTGAAGTTGAATCAATATCATAGAGTTATGATGAAGAATTTATCCCACTTTCAACCGAAGTGATTCCAGTTTACCCTGTTTGGAGATTTGACAATTTGTTTTTGATTCTAATAAAACCAGAATGAATCTAGATGTCAGAATCTTGATTATGACTCATAAATCATTGGAGAATCACCATAATGTTGAATCAATATCATACGAGTTATGATGAAGAAGTTATCCCACTTTCCACCGTAGTGATTCTAGTTTACTCTTTTTGATGATTTGACAAGTTCTTATTGATTCTAATCAAACCATAATGAATGACAATGTAATAAGCTTCCTTTGGACACACAAATCAGTGGTTAATCACCCTGAAGTTGAATCAATATCATAGAGTTCTGATGAAGAAGTTATCCCACATTCAACCGAAGTGATTCCAGTTTACCCTGTTTGGAGATTTGGCAATTTGTTTTTGATTATAATAAAACCAGAATGAATCTAGATGTCAGAATCTTGATTATGACTCATAAATCATTGGAGAATCACCATATTGTTGAATCAATATCATACGAGTTATGATGAAGAAGTTATCCCACTTTCAACTGAAGTGATTATAGTTTACTCTGTTTGGAGATTTGACAAGTTCTTATTGATTCTAATCAAACCAGAATGAATCACAATGTAATAAGCTTACTTTGGACACAAAAATCAGTTGTTAATCACCCTGAAGTTGAATCAATATCATAGGAGTTATGATGAAGAAGTTATCCCACTTTCAACCGAAGTGATTCCAGTTTACCGTGTTTAGAGATTTGACAATTTGTTCTTGATTCTAATAAAACCATAATAAATCAGGATATCATATATCATCATATTCCCACCAAACTATGACTTAGTGTCAAATCTCCACGATTTGAAAGTTACAAACTTATTTCTCCACAAATTAATAATTTTGAATGTATTTCTCCCTCAACCGATGCTTCGAAACTTAATTACCCATAGACCATGGTTTTATTTGGTTATTATTAACCAAATAGTTTAAACCGGCTTAACCAAACCAAAATTCAATCAAAACAATTTTATTAAAAAATATTGTTTATTTTCTTGTTGAAATTTTAAAATATAGATTTTTTTGAATTCAAAAAAGATTTTCTTTTTTTAAAATATTTTTGCATTTTAAAAAAAACTAAAATACAAAATTACATCGAGATTTTATGTTTACAAAATTTAATAAAATCACAATGAACAAATAAGCTTATTATTTTTTGTATTTTTTTTGAAATTTGAAACCAAAAAATTAAAATTTGATAAAAGTATATGTGAAAATCTATGTTTTGTTGAATTTTGAAGTAAATCAAATTTTCAAAAAAAAAAAGATTTTTTGACATATTTTTTAATCAAAATTTGATTTTTTTTTTCTTTCAAATTAAAAAAAAAAGAATAAATTTAACAAGATTATTTGTTTATTGTGATTCTATTAACCTTTATAAAATGAAATATTGATGTAAGTTTTTTCTTTTAAATTTCAGAAAACACAAAAATATAAACCTAATACAATATTCATTTATAAAAATTGTTTAAAATGAATTTTAGTTTTGTTTAGTCGGTTTAAATTATTTGGTTAATAATAAACCAATTAAAACCACGGTCTGTGGGTAATTAAGTTTCGAAGTATCGGTTCGGGGAGAAATACATTTGAAATTGTTAATTTGTGGAGAAATAAGTTTGTAACTTTCAAATCATGGAGATTTGACACTAGGTCATAGTTTGGTGGGGATCTGATGCTATATGATACTTCTCGTGGGAAAATATCTCGTCGACCCTTGTTTATGATCAAACCAGAATGAATCACGATATAAGAAGCTTAATTTCAAAAAAAAAAATCAATGGCTAATCACCCTGAAGTTGAATCAATATCATAGGAGTTATGATGAAGAAGTTATCCTAGTTTCAACCGAAGTGATTCCAGTTTACCCTGTTTTGAGATTTGACAATTTGTTCTTGATTCTAATAAAACCAAAATGAATTAGGATGTCAGAATCTTGATTATGACTCATAAATCAATCGAGAATCACCATGATGTTGAATCAATATCATATGTGTTATGATGAAAAAGTTATCCCACTTTCAACCGAAGTGATTCTAGTTTACTCTGTTTGGAGATTTGACAATTTCTGATTGATTATAATCAAACCATAATGAATCACGATGCAAGAAGATTCATTTGGACAAGAAAATCAGAGGCTAATCACCCTGAAGTTGAATCAATATCATAGGAGTTATGATGAAGAAGTTATCCCACTTTCAACCGCAGTGATTCCAGTATACCCTGTTTGGAGATTTGATAATTTGTTCTTGATTCTAATAAAACCAGAATGAAGAACGATGTCATCACGTTGATTATGACTCATAAATCAGTGGAGAATCACCATGATGTTTAATCAATATCATAAGATTTATAATGAAGAAGTTATCTCACTTTCAACTTAAGTGATTCTAGTTTACTCTGTTTGGAGATTTGACAATTTCTTTTTGATGCTAATCAAACCAGAATAAATCACGATGTAAGAAGCTTCATTTGGAGAAAAAAAAACAGTGGTTAATCACCCTGAAGTTGAGTCAATATCATATGAGTTATGATGAAGAAGTTATCCCAGTTTCAACCGAAGTGATTCCAGTTTACACTATTTGGAGATACAGAATGAATCACGATGTTAGAAGAATGATTTTGACTCATCAAATCAATAGAGAATCAACCTGATGTTGAATCAATATCATACGAGTTATGATGAAGAAGTTATCCCACTTTCAACCGTAGTGATTCTAGTTTACTCTGTTTGATGATTTGACAAGTTCTTATTGATTCTAATTAAACCAGAATGAATCACAATGTAATAAGCTTCCTATGGACACACAAATCAGTGGTTAATCACCCTGAAGTTGAATCAATATCATAGAGTTATGATGAAGAAGTTATCCCACTTTCAACCGAAGTGATTACAGTTTACCCTGTTTGGAGATTTGACAATTTTTTTTTGATTCTAATAAAACCAGAATGAATCTAGATGTCAGAATCTTGATTATGACTCATAAATCGTTGGAGAATCACCATAATGTTGAATCAATATCATACGAGTTATGATGAAGAAGTTATCCCACTTTCAACCGAAGTAATTATAGTTTACTCTGTTTGGAGATTTGATAATTTCTTATTGATTATAATCAAACCAGAAAGAATCACGATGTAAGAAGCTTCATTTGGACACAGAAATCCGTGGCTAATCACCCTGAATTTAAATCAATATCATAGGAGTTTTGATGAAGAAGTTATCCCATTTTCAACTTAAGTTATTCCATTTTACCCTGTTTGGAGATTTGGCAATTTGTTCTTGATTCTAATAAAACCAGAATGAACCACGATATCAGAAGCTTGATTTTGACTCATAAATCAGTGAAGAATCACCATAATATTGAATCAATATCATACGAGTTATGATGAAGAAGTTATCCCACTTTCAACCGAAGTGATTCTAATTTCCTCTGTTTGGAGATTTGACAATTTCTTTTTGATTCCAATCAAACCAGAATGAATCACGATGTAAGAAGCTTAATTGCAAAAAAAAAAATCAATGGCTAATCACCCTGAAGTTGAATCAATATCATAGGAGTTATGATGAAGAAGTTATCCCAGTTTCAACCGAAGTGATTCCAGTTTACCCTATTTGGAGATTTGGCAATTTGTTCTTTATTCTAATAAAACCAGAATGAATCAAGATATCATAAGCATGATTTTGCCTCATAAAGCAATAGAGAATAAACCTGATGTTGAATCAATATCATACGAGTTATGATGAAGAGTTATCCCACATTCAACCGTAGTGATTCTAGTTTACTTTGTTTGGAGATTTGACAAGTTCTTATTGATTCTAATCAAACCAGAATGAATCACAATGTAATAAGCGTACTTTGGACACAAAAATCAGTTGTTAATCATCATGAGTTGAATCAATATCATAGGAGTTATGATGAAGAAGTTATCCCACTTTCAACCGAAGTGATTCCAGTTTACCCTGTTTGGAGATTTGACAATTTGTTCTTTATTCTCATAAATCAATCGAGAATCACCATGATGTTGAATCAATATCATACGTGTTATGATGAAAAAATTATCCCACTTTCAGCCGAAGTGATTCTAGTTTACTCTGTTTGGAGATTTGATAATTTCTTATTGATTATAATCAAACCAGAATGAATCACGATGCAAGAAGATTCATTTGGACAATAAAATCAGAGGCTAATCACCCTGAAGTTGAATCAATATCATAGGAGTTATGATGAAGAAGTTATCCCACTTTAAACCACAGTGATTCCAGTTTACCCTGTTTGGAGATTTGATAATTTGTTCTTGATTTTAATAAAACCAGAATGAAGCACGATGTCATAACGTTGGCTATGACTCATAAATCAGTGGAGAATCACCATGATGTTGAATCAATATCATAAGAGTTATGATGAAGAAGTTATCCCACTTTCAACTTAAGTGATTGTAGTTTACTCTGTTTGGAGATTTGAAAATTTCTTTTTGATGCTAATCAAACCAGAATAAATCACGATGTGAGAAGCTTCATTTGAAAAAAAAAAGAGTGGTTAATTACCCTGAAGTTGAGTTAATATCATATGAGTTATGATGAAGAAGTTATCCCAGTTTCAACCAAAGTGATTCCAGTTTACACTACTTGGAGATTTGGTAATTTGTTCTTGATTCTAATAAAACCAGAATGAATCACGATGTCAGAAGAACGATTTTGACTCATCAAATCAATAGAGAATCAACATGATGTTGAATCAATATCATACGAGTTATGATGAAGAAGTTATCCCACTTTCAACCGAAGTGATTCCAGTTTACCCTATTTGGAGATTTAACAATTTGTTCTTTATTCTAATAAAAGCAGAATGAATCTAGATGTCAGAATCTTGATTATGACTCATAAATCATTGGAGAATCACCATAATGTTGAATCAATATCATACGAGTTATGATGAAGAAGTTATCCCACTTTCAACCGAAGTGATTATAGTTTACTCTGTTTGGAGATTTGACAATTTCTTATTGATTATAATCAAACCAGAATGAATCACGATGTAAGAAGTTTCATTTGGACACAAAAATCCGTGGCTAATCACCCTGAAGTTGAATCAATATCATAGGAGTTATGATGAAGAATTTATCTCATTTTCAACTTAAGTTATTCCAATTTACCCTGTTTGGAGATTTGGCAATTTGGTCTTGATTCTAATATAACCAGAATGAATCACGATGTCAAAATCTTGATTATGACTCATAAATCAGTGGTGAATCACCATGATGTTGAATCAATATCATACAAGTGATGTTGAAGAAGTTATCCCACTTTCAGCCGAAGTGATTCTAGTTTACTCTATTTGGAGATTTGACAATTTCTTATTGATTCTAATCAAACCAGAATGAATCACGATGTAAGAAACTTCATTTGGACACACAAATCAGTAGCTAACAACCCTGAAGTTGAATCAATATCATAGGAGTTATGATGAAGAAGTTATCCCACTTTCAACCGAAGTGATCCCAGTTTACACTATTTGGAGATTTGGCAATTTGTTCTTGATTCTAATAAAACCAGAATGAATCACGATTTCAGAAGAATGATTTTGACTCATCAAATCAATAGAGAATCAACCTGATGTTGAATCAATATCATACGAGTTATGATGAAGAAGTTATCCCACTTTCAACCGTAGTGATTCTAGTTTACTCTGTTTGATGATTTGACAAGTTCTTATTGATTCTAATTAAACCAGAATGAATCACAATGTAATAAGCTTCCTATGGACACACAAATCAGTGGTTAATCACCCTGAAGTTGAATCAATATCATAGGAGTTATGATGAAGAAGTTATCCCACTTTCAACCGAAGTGATTCCAGTTTACCCTGTTTGGAGACTTGGCAATTTGTTCTTGATTCTAATTAAACAAGAATGAACCACGATATCAGAAGCTTGATAGTGACTCATAAATCAGTGGAGAATCACCCTGATGTTGAATCAATATCATACGAGTTATGATGAAGAAGTTATCCCACTTTCAACCGTATTTATTCTAGTTTTCTCTGTTTGGAGATTTGACAAGTTCTTATTGATTATAATCAAACCAGAATGAATCACAATGTAATAAGATTCCTTTGGACACACAAATCAGTGGTTAATCACCCTGAAGTTGAATCAATATCATAGGAGTTATGATGAAGAAGTTATCACACTTTCAACTGAAGTGATTCCAGTTTACACTATTTGGAGATTTGACAATTTGTTCTTGATTCTAATAAAACCAGAATGAATCACGATGTCAGAAGAATGATTTTGACTCATAAATCAATAGAGAATCAACCTGATCTTGAATCAATATCATACAAGTTATGATGAAGAAGTTATCCCACTTTCAACCGAAGTAATTCTAGTTTACTCTGTTTGGAGATTTGACAATTTCTTATTGATTATAATCAAACTAAAATGAATCACGATGTAAAAAGCATCATTTGGACAAAAAAAATCAGTGGCTAATCTCCTGAAGTTGAATCAATATCATAGAAGTTATGATGAAGAAGTTATCCCACTTTCAACCGAAGTGATTCCAGTTTACACTATTTGGAGATTTGACAATTTGTTCTTGATTCTAATAAAACCAGAATGAATCACGATGTCAGAAGACTGATTTTGACTCATAAATTAATAGAGAATCAACCTGATGTTGAATCAATATCATACGAGTTATGATGAAGAAGTTATCTCACTTTCAACCGTAGTGATTCTAGTTTACTTTGTTTGGAGATTTAATAAGTTCTTATTGATTCTAATCAAACAAGAATGAATTACAATGTAATAATCTTGCTTTGGACACACAAATCAGTGAATAGTCACCCTTGAAGTTGAATCAATATCATAGGAGTTATGATGAAGAAGTTATCCCACTTTCAACCGAAGTGATTTTAGTTTACCCTGTTTGGAGATTTGACAGTTTGTTCTTTATTCTAATAAAACCAGAATGAATCACGATGTCAGAATCCTGATTATGACTCATAAATCAGTGGAGAATCACCATAATGTTGAATCAATATCATACGAGTTATGTTGAAGAAGTTATCACACTTTCAACCGAAGTGATTCTAATTTACTCTGTTTGGAGATTTGAAAATTTCTTATTGATTATAATCAAACCAAAATGAATCATGATGTAAGAAGCTCCATTTGGACACAAAAATTTGTGGCTAATCACCCTGAAGTTGAATCAATATCATAGGAGTTATGATAAAAAAGTTATCCCATTTTTAACTTAAGTGATTCCAATTTATCATGTTTGGAGATTTGGTAATTTGTTATTGATTATAATAAAACCAGAATGAACCACGATATCAGAAGCTTGATTTTGAATCATAAATCAGTGGAGAATCACCATGATGTTGAATCAATATCATACAAGTTATGATGAAGAAGTTATCCCACTTTCAACCGAAGTGATTCTAGTTTACTCTGTTTGGAGATTTGACAATTTCTTATTGATTATAATCAAACCAGAATGAATCATGGTGTAAAAAGCTTCATTTGGACAAACAAATCAGTGGCTAATCACCCTGAAGTTGAATCAATATCATAGGAGTTATGATGAAGAAGTTCTCCCACTTTCAACCAAAGTGGTTCCAGTTTTCACTATTTGGAAATTTGATAATTTTTCTTGATTCTAATTAAACCAGAATGAATCACGATGTCATAAGACTGATTTTGACTCATAAATCAATAGATAACCAACCTGATGTTGAATCAATATCATACGAGTTATGATGAAGAAGTTATCTCACTTTCAAATGTAGTGATTCTAGTTAACTCTGTTTGGAGATTTAACAAGTTCTTATTGATTCTAATCAAACAAGAATGAATCACAATGTAATAAGCTTCCTTTGGACACAAAAATCAGTGGTTAATCACCCTGATGTTGAATCAATATCATAGGAGTTATGATGAAGAAGTTATCCCACTTTCAAACGAAGTGATTTTAGTTTACCCTTTTTGGACATTTGACAATTTGTTCTTTATTCTAATAAAACCAGAATGAATCACGATATCAAAATCTTGATTATGACTCATAAATCAGTGGAGAATCACCATAATGTTGAATCAATATCATACGAGTTAGGTTGAAGAGGTTATCCCACTTTCAACCGAAGTGATTCTAGTTTACTCTGTTTTGAGATTTGATAATTTCTTATTGATTATAATCAAACCAGAATGAATAGCTTCATATGGACAAAAAAATCTGTGGCTAATCACCCTGAAGTTGAATCAATATCATAGGAGTTATGATGAAGAAGTTATCTCACTTTCAAATGTAGTGATTCTAGTTTACTCTGTTTGGAGATTTGACAATTTCTTATTGATTATAATTAAACCATAATGAATCACGATGTAAGAAGCTTCATTTGGACAAACAAATCGGTGGCTAATCACCCTGAAGTTGAATCAATATCATAGGAGTTATGATGAAGAAGTTATCCCACTTTCAACCGAAGTGATTCCAGTTAACACTATTTGGAGATGACAATTTGTTCTTAATTCTAATAAAATTAGAATGAATCACGATGTCAGAAGACTGATTTTGACTCATAAATCAATAGAGAATCAACCTGATGTTGAATCAATATCATACGAGTTATGATGAAGAAGTTATCCCACTTTCAACCGTATTTATTCTAGTTTACTCTGTTTGGAGATTTGACAAGTTCTTATTGATTATAATCAAACCAGAATGAATTATTATGTAATAAGATTCCTTTGGACACACAAATCAGTGGTTAATCACCCTGAAGTTGAATTAATATCATAGGAGTTATAATGAAGAAGTTATCCCACTTTCAACCGAAGTGATTTTAGTTTACCCTGTTTGGAGATTTGGCAGTTTGTTCTTTATTCTAATAAAACCAGAATGAATCACGATGTCAGAATCTTGATTATGATTCATAAATCAGTGGAGAATCACCATAATATTGAATCAATATCATACGAGTTATGTTGAAGAAGTTATCCCACTTTCAACCGAAGTGATTCTAGTTTACTCTGTTTGGATGATGACATGGAAAATCAGTAATTCAGCCACCAAACGAACATTTAAGTCAGCCACAATAAGTCAGCCACTTAATACACCGTAAGTCAGTCAAAACGTGAATACTATTTTAGTAATTAACTTTTTGTTAACAATCAGCCATAACAAAGATGAAACGCAAGAAGTCAGCTGTATCGTTAAATAAACCAGCCGGCAAATGAATGCTATTCTAGTAATTAATCTTTCGCTAAAAAGTCAGCCGAAATCAGCTGAGTTTACTGTTACTCTACTTTATGACGGCTGATTAAATATAACTCAGCTGTAAAAACATCTCATAACTCGGCCGGTCGACGATCAATTAACCAGCCGCGATAGTTAACTCAGCCGTATGGTAACTAGAACTCAGTCGGATTTTCCAGGAGCCAGCCTAAGGATGTATAAGTCAGTCATAATATCTGACCGTAACTCAGCCGTTATCACATAAACCAGCCTGATTTTTTTAAGTAAGCCGTAACGATCGACTGAGTTATGTTCATAACTCAGCTTATTTCTCATAAGTCAGCTAGATTAGTTAAGTCAGCCGCAACGCACCTATATCTCGGCCGTAACGAAGTTCATATCATATTGAGGCTGAGTTTTATGCCGCATTCTTACGTGGACCCGATTTTTTGCCTACTTGGCACAAAAAAGTAATAGCATTCTTGTAAATATGTTTTTTCTCACAACGTAAAAAAAGGGCACGCTGGGTATTAAAAAAAAGGTAGTAATAAAAAAAAGTTATGTATGGTTGTGATAATAATTAATAAAATTCATACTAGCTGAGTTAACTTCCCTAAGTTAAATAGGCAAGTTGCCTTGAGTACATAAATGAATAAACAAAGAGAATGAATAAACTAATGCAGCTCTGGCTGAGGGAAAGTGACAAGAGCTAAACGGTCTTCTAGGCTCCCCATCCTTAAGTGGAACAGTGACTTATGCTATAAACAATTCACCATCTTGTCTCCTTGCTTCCCAACGGTCTGGAGCCTCTGAGGATTCAAACTTGGCGAGTCCCCTTTGTTCCTTGTCACTCAAGTCCCTTTTAGGTCACGGATGAGAGCCTTGTTCTTCAAGCTATTCCGTACAAGTGTACGGACAAGGTTTAAACAACTCTTCATCTCTTTGTCTTCTTTATTTCCTAAGGTCAATACTTCCCCTCAAGCTTGGAGACCATGAACACTTCCCTCATTAAAACCTTAATATGCAAAACCAATTTTGGGACAAAAACATACTAAGGAAAAATAGTAGAAGCTCAATGGCTAAGAGGATCATGTCTTGGTGATGTCAGTGAGTCCAAGTTTGGGATAGATGGCCTCACACACCTTGGTTTTGCTGCTTTAATGAAGATATCAACTAACTGATCTTCACTCCTCGTGTAGCATGGCAAGATAACTCCTTGTATAACCATTTGTCTCACTTTGTGGCGGTCCACCTCAATGTTCTTAGTCCTCTCATGGAACACTGAGTTTGAGGCTATGTGTATGGCTACCTGGTTGTCACAATGCATTGTAACTGGAGAGGTGATCTCAATTCCCAAATCTTTGAGTAGACCTTTGATCCATACCAACTCGTTTGTAAGATTCCTCATGGCTCTATATTCAGCTTCTGCACTTGAACATGAAACCACCTTTTGCTTCTTGCTTTTTCATGTGACCAGGTTGCCTCCAATGAAGGTGCAATATCCAGTAGTTGATTTCCTATCGTTCCTATCTCCTGCCAAATCAGCATCACAATATCCAACCACTTATGTGTTGCCATTACACCCCATCCATACTCCTTGTCTAGGAGCTCCACTAAGGTATCTAAGTATATTTTCCACCATCTTCCAGTGGTGAACCTTTGGCACTTGCATATGCTGGCTCACCTGGTTCACAACAAAACAAATATCAGGTCTAGTGATGGTTAAATATATGAGCTTACAAACTAGTGTTCTGTAGTGTTTTGGATCCTCAAATGGTGTGTCTTCATACTCCCCCTCACGCAAGATCTTGTAGCCATCCTCTAATGGTGTTTTGGTCGGTTTCTCTCGAAGAATACCTACTACATTCAAGAGATCAAGTATGTACTTTCTTTGGGATAAGAAGAGCCCCTCTTTAGAGCGGCATACTTCTATTTCAAGTAAGCTTTGGTTTCTAGTATACCTTATTTGTCATTCCCTGTGATGATGATGTCATCAACATACACAAGGATGAGTACTATACCTTGTTGACTGGTTAGAGTGAATAGGGTATAGTCTGCCTCAGATCGTCTAATCCCCTTTCCATTCAAGGTAGTACTTAGTTTGTGATACCAAGCTCTTGGTGATTGTTTCAGCCTATAGATTGCCTTCGTGAGTCTTAGAACATTTCCTGGTTTGACTAAGTGTTCTAGACCAGGTGGTGGTTGCATGTAGACTTCATCCTCTAGTTCTCCTTGGAGGAATGCATTTTTCACATCCATTTGCCATAGATCCTACTCTAAGTTGACTGCCAAAGAGAGAATGATTCTTATGGTGTGTAGCTTAGCCACTAGAGCAAAGGTATCATTGTAGTCTTCTCCATATGTTTGAGTGAACCCTCTTGCAACCAGCCTTGTCTACTTCCTTTATGGCTTTCCATTAGCCAAGTACTTGATGGTGAAAATCCATCTACTAATCACTGCCTTCTTGCCTTTTGGAAGTTTAGCTTCATACCATGTGTCATTGTCGATCATAACTTGGGTTTCATGACCAACAATTCTTTCCACTCATCATCCTCCAGTGCCTCTTCATATGATCTTGGTATGTACTCTTGGTCCAAGTTACTCATAAAGACTTGATGATCTTCTGGATAGTGTGCTAAGGAACATGTAGCTTGAATTGGATGAGCTACTGCATTTGCATTGTAGTATACCCTAGTGTTCAGCTTCACTGAACACTGTCACTGCCTTCTTGCCTTTTGGAAGTTCAGCTTCATACCATGTGTCATTGTTGATCATAGCTTGGGTTTCATGACCAACAGATTCTTTCCACTCATCATCCTCCAGTGCCTCTTCATATGATCTTGGTATGTACTCCTGGTCCAAATTACTCATAAAGACTTGATGATCTTTTGGATATTGTGCTAAGGAACATGTAGCTTGAATTGGATGACCTACTGTATTTGCATTGTAGTATACCCTAGTGTTCAGCTTCACTGAACACTGTCACTGCCTTCCTGCCCTTTGGAAGTTCAGCTTCATACCATGTGTCATTGTTGATCATAGCTTGGGTTTCATGACCAACAGATTCTTTCCACTCATCATCCTCCAGTGTCTCTTCATATGATCTTGGTATGTACTCCTGGTCCAAGTTACTCATAAAGACTTGATGATCTTCTGGATATTGTGCTAAGGAACATGTAGCTTGAATTGGATGAACTACTGC
The DNA here is from genome assembly GCA_905132885.1 of Moricandia moricandioides. Classification (NCBI taxonomy): domain Eukaryota; kingdom Viridiplantae; phylum Streptophyta; class Magnoliopsida; order Brassicales; family Brassicaceae; genus Moricandia; species Moricandia moricandioides. The sequence continues at coordinate 119,285 of CAJHQQ010000141.1, forward strand.
ATTTGCATTGTAGTATACCATAGTGTTCAGCTTCACTGAACATTGTCACTGCCTTCTTGCCTTTTGGAAGTTCAGCTTCATACCATGTGTCATTGTCGATCATAGCTTGGGTTAAATGACCAAAAAATTCTTTCCACTCATCATCCTCCAGTGCCTCTTCATATGATCTTGGTATGTACTCCTGGTCCAAGTTACTCATAAATACTTGATGATCTTCTGGATATTGTGCTAAGGAACATGTAGCTTGAATTGGATGAGCTACTGCATTTGCATTGTAGTATACCCTAGTGTTCACCCAATTTGATGGGTCACTTCTGATTTTAGTGCTTCTACTTAATGGCTGCACTTGTTCTACCTCAGCCTCATTTTCATTGATTTGGGGATCCTTATCCTCCTCTTCTTCTTGACCATGTTGATCATGACTTCAGGAATCTGAACATGAACTTCAAAACTTTCTTGGTGTGTTGCTTCCGGTTCTGATTGGTATCCCCTCTCATGATCAAGATGGGATTCATTCTCAACTGCTTCAGCTGCTTTGGTATGTCGGCCATGTACCTCTTCTCTTTGTTTTGGTTGGCTGATCCCTAGATTCTCCAAGATTATTGCCAAGTTGTTTGCCCTATCCGAGGGTGCATGAGAAAGATCTTTAAGGCTGTCCCAGCTCTTTTCATCATAGTACCCTATAGATTCCACAAACTTGACATCTCTTGACACCAAAACCTTTCTTGTCTCTGGTACATAGCATTTGTACCCTTTCTGGTGAGCTGAATAGCCAATGAACATTGATTTGACACTTTGGGCTTCTAATTTGTTTTTTTTTTCCACTAGAATCAAGACAAAACAAAGACACCCAAACACACGCAAATGATCAATGGATGGCTTGGTTTTAGTTAGTACCTCAAATGGAGAGATATCATGGAGGACTCTAGTTGGTATTCGGTTGATAAGAGAGCATGCTGAGACCGCAACATCACCCCAAACCTCTTTGGAACATTGGTGTGGAACATCATACTTCTTGCAACTTCCATGAGATGGCGGTTCTTTCTCTCAGCCACTCCATTTTCTTGTGGTGTGTAAGGACAGCTTGTTTGGTGAATGATTCCATGTTTGGCTAAGTGGTTCTTGAATACGTGGCTAGTATATTCCCCACCATTATCTGACCTAAGTATTTTGATCTTGCCATTGTAATGGTTAATAACATAGCTTTGAAAGTTCATAAAAGCTTATAACACCATATCTTTAGATTGGATTAAGGTCAGCCATGTCTTTTTTGATTTTTCATCAATAAAGGTGACAAAATACTTATGAATTTCTCTAGAGGCACAAGGGGAAATCCATGCATCAGAATGAATCAAATCAAAACAATGCTCATAGATAGTCATTGACTTATGAAAAACAGACTTGCAATGTTTGTCTAAGATACAAGCCTCACAACTATCATTTTGAAATGAGAGATTAGGCAACATTAAACCTAAGGCACGAGAGTGAGGGTGACCTAATCTAGCATGCCATAATACATCTGAAGATATAATAGAAGCAGAATTAAAAGCAGAAGGTAAATCAAAACTAGTCTTGGTGTCTTCTAGCAAATAAAGGTCTCCTTTGCTCACACCCTTTCCAATCATCTTACTTGTCTTAATATCCTGAAAATGTACCTCATTAGGACTAAAAATAACATGAAAATTAAGATCAGTAGTGTATTTCTTAACTGAGAGCAAGTTAGATGTAAAAGAAGGCATGTAGAGAGCTTTGGATTCTTTCTCATATAGTTTCAGGTTTCTTATGCCCTTAATGGGTATTCTATCACCATTTGCAATTACCACACTTCCTAAGGCAGGTTGAACATTACTAATCAGTCTACCATCCCTAATCATATGATGAGAAGCTCCTGAATCAAAGATCAAAGCCCTAGCATTTTGAGGTGTGCAATGAAGTGAATTTAAAACATTATGAACATTACTACTAAGGTTACCAGAATTTGCATTGAGGGCCTTTATGAGAGCCTCAATGTCTAACTTGCGGATTAATGCATCATCCTGAGGTAGCTGAGAAAAGGTTCCAGCAATGTGGGCAGAGGAACTCATGGCTCTCCCTTCACCTTGTTGCTGCATTGACTGAGTCATCTGCTGGACATTGTTGTGAACAGCTTCATGAGCTCTAGCTTGATTGAATTTTGATGGTGGTGTGAGATGTGAATGAAGAATCCAGCACTGGTTCTTTATGTGACCAACCTTCTTGCAATGGTCACACGTTACTCCCTTCTTCTTATCCTCTGATTTGAAATAGGCTTTGTTTGCGGATTCCATCTCAGCTTTGTTGGCCATGGTAAGGTCACCCTTTCCTCCAAAGAGACCAACAGACCCTTGCTCCTTTTGAATCTGAGAGCACACCTCCTCTAGACTTGGTAACTTCTCAGCTCTCAAAATGTGTTTAATGAGATCATTGATGCTGGATTGAGAGTGAGAAGCAGTCCAAAGACCTTGTCTTGCTCACGCCTCTTATTCAGGATTGTTGGGTCTGTTGTGTTTGGTCTCAATATCTCTAGCTCTGCCCAAAGAGATCTAAACTTCCCAAAGTGTGCCGTGAAGTCCACATCCTCCTGGTTCAGGCTGTTGATGGCCTTTTTTTATCTCAAATACTCTGTTAAGGTTTGAAATGTTTCCATAAACCTTTTGCAAAGTATCCCATAACTCCTTTTCTGTCTCATAGTAGGAGTAAGCCTCCATTATGGAGCTATCAAGGGAGCTTTGCAAGACAGACATCACCATGAGATCCTCTTGACCCTATTTGCCTTCATCCATCACTACAACCTCCTTGCCATCTTCTCTTTGGGTAATCTGTTTTGGTTTCTCACTGGAAGTGATGTGTTCCCATAAACCTCGACCACCAAGGGCTGTCTTGGCCAACCTTGACAAGAGTAAGTAGTTAAGACCCTTCAGGGTAACCGGAATGATCACTGCCTTGTGCTGCTCCATCTTCAATTGTTATTATCCAACGGGTAAAAGAGTGAACCAAGAATAATTCTCGAGTTTTGAAGACTGGATTGATGAGATACCAAGTGTAGACTAGGTATACCCTCTTGTGACAAGATGAAATGAGCATAAAAGAGTGAGCACTTCTGTAACGACCCAATTTTATAAACCAAGAGTTGGTTTAATTCAATTACTTCTTGAACCAAACATTTATCTAAACCGTGTGGCGTTGGTTCAATTATTTAACTGAAGATCGTTTACCTAAGTATATAAGTGTACGCACCCTCTTCTTCATTTAGCTGCCGTCAATGTCAACTAAGAGAGCTCAGCCATAATTCTTCTTCTTCTCGTTTGATCTCTCTTCCCCATGCCACCTCCATATTGTATCAGCGTGGAGATTCATTTGCGTCACCAGCCACCTCTCATCATCTTGTTGTGATTATTACCATTGTGGGACGTGACCTAAACGAGATGAGAAGTGAAATCGGAGCCGTCATGTTCCATCACGGCCAGCCACCGGTCCGTGCCACATGAACCATCCATCACCGATGAGCCACCGGTTCGATGTCTCTTCATGTGCTTGTTATTCCGGAGTCACTATGTCACAATTGATTCATGGGCTGGTCGTCAAAGATCAATCGCCATTGTCTTATGGTTGACATTGTAGAAGCCGGAAAACCGAATTAATATAAACGATAAAAATAAAGTGATGTTAAGGAAATATACGATTCAAAAGACGAGATAAAACCCGAGATGAAAAACGATTAGAATTGTAGACCATGGAGTCGAGACGAATATCTTTCCTTAACTCTTAATATTCGCTCTGTAGTGAGACGGACTTGTACGAATTAGAGCCTAGGATACAACTATGATAGACGATTCACGCTTCACTCGTGAACGTCCCTAACAAACTAATAAATCTACAAACACTCTCTAAAACTTACGCTAGGGATTTGCTGGTTTTCGTTGAGAAAAACGTTAAGAAAATGAAGAAGAAGATTCAAGTTTATTTAAAGAGAAAGACGAAAGCCACTTCCCGTAACCATTACTGCACGTGGACGGAAATCTCGCGGAGATTGAGGGAGTTGAGTTACGAAAACTTATCCCTCAAGACTCTTTTCTCGTTTAAATATCTGAGAGGAAAAATTGTTTGTCGTTTTTTTATTTGTTAGACAAACTACATGTCGTTTTAAAACGAATTGCATGTTGTTTTTTTTGGCAAAAACGTTGGGCTTAATTGGGCCCAAAAAGAACATCTTTTAGTGCCCCTGAGGCCACATTTACCCAAGCCCAAGCCCAAGCCCAAGCCCAAGCCCAAGCCCAAGCCCAAGCCCAAGCCCAAGCCCAAGCCCAAGTCCAAGCCCAAACCCAAGCCCAAGCCCAAACCCATGCCCAAGCCCAAGCCCATGCCCAAGCCCAAGCCCAAGCCCAAGCCCAAGCCCAAGCCCAAGCCCAAGCCCACGCCCACGCCCACGCCCTCGCCTAGCCGAGCCAGCCGGACGGCGGCGCGGCGCGCGCTTGGGGTGCCTCCTCTCTCTGATCTGTTTACACTATGCTATCAAAGAGTCATATATATACAACTCAAAATCCTCTTTTCTAACCAATGTGGAACAAAACTCAACTTGTGAGTTTCATGTGTTCAAGATCACAACTTCATCACATCATTTCTCATTCAATTTAAATCTTTTTTTGACGTTTAAATATATCAGATTGTAGTACTCATTACAAGATTTACAATGATCTATTAATATGATCAAGACGACCACCGGTTTGGCCGGAAAAACCACCGGCAAAGTCAAAAAAATCACTGTATCAAAAAACAGTTTCCAACAATCCCCCACATGAATAGAAATGACTCTAAACATATGCAGAATAAATGTAGACTCGATAGACTCTAGTTACTATACTTATTCTAATTCTTACTAGACTATACAGACTTATCGAGAGTGTTTGCGAAAAATTCACTGTGTTTGAGTTGGTGGCATTTTTAAGCCTTGAACCACTCATAGTTAATATCTGTCGAGTTTACTTTACCAGAAAGTGAACATGATGTCTTGAACCAACCGGTGTTTTATGTAAACCAAGACAACAGGTATAACACAGCTTCATTTTCTCGTAGAACTTAGTTCTCTATTGTGTTTATTGTGGCCTTGAACTATTCATGGTTTTCATGAGTGAACTTAGAGAATATAGCCTTGCATTCATTCTCCTAGGAACGACCTCATTTCACACTCATTAGGTGATTGACCATTAAAAGTATTGAGTAATACTTCGCTTTAGAAGCTATGGAATCATTAAAAGTCTATGCTTATCCTTCTCACATTAGCACTTTTATCATCTTAGGAGTTGGGTAGAGATCATAGTCTCAAAGTGCTTTTGGTAGATTTTGTTTTCCCTTTGAACCTACATACTCGTTTTGTGAAACCACTTCACCTGAATTCTTTGTCAATTGCATTTGGGGATCTAACAGAGTTTTTGTCGTACTATTAGAGTAGTTTTTAAATCTCTCTATTATTGTTTGAGCATAATGAGATTGGGTTAAGATAATTCCATTTGAATTTCTTGTAATTTTCACCCCGAGAATAACATCTGCTAATCCCATAACTTTCATCTCAAATTTTCCTTTGAGCATGTTTTTTGTGTGATTGATAATATCTTTATTGCTTCCAATAATGAGCATATCATCTACATATAAACATAGCAAAACATACGCATTTTTGGTAGTTTTGTAGTATATGCATTTATCACATTCGTTAATTTTGAAACCATTTGACATCATTACGTTATCAAATTTTTCATGCCATTGTTTAGGAGCTTGTTTAAGGCCATAAAGTGACTTTACAAGTCGACATACTTTGTTTTCCTGTCCAGGAATAACAAAGCCTTCAGGTTGTTTCATGTAAATTTCCTCTTCTAGATCACCATTTAGGAAGGCGGTTTTTACATCCATTTGATAGATTTCTAGGTCTCTTAAAGCTGTGATTGCTATCATCAGCCTTATTGAGGTTATTCTCGTTACTGGAGAATAAGTGTCAAAATAATCAAGGCCTTCTTTTTATCAGAATCCTTGAACTACAAGCCTTGCTTTGTGTAAACCAGGTTTTCCATCAGGGTTTAGCTTTCGTTTCATTATCCATCTATTCCCTAATGCTTTGCAGCCTGGTGGTAAATCTGTTATATACCATGTATAATTTTGCATGATAGAATCAAATTCACTTTTGACGGCTTCGTTCCAAAACAGAGCGTCTGGTGAGGACATGGCTTCTCGCAAAGTTTTTGGATCATTTTGTACTAAAAATGCCATTAAGAAATCTTCACCAAAAGATTTTTCCTTTCGAGCTCTTTTGCTTCTTCTAGGTTCATCTTTTTCATTTTCTGAAATATCATTAACTGAAATTTCGACATTTGACTCAGTTTCTGAAACATTGTGCTCGTCTGTTTCTTCTCGAGTTCATTTTGAACCTTGTTTTTCCTTTCAAGGAAAAATATATTCGAAGAATGATGCATTTCTTGATTCCATTACTGTATTTTCATGAATATCTCATATTTCAGATTTATGTACCAGAAATTGATATGCACTACTATTATTTGCATATCCGATGAAGATGCAATCCATTGTTTTAGGTCCAATAGTGACTTTCTTTGGTGGTGGTACCACAACTTTTGCTAAGCACCCCCACACTTTGAGGTATTTATACGAAGGTAAATTACCTTTCCATAGTTCATATGGAGTTTTGCCAGTTACTTTGTGTGGAGTTTTGTTGAGGATATAATTAGTAGTAAGCAATGCTAACCCCCACATATTCAGGGGTAACCCAGATTCCTGCAACATTGCATTCATCATCTCTTTTAGAGTTTGATTTTTGCGTTCAGCAACTCCATTAGATTTTGGTAAATAAGGAGCTGTAGTTTGATGAACTATTCCATGTTCTTTACAAAATGCATTAAATGGACCATCATACTCTCCTCCTTTGTCGCTTCTAACTATTTTAATAGTTGTTTTAAGCTGATTTTCAACCTTGAGTTTAAATTCTTTAAATTTTCGTAAGGTTTCATCTTTGCTATGTAATAAATATACATAACAATATTTTGTGCAGTCGTCTATGAAGGTCACAAAGTACTTTTTCTCACCTCTAGTTTGTATGTATTTTAAGTCAAATAAATCTGTGTGAATTAAATCTAGAGGTTTGTTAGTTCTTTCAACACGAGGTGAGGGTGTTTTTGTGAGTTTAGCATGTACGCATACTTCACATTTTTGTTTACTTGTTTCGCATTTTGGGATTAAATTTTGATTCATTAATCTTTGTATCGATTTGTAGTTTACATGACCAAATCTTTCATGCCATATATTAAAAGACTCAACCAAATAAGAAACTGGCTCTTTCTTATTCATTAAAACTTTTGGAACTACAATTTTCGGAAGGACTGTCATTACATTCATCGTGACCAGTCCATCCTTAACATACCCTTTTCCCAAATACATCCTATTCTTCCTAATCACGAGTTTGTCCGCCTCAAGAATTGTGGCGAATCCATTCTTGCTAAGCAAGGTTCCCGAGACTAGGTTCTTCCTCATGTCAGGCACATGCTTCACATTCTGCAGAGTGACTTCACGTCCAGATGTCATCTTCAAAACCACCTTGCCGCGGCCTTCAATCTTGGAGACTGCAGTGTTCCCCATGAACAGCTTCTCTTGAGTCTTGCTTTTCTGGTAGGTGCTGAACATCGCCCTATCAGTGCAAATGTGGGTAGTGGCACCAGTGTCATATCACCATTCCTTAGGGTTGTTGCTCTCAACCATGTTGACTTCAGTCACCACTGCAACGAGATCTTCTTCAGTGAGATTCGCCTGAGCCTTCTGATCTCTGATCTTGCTGCGACACTCAGTAGTCATGTGACCAACTTTGTGGCAGTAGTGACATTTTTCCTTGAATTTCTCCACATTTGCCTTGATCTCAATGCCTTTCTTCTTGAAGTTTGGACCAGAAGCCTTCAAATTTGCAGCTGTCTTGAAAGGTTTTACAGGAGATCGGGCAATTGCCTTTCCTTTACCTTTCATTTCAGCCACGTTGACACTATGCTCTTTAGCTTGGAGCAGCTTGTCATCATTTCGGTTCCTGGCTTCCATCTGAAGCCTCTGAATGAGATCTTCGAGTCCCATCTTCTTCTTTTTGTGCTTCAGGTAGTTCTTGAATTCTGGATAGCTTGGAGGAAGCTTTTGGAGGGAGTTAAGTTACGAAAACTTATCCCTCAAGACTCTTTTCTCTTTTGTATGTGGATTCGATCCCTAAGTACTACACCTGATCTCTCTTGGCAAGAGTTTAATTTGTGTGTTAAGATTAGAGTTAATTTGGTAGTTAATTGTTTAGGATATTCGTACCCTGATAAAACAATAAACACACCAAGTCATCATCCTTCTCTTTTTGAAAACTGATGCCAAGGCTTTTCATGATATTTCTCAGGTTATTGGAACGGTTCGAGTCTTAGGACAGGTCCTTGAGTTCATCCCAATTCTTCTGATCATAAAACCATTTCCCTTCCATGAACTTCACATCGCTTGACACAACCAATCTTCTTGTTTCAGGATTGTAACACTTCTATCCTTTCTGTGTAGAGGAGTAGCCAATGAACATACACTTCATCCTCTTTGCTTCTTGTTTCAGAATTCTATAATCAGACTATGGAAGAAAAGGTTTCCAGCTCCATTAGCCATTGCAAGTATATCTGCCACATATTCCTTTGTGACACGTAGAATTCTGACATCCATAGCTCTTGCATGACCATACTGATCTCACATAATACCGAACTCATTTGGTTGTAGATAACCATATTCCATTTCGCGTTCTGCAGTTGAATGTCGTTTGGTTTCTGCTTCATTCTCAGTATCGATCGACGGTGTATGGTGGCCGTCGATCGATGTTGGTTTCCCAGGTTGATGGGAAATATGAAAAACTCCAGCATCTTCCATAGCAATCCCTCGGTATTCAATTGTTTCTTCGTCTTTGTAGTCTTTGTCGTACTTGAGGTACGTTGTGTTATAACTCAAATTGCCATGGTAGGTGTGGACTTGTTCGGATGTTTGAGTGTCGATCGATGCGATAGGGTGTGTGTCGATCAATTTTTGAACTGTATGGCTGTCAATCGATGGGTTGGGTTCGGTGTCGATCGATGCCCCTTCTTCTGATTCCTCACCAAACTCATAATTGCAGAAGCATGTGGCCACAAGCTCTGCATCATTGCACGATTTCGTGAGGGTATGTTTATTCTTATAAATTTCTTGACACACATTATTGTCAATGAAGGAATGGCACAACATGTTTGTCTTCATGTCACAATTAGCTTCTACGGTGGCCATGAAAGGTCTTCCAAGTAACAAAGAGGAGTTCCAATTCATTTGTATGTCCATCACATGGAAGTCTATCGGGACTAAGACGTCCTGAATTTGCAGTGGGACATCTTTGCGAATTCCCCCTAAATCAACTCTAGAGCAATCCACAAAAATGAAGGAATTGCTGGAAGGCTCCACTCTCAGGTTCAACTTCACTGCCATAGCTCTGGATATGATGATCACTGATGATCCAATATCACAAAGGGCGTTGGGAAACTCGTGGATTTTGATCAGACATGGTACCACAAACTTCCCACGATCACTTTTTTTTTCAGAATAATTCTTTGCTATTTCCTAGGATGACTCTCGGTTGCCTTATCAACCATCACAGGATCTAATGCATCCAGCTTCTGCTCTAGATTTTTCGTATTCGTGACCTTTGGTTGATGAATTTGTTTTGTCAGTGGGTACCATCGATCGATTGTACAATCTCTGCGTCGAGCGACGCGCGAAGATTTGCCTGATTCTTTCAGGTCAACAGGAACCGTCGATCGATTCTCAGTATCTTGTGTCGATCAATGCATGTGCGAGCTGCCTAACAAGCTCGGTTTTCCTATACGAAACTCTTTCTATTGAGGCCTTTCTCTCTTGACTTCTACCCAAAAATCATCATCAATCACAGCATTGCCGTGATGTTTACGTCGAAATTCTTTCTTCTCTCTAACCATAGCCTCTTATTTGTTAAGGACATCGCTCGTGTGAGTCACTTGATTTTCCAGCTCCCCCACACGGGTCTAGAGATCTTTGATCTTTGTGCTTAGGTGGAGGTACAGGAAATCTAACTTCTCATTAAAGTTCACAGTCATCTTCTCCTGTCCCTCAAGTAGTTTGTCAAACCTAAATTCGACCCATGGTCTTCTGATTGGCCTCGAAATCTCCATGCCACTAGCATCTTGGGATTTAGCTTTAGGTTGAGCTATTGCAGCGTCTGCTTCTGATTCTGTATCAGAGATTACAGCCCCCTGATCGTCTATCTTTTGACCTGCTGCATAACGCAGATGACCTTTGAGGTCATGCAAGTCTCCATTCTCATTCTGAACCACAATTATAGACGGAACCATCTGAACTCGTCTATTGTCATCGATCGATGCGGGTGAGATGCTGTTGATCGATGCTAGGTGATCAATCTCGGTCAGTGTTAAAGTTCTGATGCCGATCGTTGGTATCCGTAGAGAAGTGTGGGTCGACGCTGAGTGTATGCCATTGATCGATGCTTGTCGTGTTTCTCCGTGGATCATACATTCGAGTTTTTGTGGGTATGAAAATAGCAATTCTTGTCCTTTATTGCTCCTGGGACTCTTTTGCATGCACCTGAAAAAAAACAAAAGAAAAAAAATCAGTAACTTGAAAGTAAAAAAAACATAGACTAAACCCTAGAAATTAAATCTATTGGCGATCAATGCTCCATTGTAACGGCGCCAAATTTGACATGGTCGTGTTTACTATTTTAGAAGGGTATAAATATCCTAAACAATTAACTATCAAATTAACCCTTAATCCTAACACACGAAACAATACTCTTAGCAAGAGAGATCATGTGTAGTACTTAAACTAGGTGATTATATATATTTGTAACAAGTAATCAGTCTATGGAAATATTTCTTATTGGAAAGTGTAGATGCAATATGAAAATATGCTAATAATGTAATTAAGGAATTATGCTAATAATGTAAATATGGAAATATGCTACCAAACTAACTAGATGTAGATGTAAATGTAAATATGCTAGATCTAGGGTTTCAAGCTTAATGAATTATAGAGAATAAGAAGCACGGATATGTAAATATTCTAGAGCTCAAATATTAACTATTATGGGCCTTTCAACTCCAATTCTCGTATGCGAGCAAAAGGAAAGACCATCGATCGACGGCTAGGTGTCGATCGACGATGAAATCATAAGAAATTGTGAACGAGATTTGATATGTTCACTAAGCTAATTAGACCAGCTCTCACATGCGCCTAACAACCAAGTTCAAAGGAGTCTATTATGGCAGAGAACCTACTCTCCTAGTGTCCATGTCCTACTTTCTATATCCTAGTTAACTTAATTGATGGATATTAACTTAACTTAGCAATCCTAATTTTTGGCTAATTCATGATTGCTATCATTCAACACTAAATCTAGTTGATAACTACTAAGATATAATCAAAGTCAGAATAATAATCTTAATATAATGCATAGATAAAACACTAGGGTTCCAGTACAAATCTCCATAAGAAGTGATGAATTTTCTCCCCTAATAATAACTCTAGAACCTAGAACCGTACGTCTCAGTATGTCTTCCTTGCGTCTCTAGTGTCATACATAAAGCATACATATAAAACCCTTAAATCTAGGTCAAAACACGTCCAGGGGTAAACTTGTCATCTTGTGTCTTGTCTCTAACTTGGGCATGAAATCAGTTGTCTGCGAATTGGTCATTGATCGATGGCAAGTGGTCAGAATCGATCGATCTTGGTCATGTAACATCGGTCGACGTCAAGATAGTGTCGTCGATTGATGGAAATCTTGTACTTTGACTCTTTCAATGATTAACTACGGATTATTCTTCTCAAAATGCTCGAAAACCTGCAAGTATCTCCATATATCTCTAAAACGTACATGGTGTGGGAACCGAAATTTGCATTGTCGATTTCCGTTGAATTAGGAACGCAGGGTAAACCATAATTTCCCAGAGGTCCCGAATATCTACTAAACCACACGCCAATCAGTCAGAATGCGAAGTAAAATTGAAAACAAAGTAAGAATCGAAAAGAGAGCAAATTGATGTCTTATTCTGAATTTGCGTATGAGCGTTTACAACAGAATAGGATCCTAAGCTATGAGAGATGTCGTCGAAATCCCTAGTTCTAATAACCTAAGACTGGGAAACCCTAGTTGAGTCGCAGCTCGAATAACAAAAATGGAAAGTTGCCTAAATGCTCTAAGTGCTAATCTATGTTTACTATGAAGAAAGATTTTCATGTGTCTTCTGTATCATCACCCTTGAAGTCCTTATATACTCCACTAGAGGCGGTTTGCTCTTCCCCTTCTGCCCTTGGTAGAATTTATCGCTTCGTGGAAATATTCATTTTTCCTCGATCTTCATGATTATCTTTGGAAACTTAATATTTATCCCTTCCTGCAAAATAAAAGATAAACCGTCATAAAGTTTGGGTTTGATTTCAGATAAAATCGTTAGTGGGCCTTTAGCTGAACATTAGACCATGTCGGGCCATTTCCTGACTTAGGCGTTTCTATGATTTTATCGAAAGAGCATTGCTAATCCGACGTCGTCCGAGAGTTAGGATCTTTCGTATGGGGTGTGTGACTCTAGGGGTTTAGTTAACCGTTGTTGTCTCATACGATCGACCCGATCCTTTCTCGAGAAAACCAGTTCTTTCGGTAAAGTTTCAATGACAATCCCGATCGAGACAGAAAAAAGAGAAGCTAAATCAAGTATTGAAAGAGGTAGTTTAACGAGGTCGAGGTGAAACTGGATTGATTTGATCCGACTTCCCGAATGAGCGGGTCGAATTGCTTCTGCCATCTAACTCGCCCGTTCAGCGAGTTGGTCGTGTCGTGTCTACCAACTCGCCCGTACGGCAAGTTAGACTTGTCCAACTCACCCCACAGGCGAGTTGGTTGGTTCGTTCCATCCAACTCCCCCGTATGGTAAATGGGCCTTGTCCAACTCGCCCGTATGGCGAGTGGGCCTTGTCCAACTCGCCATACGGGCGAGTTGGTTGGTCTGTGCCGTCCAAATCACCCATATGGAGAGTTGGACGGCACAGGTGGGTTGGACGGCATGGACCAACCAACTCGCCCGTACGGTGAGATGGACAGCACGGACCAACCAACTCGCCCATACGGCGAGTTAGACCCATGTGGCTGAATTGCCCATTCGACAAGCTGGACGTCATGCTCGGCCATCTTCTCCATTCAGGGAGTTGGATGATCGAGTCTTGTAGTCGTTCCGTCATATTGTCGTTCGGGGATACGTTTACCCGAGGTCTTTGGAAAACTCTTCCTGATGGCTCATTTGCGCAGACCGCTTCTTTGTGGTCAGTCAAGATTTGACCTCGATTTTTGCCGTTTACCTTTTTCCAAGTATGTTTCAGCAAGAATGCATTTTCCCGTTAGGTTTCCGACGTTGATTCCATTGTAACCGATTTTGACCCCAACAGATAGCCCCAAGCTTGTAAGATTCGCAAGGTTCTAGCGAGCGGTTTGGCAGGTTTGGTAAGTTAGGCGGAATTAATGTTTTAAAAGGTCCGTTGAATGTGGTCTACTTATTCTTCTAAGAGCGACATGCAGTACGATTGGGGCTGCTCCTTGTGAAGGCTGCCTATGTACCCTTGTAAAAGGGATCAAGCCTTTCGTAGTTCATTCCAGAGTTAAGGTTCTTACTTCCTGTTTTCTGGTGAGACCCTTATGGTTTAGCTGTGTGTCGTGTAGACATTATCAGGCATGTTTCTGCTAACAGCATTGTATATTGGACCTTTGTGGGCCTCGAGACCAGCCTTGTTGGCTATTTATTTTGGCAGAGTGTGGCCGTACTTATGTTTTCGGGACTGACAGCGTGTGGCTTTGGATCCCGACCGCTTTGCGATTATTTTTAATGAATAAACTAGGCTTTTTTCTTGAAAATGAGTTTAAGTAGATTCGGATTTTTCTTAAGTATAGAGGAAAGGATACGAGTTGTCATCTCGTTCCCAAATCTTTTGCGGATCATCCTATCCATTGCTCGTTCAAGATGTTTGAGAAGTTTTTCAAAGTTTCTTGAGTGCTTTGATACGGACGAAGATACATGCTTCAGGATATCGTATCTTTTCGATATTATGCCTTCAGAAGTTAGAGACCAGTATGTTGGGTTTAGGGTAAGACCTAGGTCTAATCACGGTTTTAAGGGGTGTGATGACTACTTTGGCTTAAGTTTTCTATATCGCATTCGACCTGATTCCATCCCGCTTTAAAGTCCGCGATATGTTCTCGGCTTATGTGACTTGTATGATAGGAATCGAGCATCTCTTCGAGGACGATTTTTAAGTCTCTTGAAAGTGCTGACCAAAATTTCGAATTTTTTTTATAGCGCTATTACGAGATGGCTTAGTTTATTTAGGATGTTCAGAGTTTGTTGTGATCAGCAACAAACTTATTTGTAGATATCATCGTTTTTGAACCTTCGTGAAGGATACGTGTTTAAGAAGGTGTGTATGTTTTCTAGTCACGGATGGACTGTTTTTAAGGTCAGCATTCCGTTTCGAAAATCTTTGACGAAAAACAGTTCTCCAAGCGTTAGCGATGTCTTGCTGTGTCGAAGGTTGAGTTTTTCTTTTGTATGCCGCATTTCGTGCTTGAAATGTTGGCGGGCTTGAAGATGTGTGGTTTCGCAAGGTTTTTGTTTTAACTTTAAGGAAGGGAAACATTTTGGTTTGTTTTCGAGGAATTTGGACCAATGGGTCGTGTAAATTCCCCCCCCCCCCCCCCGCCCCCCGAGATTTATTTCGTGTATAGTTGAGGATGCTTTGTGTAGCTCTAGGAGCTTTGTTAAGAGTTTTTCCTTATGTGCTGCTTTTCACTTGTAAAATGCTGTGGGTTTGGAGTAAAGTGCAGAACATATTGAAATTGGTCGTTTGTCGACAAATTTATGTTTTTTGTTAACCGTATGGTAGTCACGTCTAAGTTTCAATATTAAGAATTTGTCGTATGATTTCTGATTTTGGGTCATACAATATTTATGCACTTGGCATTTTTAAAGTAATCGTGGATTGTCATTTTGCCGCTAAGTGATTGGGTGAGCAGTGGTTGCTCAAACATTTTCGCTCGGTCTGAAGGATGTGTTCAGCCGAATAGCCGAGGACGTTGCTGGTCACTAATAGACTATGGCACGTTCGTGTTAACATTAAGGTTATGCTAGTTTAGAACTTTCCTAAAGGGGATACCGAATTCCAGTTTGGATTTTTATCGGAAAGAGTAATTGGCTGAGGGCCAAAGAGCATTTGTCGGGATCAACAGGCCAAGTCGGAGTTTTCCGTGCTACGGGCATACAAAAATTGTTTTTTTTGTATGATGAAGAAAAAAAAACTAAAAGGCTCGATAAAGAACCTATACAAGATGATTGCCTGCTCGGAATCAACCAAGAGAGATGGGAGGCAGAATCCAGCAAGCCGCATGGCTAAGGGGTGAGATCTGTAAGATTGTAGTGCGAAGAGATAAAGTTTAGTTTTTTCGTTGAGAGACGAGTCATATGACTTTATTTTTAGCTATACGCAAATTTTCCTAAACACTTCTCCGTAAAACTAGCTACGTTTGTTTCCGAAAGTTTCTTCGTATAACTTGGTGTGGCTATACGAAGGATGTTTCGCGTAGATTTTACGAGAAGTTAATGGCAATGTGTAAGTTTTAGGAGAAGTTAACTCGTGATATTTGCGAACAAGGAAAGTGTTTTCCTCATTCTCTTTTCCGCATTGCGAAGTCGTTTTTCATGACACCGATCTTGTGTCTTGTAGGTTCTTTCTTTATAAAATGTCATAATTATACAGAAGTAATGGATGATCGATTTTATGAGGCATCACATGGCCTAAATGATTTTCTCTCTACTACTGCAAGAATTTGCTTTGTCAAAAGCGTTTTTTTAAAGTCGAGGCAATTTTTTTTTTGAAGTATGGGAGTATACGAATATAGTATATGTACCTACTCCCTCCCTTTTTTTACGAAAGAAAACGGCTGAACCGGTATTTTGAAGGGTTGTGTACGTTTTTTCTTTCGAAGATTAGGATGATCGACAATCCAGGTCGGTTTAAAGATGATGCTAGGATTGTGACTTGGGGAACAAGACGGTTTTAAGACGACATTCGCGTTTCTAGTTCCTTCTTTCCTTAGTAAGGGAGCTAAGTGTGCGTGGCGATCGTTCCTTGGTATTCCAAGAGGTTAGATCGGTTTGCAAAATTTGCATAAGCAGTCGCAGAACAATAGATCAAGAGAGGAAAATTCCTAAGATATAGATTGCTAGACTATTGTCCTAGATCCTAAGTTCCCTAAAATTTTATGGCGATCTCCGAAGCGTTTTTATTTCTTAGTACCTTTCTACAAAATTCCAAGTCTGATTTCAAAAAGTTCCAAGTCAGCCATACCTTAGTTTTCTCGATGGTTTGGGTTCACCTCTTCTCCGTTTTGCTTGCTCATCTCCCCTTCCTCTTCTCGTGTCTGTACAACCCTTAAGAATGGTAACAATATTAGTTTTTCCAGGCCGCGTTTAGGCTCGAAACTTCTCTTGCGGTTTTTATCGTAAAGTTCCCACGCTAACTCCAATCGAGATGAAACAAGAGATGTTTCGATCGGGGTTCAAAGGAGAAGTCTAATATGGAGGTAAAGGCGAGTAGGATTCCCAATAGGGGGAGGAGGATGCCCAAGAGGGCTAATAGGACGCCCAAGAGGTCGAGTAGGACAAAGCCAAGGAGTTTAGCCAAGTCTCACTAGTTTTTATCACAAAATCTCAATGGAAACTCCGATTGAGATGAAACGAAAAGCCTTTCAATCAAGATTCTAAAGAGAAAACCAAGGAGAAGCTTATCAGGGCTTGCCGACCTCACCATGAGGCGAGTTGGAGGGATTAAATCAAACTCGCCATCAGGGCGAGTTGGACAGTGTGCGTCCAACTTGTTTTGATCGTAAAATGTCAACGAAAACTCTGATTGAGACGAAACGAAAAGCGTTTTTATCAGGAATAAAAGGAGAAGGTAAACGTGAGCCAAAAGAGTGCTCATCCATTCCATGGCGAGTTAGATTGGTCCAACTCGCCCGTTCGGTGAGTTAGACTGCTCGTTTCGTCCAACAGGCCCATTCTGCAAGTTGGATTTGTCAAACTCGCCTGTATGGCGAGTTGCACGGCTTGTACTGTCAAACTCGCCAGTTTGGGCAGTTGGACTACTCAACTTTGGATGGTATGCTGGTGCGGGTATTTCGTAAACTTCTTCAAATTTTTTTCAATTTTTTTCTACCAAAGTTGTATCATAAAATGCTAACTCATTTCACTTTCCGAACGATGTTCAATAAGACATTGTCGAGTTTGATTTTATGAAAACTGTTTCGGAAATTGTTGTTGAGGTTTAATTTTACGAAAGTTATTCCGCGAAATGTCATGAATTTAGTTTTACGAAAGCTGTTTCGTAAAATTTTATTGAGTTTAATTTTACGAAAGTCGTTATGTAAGCGTGTTTTCGTGTTTGGCTGTACGAGAGCCATTTTTCTAGAAAATTTACGTTTTAGCCTCTGAATCTTTGGTTGTGATGAGCTTAATTATCAGGAGTTGACTTAATCAGAGATTTTCTCGTTTCCTCAAGATTGATCCGAGGGGATTTCAAGTAGTTTTTTCGAAGTAAGTTTAAGTGACACTCATCGAGAATTAACTGAATATGTTGCGTAGAATCAAAGCTTGACTCTTTACGAAATCTTAGGTTTCAGAGAACGTTTTAGCAGTGAGGGATACGATCTCTCGTTTTGCTTAGTTTTGTTTTCGTCAGCCGTTTTAGGTTTTCGAGTTGTTCAATAGAGATCCACTTCGTTTCTTTGAAAATTGTTCAGAAGAAGTACAACAGTGGGGGTTGTGCGCCCTATTTGCTGTGCTTCCTATCTCTGTGAGAAATCTATGGTTTCTCTGCAATTTCTGGTAGAGCAAGTTTTATTTTTCCAAAAGGTTTTCGAAAAACTTCTTTTGGTCAAACCCTTATGCGCTGAGATTTTCCAAAATCGGTAATGAGAAGAACTTTACGGGGTTTGATAGATTTTATCGTTACCCTTTCTGTTTAGTGAGAGAAATCGTAAGCTTGTTTGGTTGCCCTGCCTGTGGCGAAGAGTCGCGACTAGGTTATGATTTTCTTAAGCACTGCGGCGTTTGCATAAGCATTGACTACAGGAGCAGTCCCTACTGGAGTTTTTTTACCAGCATTGTTGCGAGCTGCTGTATTGTCTTTCGTATTTCAAGACATTGTTTCGATTGAGCGTTTTGCGGCCATGAGTTAGAGTAATCCGACCCCGGATCCTTCGACGCATTCTTTGTTGGCTTCCATTTCTGGGACAAGACCCTCGTCTCTTCTTCGATGATAATGTAATCCGTAGCTTTGTGAAGCGCGTCTTGGATTGTATGCAGCTTTTCTGGAGTTATCCATTTCCGAAACTTTGACTTGAACCAGAGCGTTTTTCAAAGTGCGTCTATCGCGACTTTGTTGTTATCCCGCTGACTCTAGCCATGACGGTTTTGAACCACTTAATGAAGTCGCGGAGAGTTTTGTCGTCTCCATGGGACTATCTTCTGAGGTCCACGTCGGAGGTTTCTTGATCTATGAACATCGAGTATTGTTTGAGGAATTATGAAGCGAGCTGGCGGAAGCTTCCGATGGAGTTTTGTCTGAGGCGAGAGAACCATTCTAGCGCTTCTCCGCGAAGGTTCTCTACAAAGAGGCGGCATTCACCAGCATCTCTCTTTTCTCTAAATCTGGCTCTACCCATCGCGACATGAAAAGCCTGTAGGTGTGCCTTAGGATCAGTAGTTTCATCGTACGGCATCAGTTTGACCTTCCCAGGATCCAAAACCCTAGTTTTGGTGATACGAGTAGTAAAGGGTGTTTTGCGATCTTCTTAGAGCAGTAGATCGATCTCTGGTGCGGTGCTAGTAGCGTGGTGGATTTGGAACTTCACCGGCCTGACTTCAGCCACCGTTTTCATGAGATCATCGATGAGATAGTGGACTTTGGAACTCTTGCTAGCAGATTTCCGACTTTGTTGTCATTTTCTGCGAGTGCTCCGAGTTTGCTCCTCGGCCAGATCTTCTTGTTATTTCCAGATGATAGCTTCTTCTTCTTAGTTCACAGGGTTGTCGAACTGGGATTTGTCCCGAGCTGCTCGACTTCTTGTGCGGCGCGGATGTATGTCTGCGTCTTCGTCCATAGGTTTGGACTGAATGCTAGATTCCATGTCGACACGTTCGACTTCTCCTCCTTTTTTATCTTCCTTGATAGGAGGAAGGTCTCTCGGGTTTTCCCATGTAGGCCCGGGGGTCACTTCGTCAGGGTTTTGTCCAGATGGTTTGCCTTGCGCGCTACCAGACCGGTCCGAAGGCGTTGCGAAGTCGAGTCTTCTTCCGTGGATTCGGGTTGTTCCTGCCGGAAAGATGACCATGTTCTTTGCTGTGACGGTTTCAACCTCTTTAGAAAGGGAATTCATGATCTTATCATTTTCTGCCGACTTCTTCTCAAAAGTCGAGAACATCTTCTTCACCTCCTCAAACGATGCAGTGTTTGCGTTGGCGTTGACTGCAGTGACGTTCATTGCTGGAGTGTTTTCAACGTTCTCGTCAACGACGTTATCGTCACGAGGCTATTGGTTGTTGAGATCTGACATGTTTTGATTGAGCGTTGATGGCTGAGAGTTAGATTGATCTGTACCCCCTCCCTCCTTCTAGCGCCCAACTATGGGAACCAAAATTCAGATTGTCGATTTCCGTTGAATTAGGAACGAAGGGTAAACCCTAGTTTCCAAAAGGTCCTGGATATCTGCTAAACCACACGCCAATCAGTCAGAATGTGAAGTAAATATTGAAAACAAAGTAAGAATCGAAAAGAGAGCAAATATATGTCTTATTTCTGAATTTGTGTATGAGCGTTTACAGCAGGATAGGAGCCTAGGCTATGAGAGATGTCGGCGAGATCCCTATTTTTAATAACCTAAGACTGAGAAACCCTAGTTGAGTCGCAGTTCGAATAACAAAAGCAGAAAGTTACCTAAATGCTCTAAGTCCTAAGCTACGTTTGCTCTGAGTGGATATTTTTTTGTATATTCTGCATCATCACCCTTCAAGTCCTTATATACTTCTCTAGAGGCGGTTTGCTCTTTCCCCTTCTGCCCTTCGTCGAATTTATCGCTTCGCAGAAATATTCTTTTTTTCCTCGATCTTCATGATTATCTTCGGAAACTAACATTTATTCCTTCCTGCAAAATAAAAGATAAACCGTCACAGACTTTGGGCTTGATTTCGGATAAAATCGTGTGTGGGCCTTTAGCCGAGCTTTAGACCTCGTCGGGCCATTTTCTGACTTAGCCATTTGTACAATTTTATCAAAAGAGCATTGCTAAGGCGGCGTCATCCGAGAGTTAGGATCTTTCGTATGCGGCGTGTGATTATAGGTGTTTAGTTAATAGTTATCGTCTCATACAATCGGCCTGATCCTTTCTCGAGAAAACGAGTTCTTTCGGTAAAGTTCCAATGTCAATCCCGATCAAGACGGAACAAAGATAAGTTGGATCAAGTATCAAAAGAGGGACTTTAATGAGGATGAGATGAAACTAGATTGATTTGATACGACTAGACGAACGAACGGGTCAAATTGCTCGTGCCATCTAACTTGCCCGTTCCGTGAGTTTACCTTGTCCAACTTGCAGTACGGGCGAGTTGCTCGTGTCGTGTCTACCAATTTGCCCGTACGATGAGTTGGCCTTGTCCAACTCGACATACAAGCGACTTGGTTGGCTTGTGCCGTCCAACTCACCCGTATGGCGAGTTGGCCTTGTCCAACTTGCTGTACGGGCGAGTTGGTCGTGTCATGCCATCCAAATCGCCCGCATGGCGAGTTGGTTTGTCCGTTCTGTCCATCTCACCCGCATGGCGAGTTCGACAGTCTAACTTTCCGTACGAGCGACTTGGTTGATCTGTGCCTTCCAACTCTCCGTACGGGCGATTTGGTTAGTCCATTCCGTCCAAATCGCTGTACGGGTGATTTTGTTGGTCTATACCGTCCAACTCGCCGTACGGGCGAGTTGGTTGGTTGTTGCCATCCACCTCACCTTACGGGGGAGTTGGTCGACCCATGTGGCTTGATTTGTCCATTTGATAAGCTGGACGTCTTGCTCAGTCATCTTCTCCGTTCGGCGAGTTGGATGATCGAGTCTTCTAGTCGTTTCGTCAGATTTTCGTTCAGTGATACGTTTACTCCAGGTCTTTGGACAAAATCTTCCTGATGGCTCATTTGCGCAGACCTTTCCTTTGTGGTCAGTCAAGATTTGACCTCGATTTTTGCCATTTCCCTTTTCCGAGTCAGTTTCAACAAGAACACATTTTCCTGGTAGGTTTCTAACGTTGATTCCGTGGTAACTGATTTTGAGCCCAACATAGACTTGTTCCTTAAAGAGTTTGTTTCTTCCTTGTTCTCTTTGGACCAGAGAACATACTTCTTCTAAGTTTGGGAGCTTGTTTTCACGTAAGATATGACTTAGCAGCTTGTTGTAGGATGGATTTAGGTTCAGGAGAAAACTGAAGACTTTGTCTTGTTCATATCTTTCCTTAATTATCTCTGGATCAACAGAGAAAGGTCTGAGAGTATCCAACTTTGCCCATAAACTACTGAACTTGCCAAAGTACTGATTAAACTCCACTTCCTCCTAGCTCAGATGATTGATAATCCTCTTGACTTCAAACACTCTGCTTAGGTTGGAGATATTTCCATACACAGTATGAAGGCTCTCCCATAGATCCTTGGCAGTTTCAGAATGAGAATAAGATTCCAAGATCGATTCTGAAAGAGAGCTATGGATGAGTCCAAGTGCTTGCTGGTCCTTTTGAACCTACTTATCTTCATCCTTCAGGCAACTCACCTGACCATCCTCTTGAGCCATCCTCTTTGAAGCATCAGCCTTCATGATATGGCAGTCCCAAAGTCCATGACTTCCAAAGGTAACTCTTGCCACTCTTGACCATAGCAAATAGTTAGGACACTTAAGGGTCACTGGAATAAGAATCTTCTTCTCCATCTCCATGGTAGAAATTCTTTTACCCAGTGGATAAAGCAATGGACCTGTGGGTAAAGATGAAGAACACAAAATTTTGAAAATAGAAAACAGAGATTTGCGGAATGAAAGGAGCTTAAAGCTCTGATACCATGTTCGAATTGAGAGAGTATGAAGATAATATAAGGGAATGATGAGTTTGGATGAGAACTGGGTGAAAAACAAGAGAGAGATGAACAAGATAGAGTTTCTGCAGAGAGTAAGAGAGAGGAGAGATGATGGACGAAAATGAAAAGAATAGAGAGAGAAGGGAGAGATTGTCTCCTTATCTTACTTCATTCAGAGTGCTTACAATATATTGGCAACATCCCTAACACATAAAACTATAAACAAAGAGTAAAATACACAAAAAGACAAGACACTGATCAAGAGATGTGACAGGTCTTGAACAGCTTCAGGCCTTGCAAAACATGTGATTTTCTTGTTTAAATCCATTCAAACTTTTCATGCTGGTCAACCAAAGGCCGCAGCGTCTCTTTTGCCTCTGAGACAAGTGTTTGGAACACAAGCTACCTTCCTTGACTTGCAATCAAAGATAGGTTATCTTTGGTGAGTTGCACAAACATAATATAAAAGATGATTTCTTCTTCCTTATCTTCAACTCTTTGGTCCTTTATCTCAATACTCGTAGTTGTAACTTATCATAAAATCATAGTTCTAGTTAGTTACTTTAGAACACAGGCAATAAGCACAATACTGATGAAGGATATTTATTACACCCTAGTTGTTCTATTGATTGGCTAATCCATCAATACCATAGGTAACCTAAATCTAACAGGAGATCTACTTAGAGATTAATAAGAAACAAAAATCAAAAATGAATTGAATATATAGAAATTAATAAGTAAGAAACAAAGCAGTTCCAGGAGGACTCTGAAGGAGTTCCTCCTTTTTTCCTAACCCTAGATCTATGAATAAAATATAGCTTAGATAACGTGTATATTAAACAATGGCTTAGAAAACACATAAATAGGGTTTTAGGTCGTCCAAGGGTATTCAAGTAACTTGTGGTGGCTTATGGGCTTTAGTCAAACTTCAAATATACTTGACCCACATTCTGGGATCACCGTCGATCGACAACAAGGATGTGTTATCGATCGATAAAAAATCTGTGTCGTTGATTAACACTCATTCGTCTCCTTGGCAGCTTCATCTCACGATGCAGAAAAACCACTCTTTAGTAAAACAGATATAACCTCTGTGATAGGATGCTGATTTACCTCAAACCGGTGTGGTATTGGAAAGCTAACTCAAAGATCTACATTTCTTAAAAATAGCCTCTCAATCTCATCTTGGGAATATCTCCATCTATAGCTAAACATATGACGCGTCTGTGCAATTCTGTATCTCAGAAAGCTCAAAAATCACTAAAGTTCACCAAAACGTACCTGAACCTGAAAACACTATAAAACAACCCTAGACACACATAATATCTCTAAATAGGGCCCATAACATGGTCTAAAAGTTGTAAATATTGGGACTTATCAACTCCCCTAGACTTAACCTTTTGCTTGTCCTCAATGGAAACAAGGGTAAACCTATGGAAGAGGTTTAAAAATAGTGTTTCACAAAATCTATAACTTACCATTATCACCTTTACTATGTTACAACAAACTTAGAGAAACTTTATATACTTTATCCTAGTATAGCATCCAAATCCATTTTATCCAACTAGCTTGACTATCCCCTCTACTAACCTCATTTTTTGCATAAAATAAATGAGCAGGCTTTACCTAGGGAGTATCGATCAGAGGACACATGGAATCTGTTGCATCCCCGATCTTGGAAAGGACCTAAGGGATGGACCTAGGACATATGAACAAGAAAGCTGGTCGATAGACTTAAAGTCACGCTTTCCAAGGTCAAATGGAAGGTCTGGATGGTCTGGAAATTGAAATAAGGACTAGACCTTGCATGAAGAAAAACATGGCTGTCTTGATTCAGATCATAAGGAAAGATTGTGAACAAGATATGATCAAGAAATGATCGGAAATCATCATGAAGGGACTCAACCAGCTTGGGAATGGACCAAGAGGCTTAGCCACATGTAATAGGGTAAGGCAAAGGAGCTGTATGAGCTGTAAAAGCTGAGTTATCAGCTTAAACACTCATTGACCATCTCACACCAGTAGACCACTAGCTGGACATTGACTGACCAGCTCACACTAGCTGGACAAAGTGAATATCAGCAGGGAAAGCTGTAGTAGCTGATTTTCTATTTAAACACTAGCTGAGAACTCACTGACCAGTTCACAATAGCTGAACACTCACTGATCACTTCACACTAGCTGAAGTACTAGCTTAGCTAGCTGGCTGAGCTGGCGATCAGCTCAAATTAGCTGACCAAGCTGGTTGACTACTAACCTAGCTGGGTATTCTGAAACTGAAGGTGGACAGTTTGGCAGGTCAGGGTCAGTTGGGTAAGCGCCAGGCCCAAGTTGTGCAATCTGGACAATTTATTAAATCAATGGACAAAATTGAGGCTCAAGGGGTGCAACTGTTAGAAAGGAACTGCCCATTCTCCTATTAATAAAGGGAAATTCTGTGGGTTTGTAGGAAGAACAGGGATTCCTCCTACACCCTGAAAAAAAAATAAACCCAGAAATAAAAAGGTATATGGCCGGATTGAACAATTGAAGGCCAAGATGCGCATGAAGGCAAGAAGGAGACTGTTTTGTGGGCAATCAATGGGGAAGTTATGCACGACCTGTTGATGTGTTTTGATCATTTTGGAAATAACTCAAGGCCTACTCCAGAGCCTTAGAACACACAAAACTTTTCATGAGAGAAGAGAGAAGGCCGAAATTCACTCTCCATGGCCACGGCAGCTTTAAGGGCAAATGTGTGTGGAAAGGCAGATTCATAGGAGTTCAAGGGCCGAGATGTTCGACCCATGGAGGGATATTATCATGATCAGGATTCATAAAGGCGTGTGTTGAAGGAGCTTGGTCGTTCATGATTAGGAGGGACACATGATCTTACATGATCAAGTATAAGGTAACCGATTTATGATTTCTTCTCGGATTACGTTTCTGTCTCTTGTTGAAACAATAATGGCCAACCATGATACGCCCCTTGAAGGAAATATATTGTGATGTGTTATATGAATCCAATACCTTGAGGAAGGTATCAGATCTTAGTTTATCTAACTAGTCGATGTTGGATGATAGTTAGATGCTACACATCGGATACATAAGAATGGTGGATCATGGGATCGAGACAATCTGGTATGATGAAAGGAATCTGGTTATATGTCTGGATATGAAGAAGAATGATCCATATCAAGCATGGACAGACACGGCCTTCATCAAATAACTGCTATTGTCAATTATGGGTAACTGCCAAGAGCAGTTGGGTTTTAGTAACTGTTGCGAGTAGTTACGGATATGCTGGACAACTGCCATGAGCAATTGGGCCGTGATATGGGTAACTGCTTGAGCAGTTGGGTCAGGTGACTGCCATAATTGGATATTTCCGAGGGATAACTCACGACCGAGTATGGACTGGTCACATTTGGGAACTGACGGCCATAATCCACGAACATTAGGCCGGTTGGTGGCAATAACTTGATCAGAGGATACATGGGTTGTAAGACCAAGAAAGATCTGCTTGTTTGGTATATTGTTGGGGTGGTTGGTTGATGGACTTAGGATCTGATGAGAATGGTTAGTCCATAAGATGGACTTGGTACCATATCCTATAGGACAAAGGGAGATCGGACAGTGCATGAGTCCAGAAGAGGCTGGATGCATGTCTTTAGAGAATGAGATTTCTCAATGGTTACTTAGTCTGTGGGGATGGTTGGTTGAATGGCTAAGTACCAAAGATAAGGGTTCCTGTATGTATAAGGAGATATAAATGAGTTCAATTCACATGGTCGAAGTTTATAAGAGCTTGAAAGAGTACATGGTAGCAGAGAACAACTCTGTGTTAGCTCAGCTCAGATGTAAGAACTCGATGAGATGGATGTACTAGCTCAGTAATCTGGGATAAGCTCGGTATCAGCTCAGATCAAGTGTTTAAGCTCGATGAGCTGGATGTACTACCTCATTCAGCTGGTTCAGCTGGACCGATGAGCTAGCAAGCTCTGTGGATGTGGGAAAGGTATGACCTAGAAATTACTTGGATAGAATCGTATCTTGCTAGGATGCTGGTAGAAGAGTTTAGGAAAAAATATGGATTGATGAACCAAAACCGCAAGATAGGTTCGAGCCTAAACGCATCCAGGAAGAACTGATAGTTTTACTATTCTTAAGGAGCGTACCATACACGAAAAGAGGAAGGGGAAATGAGCAGGGAAAACGAAGAAGAGGTGAACCCAAACCTTTGAGAAAACTAAGTTATGTCCGACTTAGAAGTTTTTGAAATCAGACTTGGAATTTTCGTAGGAAGGTATTAAGAAAAAAAAAAGGCTTCAGAGATCGCCATAAAACTTTAAGGAACTTAGGATCTAGGAGAATAGTCTAGAGAGCTAGGTATTAGGCATTTTCCTGTCTCGTTCTCATGAAAAAAGACTTCGCAGTGTGGAAAAGAGAATGAGGAAAACACATTCCTCGTTCGCAAATATCACGAGTAATTTGGGAGAGACATTCTCAATTTACTTCTATGCTATTCACTCCTCGTAAAACTTACGAGAAACATCCTTCATATAGCCACACCAAGTTATGCGAAGAAACTTTTGGAAACGAAAGTAGAAAGTTCTACGGAGAAGTGTTTTGGACGATTTACGTATAGCTAAAAACAAAGTCATATGACTCGTCTCTCAATGAAAAAAAACTAAACGCTATCTCTTCGCACGATCTTACAGATCTCATTCTTTAGCCATGCGGCTCGCTGGCTTCTGCCTCCCATCTCCCTCGGTTCTGTTCGGGCAGGAAATCATCTCCACAGGTTCTTATCGAGCCTCTTAAGTTTTGTCTTCATCATACAAAAAGTAAACAATTCTTGTACGACTATAGGAAACATTATACAAAAATTCATTGTATAACTGATACCTAAAGTGGAAAATCGTTTCTAACACCATTTGCCATGTTAGCACGGAAAACTCCGACTTGGCCCATCAATCTCGACAAACGCTTTTTGGCGCTCGGCCAATTACGCCTTATGATAATGTCTGAACCGTAATTTGGCATCCTCTTTGGGACAATTCTAAACTAACATGACCTTAATGTTAACACGAACGTGCCATGGGTCCGTACGCAGCCTTCACAAGGCGCAGACCCAATCTTACTGCATTCCGCTCTTGGAGGAGTGAGTAGACAACTTTTAACGGACCTTCTCGACCATTGATTCCGCCTTACTTACCAAACTTGCCAAACCGCTCGCTAAAACCTCACGATTATAACAAGCTGGGAGGATAACTGTTGGAGTCAAAATTGGTCGAGACATAATAAACGCTAGAAAACTCCAGAGAAATATTTCTTATCTAAAAATAAGTATAAATCCAGGACAAAAGCTTTGTGTAATTTAAACGAAAGACGTTATAAGACAAGTTCTCGGATAGGATGGTCCAATTTAAACAAACGGCTGTTGGGGTCAACAACGGTCATTTCAAAATCAATGCTAAAATTGCGTTACTGTACGAAGCTTTCTCGAAGCAATCTCTACAAAAGTTCTCGAGCAAAGTACTTTAGAGAAATGGAGCATGAGACCGAACAAGTAGTCTAACTTGCCGAACGGGCAAGTAGGACCATCGAACCCGCAGTCCAACTCACCCGTTCGGCGAGTTGGACCGAGAAAACAATCCAACTCGCGGAACGGGCGAGTTGGATGGAACACGCAGTCCAACTCGCCGAACTGGCTAGTTGGACCGAGCAAGCTATCCAACTCGCACATTCGTCGAGTTGGACCGAACACACAGTCAAACTTGCCAAACGAGCGAGTTGGACAGAGCAACCAATCCAACTCACCCGTTCGGCGAGTTGGACCGGACATAAACCAGATCTTATGCCTTTCGTTGAACCACGGCAGATCCACCCCTCGTTTTTTCTCGATCGGAGTTATCGTTTGGACTTTACGATAAAAACGTTGCAGACTCATTTCCCTGAATGAAGTTCATGGTTATCGTATAAACGACAATGGTTAATTCAACACCACAATTTTCTAAACTATACGAGAAGTGTGAACTTCCTAGCTAAAGCAACGTCGAATCATTAAACGTGTTTTCCAAGAAATCGTAAAAATATTTTTAAGTCGAAATGAGGCCCAAAGAAGCCTAGAACGCAGCTAGACACACTTGCATTTCACACGAAATTGAAACCAGCAATGTTAGGATGGGGTATCTTTACTCGCAGAAGAAGATAAATCTCGCGAAATCGGAAGATAAACATCAAGTTTCCAAGATAATGATGAAGATTGAGATAAAAAGGAATGTTTCCGCGAAGCGATAAACTAGACCTAGGGACAAAGAAGGAAAAGGGAACCGAACTAGAAGGCATATATAAGGTGAGCTGAAGCTAATGGCACAAGGATCCAAAGATTTGGACCTAGAGAAGCTCTGTTAGCTTATAAAAAACTTAGAACTTAGGTGGCTAGAAAGACATAGGTATAATCAGACGTTTCTCCATCTTTGTTCGATGCTTAAGATTTCCTTTGACTCTACAACTCATTGCACTTAGAAACCCTAAGCTTTATTCTCGACAAACTCGGTTTCTATGACTAGCACTCGATTACCAGATGAACTTGCTCCGGCAGTTCGATCTCTTGGTCCACTCTTTTAATTGAACTACGTCTAAATTGATCCTCGAATGGGGTATGTAGGCAGCCTTTCTTAAGGTGCAGTCCCCAATCCTTCAAAACTTTTTTGTCTATTTCTAAGCAAGTTGCCGCCACATAGGTTTCTCTCGACATAGGTGGTAGAGCTAGCAAACTTAGTCTTGTTTTACTGCTTGTATTATAGGAATTCCTTTGTGATCCCGTCTTCCAGACATGCTTCATGTACTCTTTTTTCTCTGGAGCGCTCATACGCAAATTCGAAATAAAGATCTATTGTTTTCTAAATTTGTTTGTTATCTTTTCATGTTTTCCAAGTTTACTCGATTACTTGTCGTTGGCTCTCGCAAAGAATCGGGGAACTCAGGGAAAAGGGTTTCTTAACTTTCCTTAATTTATGAAAATCGACGGTCTGAATTGTGCTTCCCATAATTTTTATTAAGTCAAGAAAGGGATTATGATTAGTTTAAATTTTGACTTATTATCTAACCATTCTGTTGCACATTTCTACATTTGTTGATTGCAGAGATTACTAGAGATACCAAAGTAAATCATCCTGCCATTATATCACACTTGCTTAGAAAGTTTGAAGAAACCAAAGCTAACCTTGTAACGACTCGGTTTTGTTAACCGGAGTTGATTTAATTTTCTCTTTAATTAATTGAGATTGAATTAAAACATTCCCAAACCATGTCATATATATATGATTGTACATATCCTTTTCCCTAATTGAAAATCCCTAGTCGTATATGTCTAAGAAGCCATCCCCATTTTTTCGACCTCTATTGACGCGAACAAGATGAGTTGAAGAGACGACGCACAAAGCCAGAGCAACCGCATCTCACCGCCACAGCCACCAATCTACATGACCATCAATGGTGACTCACCGGATGTCCATCCCATGTTACGGAAGACATTAGCCGTGTTTGTTTATTGTACGCAGCGTCAATGACTTGCGTTTAAAAAATATAAAGAGATCTAATCAGAATTCTGATTATGAACATGCAAAAAGTGAATGCTAGCGGCACATGATACACTTGCGTGAACCGCTGAATTTTTATAGCGCTGATAAAAATGGTGAAACGGCCACCAGCGACAGTTACCGGCGACAATCATATAACATCGAAGCATTACTATTTCTCTGTCATGTTTCTTATTTTCTGTTGCTTTCCTCTGACGCTGGCGTTCAAACAACGAATAGGGCTATTGTCGGGTTTCCAAAGATCACGTCGTACCTTTTAGCCGTGAAGAAAAGTGAGATTATGGGCACATCATCACCTTCACCACTACGGCGAGCTATAAGCCTCTGGAGTCACAGCTCGTGCTGTAACTTGTTCAAGATACATCGTCGCAAGTTAAGCCGTTAGGGTTATAGTGCCTTATCCTTTGTTTCTTGTGTTACAAGGAACATTTATAACTTAAAACCTAAAGGTTTCATGGGTAGGGAGGAAGCATGGAACCTTGCTGCTTGCTTAGCCACCGAGTCTTGTTGCGTACCTATTTTTGGGATGTTTCTCCAATATTGGCTAAGGTAAGGGCTACTCCGTTTAATCCCATGCTAATTTAGTACTACTATTATGAAAAGTTTAGTTTCGAAACATGTTACGTCTCTGTGAATCGAGTCTGCGTGAGAGTCTTATTTGTTATTATTTTATGCTTTCTAAACCGGATATAGGATGTTAGAGGCTTCAACGGTTGAGTTGACTAAGTGATGTTTAAACTGCTATATATATGTATATAACTATAAGTCCGTTTGTCTGGATTGCGGGTGCACAAAGACGTTTGTGTAAGCCGCAGATGTTCAGTGTGATTGCGGGTGCACAGAGACGTTTGTGTATGCCGCCGACGAGCAGTGTGATTGCAGGTGCACAGAGACGTTTGTGTATGCCGCCGACGAACAGTGAGATTACAGGGGTACAAAGACGTCTGTATCAGTCGCCGACGCGCAGAGGGTGGGAGTACAGAGTTGGACAACTGTACTAGTCTCCTGGAGTTATACATATATCCTTATGAGGAAATGCGGGGTTTATAGAGTAGCTATGTACTATAATCGCATTGGTTGTATTATATGCGTTCGACGCATTGATTGTTTTGTGTGGTGTAATAGGCACCGTGTTTGCTTCATGCTAGAGTTAGGCCTACATAGTCGTAGCGTTATGTACTGAGTCAGTGGTTTGCGGTTTAGCATCCCATACCTCAGTGAGTGACTCCCCTGTTACGCCCCCCTCTTTCTTTCCCCCCTTTCAGGTGAGATTGACGAGTAGGAATGATCCTACCGGACTGGTGCTTTTGTACTGTTTTCCGTCGCATTATTTCAGACTTTTATTTTATTATATTATCGACATTTATTTGGTTTTATTTTATCTTTCGGAGTTATGGTGTTTCGAGATTATTTATGAGAATTAATAAATGGTGATTTAAAAGTTTTATTGTTATTTTATTATTTCGAAAATGCAGGTATTACAATTTGGTATCAAAGCGGGTTTCATCCCCGATCCGACCCGGGATGGCGATTTATGGGACTTGGATTTCAGCGACTTTCAATTTTTTTCATGGGATTGGGAAATTATAAAAAAAAAAATTGACACCATTTATCTAATATCATTCGGTTAGTCGTTATTGTTTATGATTTTTTATTTATTTTTGAAAGAGAAGATTTAGTTTCTTTTTATTTTCTTTCCCTTTCATCTGGTGTTCATTTTTTCCATCAGTCCCGTTGACGTTCCTCCCGAGTTTTTTCTTAGAATTTGGGACAAATTCCAGTTAAGTGGGAGATAATTGTAACGACCCGGTTTTGTTAACCAGAGTTGAGTTATGTTTCTCTTTAATCAATTGAGAGTGAACCAAACCATTCCCAAACCATGTCATATATATATATATGATCGTACATATCCTCTTTCTTAATTGAAAAGCCGTAGTCGTATCTGTCAAAGAAGCGATCCCCATCTTCTCGACCTCTATTGATACAAACAGGCTGAGTAAAAGAGAAGACGCACAAAGCCGGAGCAACCGCGTCTCACCGCCACAAACGCCGATCTACACGACCATCAATAGTGACTCACCGGATGTCCATCCCATGTTAACGGAGACATTTTCCTGTTTCCACAGATCACGTCGTGCCTTTAGCCGTGAAGAAAAGTGAGATCATGGGCACATCATCATCATCACCATCACCAATGCTGTTAGTAATAAGCCTCCGGAGTCACAGCTCGTTCTGTAACTAGTCATCGTCGCAAGTTAAGCCGTTCAGGTTATATTGCCTTTTCTTTTGTTTCTTGTGTAACAAGGAACATTTATAACTTCAAACCTAAAGGTTTCATGGGTAGGGAGAAATCATGGGACCTTGCTCCTTGCTTAGCCACCGAGTTTTGCTGCTTACCTATTTTGGGATGTTTCTCCAATATTGGCTAAGGTGATGGCTACTCCGTTTAATCCCGTGCTAGTTTAGTACTACTATTATGAAAAGTTTAGTTTCAAAACATGTTCCGTCTCTGTGAATCGAGTCTGCGTGAGAGTCTTATTTGTTATTATTTTATTCTTTCTAAACCAGATTTAGGATGTTAGAGGATTCAACGGTTGAGTGGACTGAGTGATGTTAAAACTGCTATATATATGCATATAACTATGAGTCTGTTTGTCTGGATTGCGGGTGAACAAACACGTTTGTGTAAGCCGCTGACGTGCAGAATGATTGCGGGTGCACAAAGATGTTTGTGTAAGCCGGCGACGAGCAGTGTGATTGCGGGTGCATAGAGATGTTTGTGTATGCCGCCGATGAACAGTGAGATTGCAGGGGTACAAAGACGTTTGTATCAGTCGCCGACGCGCAGAGGGTGGGAGTACTGAGATGGACCACTGTACTAGTCGCCTGGAGTTATACATATATCCTTATGAGGAAATGCAGGGTCCAAAGAGTAGCTATATACTATCATCACGTTGGTTGTATTATATGCGTTAGACGCATTGATTGTTTTGTGTGGTGTAATAGGCACCGTGTTTGCTTCATGCTAGATCTAGTCCTAAATAGTCGTAGTGCTATGTATTGAGTCAGTGATTTGCGATTTTGTATCTCATACCTCACTGAGTGACTTCCCTGTTACTCACCCCTCTTTCTTTCCTCCCTTTCAGGTGAGACTGACGAGCAGAAGTGATCCTATCGGACTGGGGCTTTTGTATTGTTTTTCGTCGCATTATTTTCAGACTTTTATTTTTTTATATTACCGACATTTATTCAGTTTTATTTTATCTTTCGGATTAATGGTGTTTCGAGATTATTTATGAGAATTAATAAATGTGATTATAGAGTTTTATTGTTATTTTATTATTTAGAAAATGCGGGTATTACAAACCTCCAACCTAATACTGATTTATTTCCTTTGCTTTGGGGTTTGGCATACATTGGATCGGATTCCTCTTGCAAGTCATGAAGGTAAAATTTTATGTGCTTCTAATTCCCTTCTCTCTCTCTCTCTCTCTCTCTCTCTCTCTCTCTCTCTCTCTCTCTCTCTCTCTCTCTCTCTCTCTCTCTCTCTCTCTCTCTCTCTCTCTTCAGTAGAGGGGTTGGCAAATCTATAAAAATTAAAGATTGAGATGATTTCTTGGAAGATGCAGAGGGGTAGGTAAATTACAAGTGACCCCATTATTCTAATTCAGAATGGATGATCACACATTGTGGAAGAGCTGGATAGGTAAATTACTTGTGACCCCACTATTCGCCTACACCTTGTCAAAATATAAAAAAAAGAGAGAGAGAGAGAGAGAAAAGACAAAGAAAGATAAAAAATATGGATTGTATAAGCATCATTGATTCATTGGACTTATATATATCAAAAGATTCAGTGAAGAGAGAAATAGGGAAGAAAGGGATCATAGAAGATTGCCTTTGTGTTTAGATACTTGCAGGGGTAATAGTCTATGTGTCCTCTGATCGATACTCTCAAGGTAAAGCCTGCACTTTTATTTTATGCAAGAAATGAGGTTTGTAGACGGGTGGGTCAAGCTAGTATTTGCTAAGTTGTTGGTATAATAGATTTGGTTGCTATACTTGGATAAGGTATCTAAAGTTTCTCTGAGACTGACACGTATTTGATGTGGTTGTAACATAGTGGTGATGATAATAATAAGCTAGAGATTTTGTTAATCCTTATTTTTTTCAAACCTTTTCCATATGCTTACCTTTGTTTTGCTTGAGGAGAAGCAAAAAAAATGATAAGTCTGGGGGAGTTGATAACAATCTAGTAACAATGTTTTGATATGTCTTGGATTTTACCTATTTTTACCGATGATGTATATATATGTTTTAGAGTCTTTTATATGCATTTGGAGTTTTTTTTAGAGTATTTATAGGTATAGGCACTTATTGGACGAACTTCGAGCTTTTGGATCATTTTGGAGGTTTAAAGAAGCTCTCATGAAAACCAAAGTCGGAAACTGCTTTTATTATTCACCATCGATAGGCGCTGACTCATGGCCTTCGGTCGGCGGAGCTGCCGACATGAGGTTTCATGAGGATTTAACGAAACTATGAATTCTACCCAAAAGTGTTGATATTTGCAAGACAAGTCCTTAGCCACATTTTACACTATTTATGTGGGTATGACTAGTTTTGTAACCTTAAGTCTTTCACACACTTCTTCTGCAACTAACACCATTATTACTCCATAGAGAGAGATAGATAGAGAGAGAGAGAGAGAGAGAGAGAGAGAGAGAGAGAGAGAGAGAGAGAGAGAGAGAGAGAGAGAGAGAGAGAGAGAGAGAGAGAGAGAGAGAGAGAGAGAGAGAGAGAGAGAGAGATAGGATTGGAAAGAGAGATCTACCTATCATTTACAGAGAAGATCTTGAACTCCCTATTTCTTTACTCTATTCCTTCTATGCAATTTATTCAGAGTTTAATTGTGTTCTTTATAATCATGTCTGAGTAATTAAATTGTTAGATTTAGGGTCTTTCAAAGGTAGTCTATGAATTGGTAATGTTGTACTGATATTAGGGGATATTTAATTAGTTTTTATCTAGATTGTTCTTACTGCTAAGATTAAGATCGATCACCTTAAACTTAGATTTTAGGATTACATGCACAAGCGAAAGCTTGCTTAATTACCTGAATCGAAATTTAGATGATCTAAACTACTAGATGCATACGAGAGTTGATCTAACATGAAAGATAACTTATCAAACCTTCTCGTTGAATCTAATAGAAGCAGCATCGATCGACGGTACATCATAACCATCAATTGACGCTCCCGTAAGGATTAACAATCATTTACCTGAGTTTGAGTTCAAAACTATATTCAAATAAACCCCTGGTTAATTACATAGTTGCATCTTCATCCTACCTAGGAATTCCCTAAGTCTAATTTATTTCATTTTGAATAAACCTAAAAACCAATATTGCAATCACTTTACTGCTTATTAATCTTTGTCTAGCTTTATTTCAAAAATAATAAATTTATTGTGTAATCTTAGAGTCTCTATGGATTCAATCCCAAAGTACTACAACTGAACATCATATTTGAGAGAGTAATCAGTAGATCTAAGGTAATTTGAGAACGTATCATGTACTAACAATGGGGAAAATCGATATTGTATTTGTTGGGAAAAAAATACTCCGGTATGAGAATCCTCCAGGCCTCGGGCAGGACACCGACCCCCGGGTTCCCGCTGTGAGAAGCTCCGTCCCCGAGCCCTGCTTCCATCCCTGCCACCGGGTAAAATGGAAGTTTTCTACATAAGAGTATTCTTTCATATTTCCAAATATGGAAGAGTTCAACCTACCAAACCAAAATCTACTCGACTATATAAGGGGAGCCCAAACTTTAGCAAAAAGGATCGACCTTCAGAGACTAAGTGATTAGACCTAGGCGGCTAAAACTAGGGTTTATACACCAAATGTTGTACTTCCTTCTCATTCAATCAATGAAACATCTCTTTGGTCTCGATTCTTACTTGTCTACAAAGTTTATCTATTGTTCTGTAGTATTCAAAAAGATCCTACACAAAAATCCCCTAACATTTTGGCACTATAAGGAGGGGGGTAATCTTATCTATGATGGCAATAGATGACCATGATGAGCAGCCTCTGGATACCCCAAGGGAGATCGAGGTGCAAAACAAACTCGACGGTATTAAAAGCTCAGGAAGCGGCCACGGAAAATTGTGAGTTCTTCTCAGAAGTTCAGAGCTTGAAACAAAAACTTGTCGAGCATTCCCAACAGCTGGAACAAAGCGCCGAGAAGCTCAACCAGCTCGAAGCGGAGTATCTCGTTCTAGAGACAAAAATCAAGCCCTCCACACAATATGCAATAAGCGATGACGTCCTTGAACCCAGGTTCGGCCCATGCCATCTCTGGATACTCCCACCGACGAGGGTGGTGGCATCTGACGGCATCCACCAATAAATGAGAAACCGTGACGTGGGATGGAGCTGTGGGAAAGAATCGAGTATATGTCGTAGAAGACATTGACTCCGATATGGATGCCGAAGAGGCTTCCTACCTCGAGTGGGTGGGTGTTCTCCAGTAAATTTGACGCAATTCAATCTATAGTGGAAAGGCTTCTGAGGGTAGCTCCTCTGAACCGGAGAGCAATCCCGAATCATACGCCGATACCCCCTTCGTGGACAAAATCATGGTAGTAGAGATGCCAAGAAACTTCTCTTTCCCCAACATGAGAATGTACGACGGTACTAGCAATCCGGATAATCACGTCACTCAATACAAGAAACAAATGCTAACTGTAGCAATCCAAAAAGAGCTGAGAGTAGCGACCATGTGCAAAGGTTTTAGCTCAACCCTAATGGGTCAATCCCTGCAATGTTACATCAACCTATCCAACGGGTCTATACGCTCATTTGCCACCTCAGACGATCTCTACGATATCCTCCAGCATCGATTTGAGCCACTATGCAACTACATAGCGTGCTTCAACCAAGAAAAAGTGGCCATCCTAGGATCCAGCACCTCAACGGCATTCTCGGCCTTCAAGAGAGGTCTTCTCTTTGATGGGGAGCTCTACAAAGAGCTGACCAAATACCAATGTAAGACTATGGAAGACGTATTGTCCTGAACTTGGGCGCAAGTGAAGTGGGAAGAAGACGTCATGAGTCGAGCTAAGGTCCAAAAAAAACATGACCAAAAGATGGTCAAACAAGACAAAAATGACCGAGACGAGAGATCCTATCAAACGTCAGGAAAATAGGCAGGGAATAGGAACATGGGCATGTATCAGAATTAGATTCTGGAGAAAGATTAAGGGATGATAGTGTCCAGGTGGCCCGATATCTCCAACCTCTCCATATCAAAACAAAAGCTACTCAATATTCTAACGTAGATGGGCCAGCAAGTCAAGTGGACTCAGAAGATGAAAGCGCTGACTCCTTCAGGAACCCAAACCGATGGTTTGACTTCCACAATGACCACGGTCACAAGACCGAAGATTGCGTCGCACTTAAAATGGTGGTTAATGATTTTATAAAGAAAGAAAACCTTCGGGAATTCCTTTCCGATAAGGCTAATAGCCTCCACAATAAGGAAGCAACCAATCATATCAGTGGAGCTGCCCCTTGCTCACCACCTAGACACAATAGAGTAATCAATGCCATCTCTGGCGGCTCAGAAGTAAGTGGTGTAAGCCACACAGCTGCAAAGAAGAGCACCAGAAACGCCAAGAATGGTTAAAAAATTGCAAGAACAAAGCGCCTGGTCCTAGGTACAGATGAGATCAGTTTCACAGGCAAGGAACATGAGAGGGGCCTATCTCCCCACCATGACGCCCTAGTCATATTGCTCACTATAGCAAACTGCCTTGTAAAACGAATACTTATAAGCCACTTATCATGATCTAGGGATGGAAACAAAGGCACTAACGCGAAAGGTCACCCCACTCATAGGATTCAGTGGAAAATCAAGCAAAGTATTGGAGAAGTCGTTCCTCCAGTATACTCCTAAGAATCAACATGTCAACCAAATTCTAGGTCGTTGAATGTCAGTCATCTTACAATATGATACTCGGGCGACCTTGGATCAACAACATGGTTGTCCTTCCCTTAACGCTCCCTCAGATGATGAAATTTCCTACTCCTTAGGCATAAAAAAGATCAGAGGAGAGCAAGAGAACTCCGGTCCTGCCATCACACCACCTTAAAGGGAAAAACAAATGTCTTATAGCAATTACAGAATCACCATACCCTGAAGATGAATCTGGATATAACCCAATAGTTATGCATCCGTGGTTTCAAGGGAAAACTTATTTCATGATATCTAGGGGAATCTATTGCTATAAGGTCATGCCTTTTGGTTTAAATAACGCCGGCTCTACCTATCAAAGGCTGGTGAATATGATGTTCACGGACCAGATCTGACAGACTATGGAAGTATATATTAATGACATGGTTGTCAAATCTTTGGAAGATGAAGACCACATATCGCATTTGCAGAAGGCCTTCTACACCCTTTGGAAGTACAAAATGAAGCTTAACCCGGTGAAGTGTTATTTTGGTGTTAGCTCCGGGAAGTTCCTCGGATACATTGTGACCCACTGGGCATCAAAGCCAATCCAAAGCAGATAAGATCTATCCATAAAATTCCTTCTTGTATGAACGTAAAAGAGGTCCATAGGCTAACCGGCAGATTGACAGCTCTGATTAGATTCATCTTCAAGGTATCCAAAAAATCTCATGCCTTCTTTGAAGCTCTCAAGAAACCGAATGACTTCCAGTAGACCGACATATGCGAATCTGCCCTTGCTGAGCTCAAAGCCTACCTCACTACTCCTACTCTCTTATCGAAACCACTGGATGGAGAAATTCTGCTATTGTACCTGGTATTGTCGGAGCACGCAGTAAGAGCCGTCCAAGTATGAGAGGAAAGGAACAAACAGCTTGCAATCTATTACGTAGCAAAACTCTCCTCGATGCAGAAACCCGCTACAGCCATCTCGAGAAATTGGCTCTAGCCCTAGTTGTCGCGGCCCATAAATTACTCATTTACTTCCATTCCCACCAAATCATGGTTGTCACGTTGTTCCCGATAAAAACCTTTCTCCACAAGCCTGAGGTATTAGGACGCCTAGAAAAATGGGCAGTGGCATAGGAGAATACGAGGTCTTAGCAGATTTTGTGCCCAAATTCTCCCCGAATATTCTCTTGGCTCTGGAACAGGAAATCAACCTTAGGAGTGAAAAAGGGGAAGCAGAAGAATGGACCTTGCACGTGGACGGGTCCAGCAATATCATAGGAGAAAGAGTAGGGATAGTCCATACATCCCCTATAGGGGACACAGCTTCATGGGCTGTAAGATGTAACTTCAAAGAAACTAACAACGAAAGTGAGTATGAAGCCTTAATCCCAGGGCTCACACTAGCTAAACAAATGGGGCAGAAAATATCTAGGTATTCAGTGATTCCCAGCTAATAATCAGTCATTTTCGGGGAGAGTACCAAGCTCAAGACGGCAGCAAGATCAAATACATGTCGTTCGCCAAAAGCTTGGTCGAAAAGTTTCAAAGATGCAAGCTCACGCATATCCCAAGGGAACAAATCTCCCAGGCCGATGCTCTGGCTAATCTAGGGTCCGCCCTAGAAACTCAAAGCCAGATGAGTATCCCCTTGCTAGTGCTCCAGTGGCCAGAAATGAAGGAGGAAGCGGAGCCTGAGGGAGTCTCAGATATGGAGGAAGAAATAACTTGGATGACCCCCATCCTAAAATACCTGGAAAGCGATATCCTCCTGGAGGATCGCAACAAAAGCAGGACAATCAAAAACAGGCAGCAAGATACTGTATATCCCAAGGGAATCTTTTTAGAAGGTCCTTCTCTGGCCCTTACCTACGATGCATTACACCGAAGCATGCCACCAGAATACTCGAACAATTGCACGAAGGAGAATGCGATTCTCATTCAAGCGGCCAAATTCGGGTACCAGATCCACGAGAGTTGGATATTATTGGCCCACCATGGCGGAAGACACTAATAGACAAGCAAAACATACGATAAATTCCAAATACATGCCCCTGTTTCAAAACTTCATCCTAAAAAAACCTCAAATTTGTGACTTCCTGGCCATTCATGAAGTGGGGCACGAATATAGTTGAGAATTCCCGATGGGGCCGGGGCAGAAAGTCTTCGTCCTAGTAGTCACCGGTTACTTCTCCAAATGGATGGAGCCAAAACATTGAAAAAAAATAACAGATCTCCAAATCAGGAAATTCCTGTCGACCAACGTAATCACCCGCTGGGTCCATCAGGAGATCGTCACCGACAATGGACCCCAATTCGTGAGCTATAACTTCAAAGATTTTTTCAAGAACTGGGGCATAATACTCACCTTCGCCACGCCGAGGCATACTCATTCCAACGGACAAACGAAATTCACCAACAAAACGGTGGTCAACATGATAAAGAAACGCCTGGAAGATGCCCATGGAAGATAAGAACTACATGGAGTCATGTGGGCCTATCAAACCACACCCAAAGCCACCACATAAGAAACTCCTAACTCACTAGTCTACGGCACCGGGGCTATAATACCAACGGAGGTGCACATGAAAACGATCGTGTCAAAGCTCCTCTCTCCAGAAGAGAATGATGAGCTAATGGCCCTGAACCTCAACCAGCTCGACGAAAAGAGAGACGGTAATAATGAAAAACTGGTCCTACCATCACTTTATTGCTTAGAGCTACAAAAGAAAAGTCAGAACCATGACAAGTTTTCGACAATACGAAAGACAAATCAGCAAGAAAGCTCGCTCCTGGATGGGATGGACCATACAAGGTAATCGAGGTGTGGGGGAGGAGAAGCCTATAGGATTCAAGACAACAACGTCAAGACTCAACCTAACTTCTAGAACGCCCTGCACCACAAAACTTAACACTTTTAGGTATGATCCCCGGATCATGCTTTCTATTTCTTTACTGTCTCTTTAAGCTTTATGTTATTATGCTCCTATTTCTACTAACGTCTCTGGACTAAGCCTAATTAATAAAGCTAGTTCCGACTAAGGGAGAAGCAAGAATACACCATACTTAAAGGGGCATACGAGTTGGATCAAGTGTCAAGGGACCTTCGATCCTGGCCAACCCAAGTGGTACGTCCACTATAATGACGTTGTATACGATTTAAGCATGAATAGGCATGTGCATTCCTGAGTGTGCTGTCAAATATACCTGATCCCCGCACAAAGGCCAAGAGCCAAAGCATGTGCAAGGGCCTCCAGTACAAAATGTGCGAAATCCTGCATTAAAATGCTACGTGCTACATACAATGCACGAGGCACGAAGCACATTTGCAAAGTACTGTAAAGAAACCCCAGGGTTGATACATGGAGCAAAAGTGCAAAGTCTGGGAGCAGATATTAACCCTGCTTATCCAGGAGTGAAAATAAGAAAGTCTGGCACTTGAGTCACAACCCTAGGTCGATTCACACCAGCACCGATTGATCAGACTGGTGATTCCCTAACCCTTCTCAGGGTCAAAGTCACTTCAGCACGAGATAATAGTCTGACAGTGGTTTTCTGCAGGAAGCAGAGTGCAACACAATAAGACCTTGGTAGTGGCCTACTTCTGAGTGAGGTGAGTTCTAAGCCGAGATCAGTAGTAGCCTACCTAAGGGAGGCGGAGTACGATCTCGAAGAAACGACCTCTGGGTCCAACACCAACCTTTGGGCTCAAAAAAATACCTTTGGGTTGAAAAACTGTCTCCAGGCTCAAAAAGGGTTTACGGACTCATAATGGGAATTTCATTAGGAACGTACCTAAGGGTGGTGGAATATGATATACTCCTATACCCAAGTGTAAGGACTTTCATCGTTAATATTGTTAGTATCCCATATAACGGGGGTGGAATACAATACCAATATACACCTATGTTCACGAACTTATACAATTTTCATCGACTGAGACTTACCTGAAAGGGGGGGGGGGGCAGAGTTCGATATAAACAGTGCCTCCGGGCCTAGTACCTAAGCTACGGGTTCTTCATCGAAAAAATCCTACCTAGGGTGGTGAGGCACGATATCATGGTTGCCTCCGAGGCCAAAAACCTTCACTAAGGGGTCTACATTATAGTCGATAGTCCTACCTAAGGGAGGCTGAATAAGACACCAAAAAGTAGCCTCCAGGGTAAAAACCGTCAAGGTCCTCGCTTCAAAGTCTGTCAGCCTCCGGGTTCCAAATCAACAAGAAGATCCGTCGACTCCGAACTCTTTAAACAGCCTCAGGGCCCATAGGAGGCATAAGAATAAATGAGTTCCCATGGAAAAGAACATTCACTCCGCCAATTCGTAAAGGCAAAGCCTAAGCCATCAACTCGGGGTCCCTGCGATGGATGAGAGGGCTGGAAAAACCCCGATCCCTGCTGCCAGATTGAAGCAATACCCCGATCCGTAGAGCAAAAATTGGAGCTTTAGGAAAAGCACTCGCAACTGTAGATCGATTACGCGTCAAACAACGACATCCTCTTAAAGACAGGAAGGTTACTACTACGAAATTAAATGCGTGCAAGGTGATAAAAATCCGAAATGAATTCATGGGGAAGACGCTAAGGGCCATTGTTCTAAAAACAACATGCTACGAAAGAACCATCAGCAAAACAAAAAGGGTAAAAGAGCCCCGGAAAATTCAGGAAAACACTAACAATTGAAAATAAAAGTGAAGCCATAGAGAAGTAGAGTTCTTTAACGAGAAAGTTTGTCTGAAGTCCGCGATCCGCTTGTAGAGTAGAAAGTAACTGCTAGAAAGAAAAATCCCCAGCTGACCATCTCCTCCCACCAGAAGAAAGTATCGACTGTGACACCTTCGATCATAAATGACCAGAAATGACACGGTCGATGCTCCACGAAAGCCGATCCAAGGTTCCCAAAATACTTCTAATTTCCTTAGACTAGCAAACAGAAAACACCAACGTTCCTATTGGACATCTCACGAGGCTTTTCAACCCGACCAAGAAAATACATGATAGTTGGTTCTTCCGAACAAGGACTAATATCATATGGAACCCGTACTTTAAAAACATTCTTTATAAATTATATATTTACTCATTCAAAATCATCTTACACAAATGTTATAGATTGACCCTAGGTTTTCGGAAAACAATATTTATACAAAAGATTGGTTAAAACTACCTTGCAAGTTTAATAAAACTACCACTGACTAATGTTGTTCCCTCCTACTGGTTACCTGCATCACAAATGAGTCATGAGTAACTAGTTTACTCAGTGAGTCTAATCTCACACCCCAAAACCTAACAATAGAATTCTGAGCAGTCGACATCATTTGAATGCAGAGGAAACATATTCCTTATTTATTATATTTATATATAAGGCCTATCTTTTATCGATGTGAATCCTATCTTAAACATCACCTCCACGATACCCGCCATTCACTTAGACATAATATATATATATATGCTAAACCCGGAAAACCACCAAGGCTAACCGAGCCTAGCGGGAAAATAAATATAACCATCATCTCCATCAAATATTCCAATATCAAACATCTAATGCTGCATGCAGTTATACGGACTCAAGGATGCGACCCCATCATCGTGTCTTCATGACCTTGTTCCATTCGCAGCAAAATGTCACGGTAATGCGGGGACTTTAGGCAGAGTGAATATTATAAAACTTCACATGATTCATATTCATTTACTTAATAAGAAACATATATATTAGTACTTGAGAACAAGTACTGGCGCTCGGAGAAACCTCAAAGAATTATTCTTAGTAAGTATTTAGTATTTACACAAGGCAAACACTTCATAATTAAATATAGATCAAGATACAATGCTTAATCAATCAACCATATTTCGTAGGCAATCATACTATACTCATTCATAACTTATTCATCATTTATCTAGACTCAACATTGATTATATGAGATTGGCTAAGGAAGACTAGACTCGAGCTCAAGCTAATCACACTCCACTTTACTTCTGATTCAGAACGTCGACAAGGAAGGATCCGGTTGATCCCACCACTAACCTCGACCACTGACTGAAATTAACCAACGGTGTAGATGATCTCGGCGGATCCTTTTCGTCAAGGTTAATACACAGTGGTTCAATACTTGCGATTCATAAGCTGTAAAGTGATCTCATGAATGTTGTGGAACATCTAATAATTATTCCACATACCACAGTCAATGATTCAAGGCATAAGAAGGTTAGAGAGGGTAGTCCATGCTCCTGTGTTTAATCTCTGATTTTTCCTGAATTTTTCCCAACGTTTTTCTCAGATTTTCTCTCAATTTCTCACTGATTTTTCTCTGTTTTTTCTTGCAGGTTCTGGACGACCAGAACGAGAAAGAAGGTGTTTTATAGCATAGCAAGTTGCTTCAGCTGAGATTTTTCTATTTACACAAATCAAAACAGTTAGCTGACATGTGGTGAGCTTATTCAGCATTTCCAGCAGCAAGCGGCTGACCTTTCCCTCCCATAAAGAAAGTTTCAAGCAGCTTGTGACACTCATCTGCCATTTACTTCAGATGCAAGCAAGGAGGAAGGTGCATGGCATGTGACTTGGTTACTAATCAATCATCTGAGAAGGTGAAGTACATGACGAGTCATAATTATTTAGAAAGCTGCTCGATTTTTGAACAATTTTTTGACCAAATATTATTTGTCCTTCGGCTCACGTCTTGCTCTCGGGAAATATCGTTCAGCTTAAATAAAATTCGACCAACATAATTAACAGTCGACAAGAACTATCAAGGGAAGTCCTTTCTACCTCATGACAGTACCGTTGAGATATTAATTCATCGGGTCGATTTTATTTTTAAATCTGGTTGACCAACTCTGGACTGGTCGAGCGGAAATTTTCTCGACCAAAATTCCATTGGATCGTGAGGGTTATTACATTGTCCCCCCCCCCCCCCCCCCCCCCCTCAAAAGAATTCATCCCCGGCTTCTCAAAACATACAAATGGACACTTTACTGGACATCTGGGGTATCTGAGAGAGTTCTGGGTAATCAGCTCTGAACTTATCTTCATCCTCCCATGTGAGTACAACTTTCTGTCGCTTGCCCCAAAATACC
Source organism: Moricandia moricandioides (assembly GCA_905132885.1). Taxonomy (NCBI): domain Eukaryota; kingdom Viridiplantae; phylum Streptophyta; class Magnoliopsida; order Brassicales; family Brassicaceae; genus Moricandia; species Moricandia moricandioides. The sequence goes on from CAJHQQ010000141.1 coordinate 164,198, forward strand.
TGAACTTGAGAAATCTCTCTATTCTTCAATCTCTTTATACAATGCTCGCCTATCCGCAAAGGGCCTTCAACATAAGTTAGGTTGCGTTGAAAATTCTTTGGTCGTTGTGGCTCGATCATATTTGGATCCAAAATATGCTTACACAACATCGATATATGAAATACAGGGTGCATTGGCATATCGGGTGTAAGTTCAAGTCGTTAGGCTACTTCTCCAACTCTAGCAATAATTTTGTACATACCAATGTAGTGGGTTGCCAATTTTCAAAATTTCCCAGACCGATCCCTTCTTTTCTGGGCAGATACTTTCAAGAAGACTAGATCATTCACTGCAAAGATGACTTCTCTTCTACCGCGGTCAACATACTTCTTCTGATTGTCTTGGGCTTTCTTCATATTTGCTTGAATTATCCTTACTTTCTCAGCAGCCTCATCTACTATCTCTGGACCAAGGATTCTTTGTTCCAACACACTGGTGTTCTAAAAGGTCGACCATACAAAGCTTTGTACAGTGACATACCGATAATTGAATGGCAACAATTTCTAACTCTGATAACAATTCATTACTGCAACACAATCTCGTCAACTGCGGCTTACATACTTCATTTGACAGCCTCGAGTCTCTGAATACCATCACTTGTGAAATCCTTCTATCTGCCTTCCTCCCATATCAACAACATACAAATGTGGAACGTTAGGTGATGTACCATACTGAAGGTAACATCTCGAGTCTAGTCAATGTCAACTTGATTAACCGTGCAACAATCAAACCAGAACATGCACGATCAATCATGCTAACATGATCCAAACCAAGGGGGCTACTCTCAAATACACACACTCACCCATTCCCAAAATAAATTCCCTTAAGCTTCTATACACCTCTAATCTATTTGAGACCCTCTTCATAATCTTCTGAACAACTCAATCTCTTTGATGTTTCCCATTGCCAAATCTCGTTTCATTGCTTTCTTATTTCTTTATTCTGTCCAGAAACTAAGGATCCAACAAGTCCGTCTATTCAAGCTCTATTCACCAATGGAGTACTCTTGTATGTCGACTCCAGACTTTCTGTATTGATACATCCTTTGATATCTTAACAACCTTGGCATTTCCATTTGCCTTATGGTCATTCCTTTTCTTTCATTCATCAATCTACCTCGGGGTTCACTTATCATCTCCATTATAATCACCATGCTTAACTTCAGGTAGGAGTTAGGTTCCTTCTCCCACGTCTCCTCTTACTGAATTTGTATATGGCACAATTCTCATATTATTCTCTGAAATTATCTTCATTAAGTTCCTTTCATGTTTTCCCTAAATTCTCATTCTTCAATTGAGTTCCTCGAATATATATGAGTTATCCATCTTTATTTACTACTTGTAATCTTGGAGACTCCATGTTCTCTCCTGATAATACAACCATATTAATCATTCTGATTCTGATTCTGATTCAGCTTCATGATTATTGCGTTCCTTCTCAATATCGACACCAAATTTCCCCTTCCTGGAGCACAAGCAACTGCAATTGCTTTACGTAGGGATTCTTTAATCATTGAACACTTGCATCATTTCTCCATACTGAAATGGTTGCAAAATTTGATGTCCAAAAAATCGCAGCTAACTTCAGCTCGTGCATCGGATAATTTACCTTTTGCTTCTTTAGCTCCCTTGATGCATAATCAATTTCCCTATCCTGATGCATTAGCATTCACCTAAACCAACACATGATGCGTCCATACATCAGTATTTGGCTGATTAGGCTCATGAAAATCTAAGATATGTGTAGACGTAGAGACTTCCTCTAGATGATTGCTTACTTCATCAATCCTTTTACTCCATTCCAAGGTAACACCATTCTCAGTCGATCAGCTCAGCGGTTGATATGGTTTCTAACTCTTGAACAACCTTCTGATGGTAACTGGCCAATCCAAAGAACTTCGAATCTCAATAACAGAGATTGGACATGACCATTCTGTAATAGTAGCGCTCTTTTCTAAATATGCATAAACTCTTTTTTCTAACACTCACTGTCATAAGAATCTAACTTCCAATTACCAGCAGCAACATTTACTAAATCTTTAAGTGTCCATCGAACGTCCTTGAAATAAAATTGCACCTTGCAACTGAGCTTAACCACACTTCAATTCTAAGAATTGATACTTGACCCTGATGGTCACACCCTTGAATTAAATATAGTCAAACATAATCGCAAATTCTAGTTCTTCTTCTTTACCACTTACCTGGGTACACTCCATGGCAAAGAACTAAATCGAACGAAACCTTTCTCCAAATAAATCTTCTATCTGCTACTTTGCTCGATTAGAACCACTTGCGCAGGTGTCTAGGCTATTGCAGAGAATCCAAGTTCAGAATGACTACTGAATAGGTTTCTTCTATATGTTGACAATCCTTCCAGCGCCTTAAACAGATCTTTGAATTCTCTAATTATCGGACTGTCTTCTATACTCTGCTCCTTTTTATCTTCTTTGTTCACAATACTCAAGATTATGGAATACTCCTCTTCATCTTTTCTCAAAAGGTTTCTAACTCTCCAAGTCTGGTATGAGCGACGCTTCAACACTTGGTAGAGTATCATTTTAGGCCAACGATGACTAGTATTCTCCCAAGAACTTCTTTCTTCTACCACATGCTAACTAAGCTCGGAATTTAGATAGCCAATCTTACTCTAGATAGAAACATACCGCTCTAATGGAAGTACTAAGGAATGGGGATGGCATACGAAACCATACCATAATTCTAAATGGCAGCCAGTACTCTCACGAATAAGAACAATATACTTGAATTCATCAAAGTGAATCCTCTATAAAACTATGACTCTACTTGAGAACTACAACTATGTGTTGTTCCCAAATCAAACACAATATGGGCGGAAAAATTCCGTCCATATACAAGGTCTCTTATTTATTTAATTATTCATAATTTTTTTTAAAAAAAATAACACAACAAACAATGAAGTAAGAAGCAAACATGTGATTGGACCTTTCAAGAGTTTTGACGGTCCAAGAAATTCTAAAGTGTAGGCTCTACCCAAATAGCCTAACACTTGGGTTGGGACTAATGGTAGGGAAACGCGAACAAGTTCAACAACTGATACCCTAGGTATAGGTAAAGGCATCGGGTAACTTCATGGGAAAAGGTAGATTAACATCCTTAGTCTTCAGAGGAAAGACCAAAGTGGGGATGACGTAAACGATCTAGAACTCCTTACACTTTAAGAATCACGACCCTACTGTCCTCGCAGAAACTGACCTTCGATCCGAACTTGCTAGCCATCAGACTGTCTGAATGGCACGAAGAATCTTCCTTGGCAGTAACAGCTCTCTTAACATACACATCATACTATATTTTCTCCTCAAAACACTTAAGCACTACAATCTTTAGTTACTCCACTGGTTTGGGATTAAGTCCCCAAAGAATGTCCTTATGATCTTTGGCTCATCCTCCAATCCATAATGGATGAATCAGATTCACTCGACCTCAACCTTCTGGCGGAAACATCTCACTGTGCTAACACCATAAGTGGAATCTCCAATCGGTCCCATGCTTTGGGTAGAAAACACTCCATGTTGAACTCTTAAGAGAAATCTATCTAACTTGGACTAACATTCCCAAAATAATGTTTGACTCTTAACGACTAACACACTGCATCCTTCTTGATATTGTTTCCTTCCATATCCTTTTTGCAAACCTCGAAACAATGGGCTACGTTTGTCGTCTGCCTCCAATGTTGTATTCAAAATCTTTCTCAATCCAAAGTGTACGTCGAACAATTTAATCATTGCTTGGTATCTTGTGGTCCCAATTTCTTTACCCTCTTCAGAAACGTCAATATGTTCTTTTGCAACGGAATGATGCTGGTTCGTCCATCGTCTTGTAATGCAGTGGAACTATCTACGCTACCAATGCTAAGCTTGAAACACTTGCTGAATCAATCAGGTTCGTACGGCTCCATTTTTGGCAAGGCCGAGCATAAGATGGATAGACTTGAGCAGCCGGAAGAATAAGTGCATCTGAGTGTTCATATGCAGTCGGATCTCTTTGAAACGGATCATTACGAGAAACATCCACTTTTACATCGGTAACACATAGGTCCATTTATGTGTTCGACGTGTCATCTATGTATCCTATATCTCCGAGCAAGAAGATATCAAAATCGGTAAGTGAACTCCACCTCATCGAGCTTATCTTGGTTCATCTGCTATGAAAGTTAAAGATAAGGTGAGTACCCATGACTATCTATCCTAGGATGAAGGCACCAGCCACCATATCCTAGTTATCCATGCGACTCATTTTGACTCGAAAAACATTTGTGGTAACACCTTTGTGACACTCCCGATCAGGAATGACCTGAGATTACAGGATCGATGCTCCCCGAAAGCCAATCCAAGGTTCCCGGAATACTTCCGAGTTCCTTATACTAGCAATCAGAAAACACCAACATTCCTATTGGACGTTGCCCAAGGCTTTTTAACCCGAGCGAGCAAATACCCGATAGTTGGTTCTTCCAAACAAGGACTAATATCATATGGAACCCGTATTTTAAAAAAACATTCTTGACAAATTATATATATATATTCATTAAATAGAATCCTACACAAATGTTATAGATTTACATCGACGTTTTCAGAAAAAAAAATATTTATACATAAGATCGATTAAAACTACTTTGCAAGCACAATAAAACTACCGCTGGCTAATGTTTTTCCTTTCCGTCTTAAAATAAGGTCTCCCGCCTACTGGTTACCTGCATCACAAATGAGTCATGAGAAACTAGTTTACTCAGTGAGTCTCATCGAACGCCCCAAAACCTAACAATAGAATCCCGAGCAGTCGACACCATTTGAATGTAGAGAAAATACATCCCTTATTTATTGTATCTATATAAGGCCTATCTTTTATCGATGTGAATCCTATCTTAAAAATCATATATATGCTGAACCCAGAAAACCACCAGGCTAACCGAGCCTAGCAGGAAAAAATATATAACCATCATCTCCATCAGATATTCCAAGATCGAACATCTAATGCTGCATGCAGTTACACGGCTTCCAGGGTGCGACCCAGTAATCGTGTCTTCATGACGTTTTTCCATTCGCAGGACCAAGTCACGGTAATGCGGGGACTTTAGGGATAGTGAATATGATAAGACTTCAAATGATTTATATTCATTTACTTAATAATAAAACATATATATTAGTACTTGAGAACAAGTACTGAGGCTCGGGGAAACCTCAAAGAATTATACTTAGTAATTCTTTAGTGTATACACAAGGCAAACACTTCATAATTAAATATAGACCAAGAGACAATACTTAATCAATCAACCATATTTTGTAGGCAATCATACTATACTCATTCATAACTTATACATCATCTATCTAGATTCACCTTTGATTATATAAGGTTGGATAAACAACACTAGACTCGAGCTCAAGCTAATCACACTCCACTTCACTTCTGATTCAGAACGTCCACAAGGAAGATCCGGTTGATCCCACCACTGACCTCGACCACTGACTGAAATTAACCAACGGTGTAGATGGTCTCGGCGGATCCTTTTCTTCAAGGTTAATACACAGCGGTTCAATACTTGAGATTGATAAGCCGTGAAGTGATCTTATGAATCTTGAGGAATATCTAATAATTATACCACAAACCACAGTCAATGATTCAAGGCAATAGAAGGTTGGCAAGGGTCGCCCATGCTCATGTGTTTAATCTCTGATTTTTCCTGAATTTTTCTAACTGTTTTTCTCTGATTTTTCTCTCAATTTCTCACAGATTTTTCTATGGTTTTTCTTGCAGTTTATGGACGACCAGAATAGAGAAGAAGGTGTTTTATAGCATAGCAAGTTGCTTCAGCTGAGGGTTTTCTATTTACACAAATCAAAACAGTTAGTGGACATGTGTTGAGCTGATTCAGCATTTCCAGCAGCAAGTTGCTGACCTTTCCCTCCCATAAAGAAAGTTGCAAGCAGCTTGTGACAATCGTGTGCCATTTACTACAGAAGCAATAAGGAATGAAAGTGCATGGCATGTGACTTGGTTACTGATCAAGTGGCTGAGAAGGTGAAGTACATGACGGGTCAGAATTATTTAGAAAGCTGCTGGATAATTCTTAACAATTTTTCGACCAAATACTTCTTGTCCTTCGGCTCACATCTTGCTCACGAAAAATATCCTTCAGCTTAAATAAAATTCAACCAACATAATTAACACTCGACCAGAACTATCAAGGGAAGTCGTTTCTACCGCATGACAGTCCTATTGAGACATTAATTCATTGGGTCGATTTTATTTTTAAATCTGGTCGACCAATTCCAAACTGGTTGAGCAGAAATTTTCTCGACCAAAAAATCATTTGCTTGTGAGGGTTATTACGCCGACGATATTCCTCTTCAAGATTCCAATGCATGACCCGCTTGTCCAACCAATCCTTTATAAGCTCCCATCTGGCCGATGCTCTGGTTTTATGGATCAGCAACTCTTGTTGAGCCTACATATCTTGTATCTGGGTACGGAGTAAGAGAACCTCCTTGTAGAACCTCCAATGATCTCTCGACTACAAATAACGGCAGGGACTGGTCGTCCCTTGTCGTTAGAACCCTCGGGATTTGCTACCAAAAAAGATGAGGAGCTGATAGATGAAGAAACTTTTGGATCCACCCTCAACGTAGGCAAAGAATATGGATGTCTCCTCCCGGTTCTAGCCTTGTGGTACTCGTCGTAAATGGCCGACACCGAGAGTCTAAAAGTGCTGCCTTAAAAGAGTATATTAGAAGAAGGAATTAGAAGGTACAAACTTTTGTTGACAATACCAGGAAAGAAATTTACCCCAAATACGGCTAGGACGTAAAGCCTCCCGGCTGATCAAGAAAGTCTCCCATCAAACAAATCTAGGGATTTCCATTGCCAGCTTCACCGTCGCTTCCCCAGTAAAGGACACAGGACACGACACGGCTAAAACAAGAGTTGCACGTCGTTTAAAAACTATAGGTAGGCGTTATTCTAAAAGGGATCAACAAAGAGCTTACCAACGGTCAGCCAAAACAAAGGAAAGCTGGTAGCCTCGCCGACTTTTATAAATATATATCGTCTGTTCCATTGGTCCCTGAAGGGGTAATTGCCCCTGGAGCCCTCGATGGCTCCTCTACAAAAGACACACCATCCCGAGAACGAATATGGTAGAATCCTTTCTTATTAGCCAAAGGAGAAAAGTAGTAGGAATACTAAATCTTGTGCACCCCGCCCACCACCAGGATAGCAGTCAGCGTTCGACAATTCAGCGGAGTAAGCTGGGAAGGAGAGAAACCAAAATAAGATGACACCTCGGATATCAAAGAAGGGATACTTCCCCTAAAGCATGTCGTCAGGTATGCATCAAAGAGGAAAAGTTTTATGTAAGTATAAACCGTCACATATCTCAGGGTATGGTCGGATCTCCTTAAACATCAAGGAAAAACAAAAATATTCTAATATTTATGCTTTTGTCAAGACAAATTGAAATATTCTATTATCTATCGAGATAGTGAATATTTCCAAATCTTAAGAGAGAAGCACGACCTCTAATATAAATATTGGGTTTCTAACCCTGAATAAGGGAGGTCAACACGTCCACCATAGAGGAACACGTCCATCTACAGATCTCATCAATTCCACCGCCCGGCCAAGGCAAGAATTCACAACTAGAAGACCATCTTCATCGACATGCCTAACAACAGGCAGATCCCTGCGATAACTATCTACTAAAGATATATGCTTACTCCAGCATGTCTACAACTCTTCTTAATGGCTGAATCCACGATCTTCTCCTCATCAGCAGGAATACTACATGCTCACTGTAGCACATCGACCAGACTACTAGCTGTTCCAGCCATGTGCCCTCCATGACAGACGACTTCAATCAACTACAGAGCCATGTACTCACTTGGCCACATGCCCTCAAGGCCACGTGTCCGTCTTGGCTACGCGCATCCAATAATATGAACTACGAATGGATATATCTCTCACAGAAGGGTATGTTGGCAATCAACACTGGAGGATGCAGATATAAATTCAAACACCTTCGATGGTTCCACGTCTAGACAGCCAAATAACATCTCTGGAGCAGGAATCATCATCCTGGAGTAGGAATCACCATTTTGGAGTAGGAATCATCATCCTGAAGCAGGAATCATCAATTATAGATCAGGAAGACCATGTGGTCTTCACTACATAGAGGAAGCTCCTGCCTGACGATCCATATCTTCTGCTGCTGCCAACTTATTCACGACATATACAGTCCCATACCCATATGGTAGTAGTCTAAAAGCAGGATCTCCTGGTTTATCAATAATTAAAGCATGGCAATTCACTGCAACAACATATTCCCTTCTCCCTATCATTCCGTAGAGCTGAGTACGAATCACACACACAAAAATACCCTAACTCTTTGGTGCTACAAGGAGGGGCAGTTTTAAACTATGTGAAGTTGTAATAGGCGGAAGAAACATTACATGTATCCTCTCAAAAAATTCACAACCCCAGACACCTAGGACAAGAAACGACTTATTCTAACCAGATCTAAAAGCACACGCAGCTGGGAACCTAGAACACTTCTCTATGGGAGAATAACACCATACTAACAACTGTAGCAGAATTTAATGAAGGAACTAACATTGAGCTCATGCTCGTTCCGGGTCTCAACCAGGAATAACACCTTTACAATCTTTTCTTCCTGCTGGTTCGAGGTCTCAACCACAGATCTGGCCTCTACAATCTTTTGTTCCTGCTGTTTCCAAGTCTCAACCAAAAATCAGACCCCTACGATCTCTAGTTCCTGCTGGTTCCGGGTCTTAACTAGAAATCAGGCCTCTATAACCTTTGGATACAGTATTCTAAACCAGGAGCAGCAATCACCAGCATCATTATGAGCGGATAATCCACTAGACACAATCTAGCAAGCCCTAGATGCCATCAATGCGTCCAAGCCCACAACTCCGCCCCATAAGAAAGAGTTGCGAGGTTCTCAAATAGGACATAACACCTTCCTGCTGGGTTGACAAGTTTGACTAATTCCAAAATCAGCAGGAGTCAGAGAAAGAGTTCATGGAAAGAATCCGTGCATATCAAACAACCAATAAATGGTAACTGGAAAACCACCTTTCTTTCCAGGTTCTAGCATCTAGGTGGCAGTAGAATCCTAGATAAGCCAAAGAGTTAGGTGGATAGAACGCCTATTGAGAACTCCTCAAATTCCATAAGAGTTGTTCTACGAAAAGAACAATGACAATAGCCGTAGAACATATAAGTACATCTCAATAGATATGGATTTATTGAACTCCGGGGGAGGTTCCCTAATGGAGTTGCTGAAGAAACGCTAAGAACCAACCAAAAGTAGGAGGAACCCTGCCCAAAACGCCAGGCAAACTGTTTTGCCTCCTGCAAAGGAGCCGAAGAAAAATGATAATTCTACATCAAGAGGTGTTGGCCATCATATCCTTTATTTCAATTAGAGCAAAGAGGAGTAAAATAAGCAAGATAATAAATGTTCCTTCTACTATTAACCGAAAAGGTAAGACTTTGACCCCATAGCAGTAAAATAAAGTCATCTCCGGCTACCCATGCAGAAGAAAAAGGATTATGTCCACTCCAATGCAGAAAGAAAGCCAATAATTTGCAACGAATGTAAATCCTACAATTTTATTAGTTGTTCACCCTAGCAAAAAGTAGGATCTAGCGTGCTTGTTGCTACCTACCCAAGAAGAAGGCATTTTTCAAAGACATGATCTCCTTATCCAAAAAATATCATTTCTATTTCCTCCAAACCTCCTGCGAAGCCATAGCCGCGAGCTATCGACAAACATTTCTTATCAGAAAAAGTAACCCACGTCTACCACTACTATACCCGGCAATGTACCCAATGTGAACAAAGGAGACAAGTCTCCAGAACAATCAGGTTTTGCACCAAAAGGCAATTTTATTGAAAATATCGATTGAATCAGTACAAGAACGTGAAAGAGGCTTTTAATGCTTAAACTAAATCCCTAATCCTTAACCAGATTGGTTTAGGACGTCCTAATCCAATTTAAGATTGGCTTACTACTCCTAATCCTATTAGAACTTGGTTTTAAAAAAGTGAAATTACAAATAAAAGAAATAAACCAACAAGCTGGTTCTTCTTGGGTTTTCTCCTTTTTCCTGCTGGTCCACGACTTGAAATGAGTTGTGGGAACCCTCCTGATTCCCTTTGGGTCGTGCAATAGTAGTTGGCCCAGCCAGAAAGCAAGTGGATCAAGATTATAGGTCCAATTCTCCTTTTGGGCCGAAATAGCCGTATTTTGCCTAACTCCAAATCAAGCCCACTCCAGAAAATTCCTGACCTTTTTTCCCTTCTTCTCATACACACTTGGACGTGGGGAATGGTCTCCATTGATCCTGCTAAACTCAGCTGTTTGAATCCTCCTTGTTCAAGTTGTTGCAAGGCAGTACCAAGAGTTCTTTTCTTCTCTCTATCCAGAACCTCATAGATCATACCAATAATACCTTGAAACTGTCCATTAAGCCAAGCATTGATCAGTAGCTTAGCCATTCCATACATTGAATCCCAAATCTTGAGTTTGAGACTGATCAAGGCTGCACCATTCCCTCCTCCTTTAAAAGGATTTGTCCTCAAATCCAAGACTTGTAAACAAATAGATCCATGATCAGTTAATTCCAATGTTCCTGTGTTGCGAATGAGAAATATCATCACAAACTAAGTCTCTCCAGGGTCAAACACAAAGTATTGAAACCCCTCTTCATGCCACAACAACTGCTTGGAATTGTGCTTAATATCATTAGCTATTAAAGCAGATAGTTCCTCCACTTTGTTAAGTTTGAGGCTGACTGCTTCTCTCCATGATGATCCTACACATGTGATGCTCATGAACATGAGACCATATACTCTCAGTTTATTCTCCTTCTGATTAGGTGTTCGTGTGGTTTGGTCCCCATACTCATCCTCCACTTCTGGCTTGTCTTTAACCACCACCAGTTTCTGTATTTCTCCTCTCAGGTTGTCCTGATCAGTTATGAACCTGATCAAGGACATGTTGCCTCCTGACTCTCCTTCATTCTCTCTGCAACTAGTTTGTATCACACCATTCTCTCTCCCTTTAAAAATATTTGACCATAAATCTTGTTTTTCAAGAGTGAATGAACCTTGCAAATTGAGCTTGAATGCAGCTTCTTTCTGATCCAGAATTTTTTTATTTCTTCTAATCACACACAAGCTTCCTCCGGGTTCAAACACAACTTGTTGCAGGCCCTTGACAAATCTTAGATGCTCCACTAATCTGAGCTGAAGACATACCATAGGTTTGATCAGAAACTCACAAGTTAAACTCTTAAAGCTATCACCATTCTCAACAGTAGAAAGCACCAATTCAAGAGCATTAGATGACCCTCCAGGAACTTTTTCTTCTTGTTTTCTTTGACCAGGCACGTGGCCACACTCAGCTTCTGCAACTTGTGCCTCCTCCTCTAGTTTTAAACAAAGAGTTGTTGGTTCTGGTTCAGTTTTATGACTCTCCTCAATCTGTCTTATTGGTGAAGCTAATATAGAAGCTTGCAGCTTTTCCTCCTTTTGTTTCGATGATAGAACAGGAACCACAGATCTTCTCTCAGCCGGTTTTGATGGCAATTCAGACCAACCGGCAGACTGGTCTAAAGTAATAAGCTTTATTGCTGCTTCTGGTTTTAGTTTTGGAAGGTTCCACTGCGAGACAAACCTCTTCTTCATCAAGGTCTTCATCTCAACCCATGAAATAATTTGTGTTTTTTTTCAAATCTCCTAGTTTGATAAACTCTCTGCCACCATGAGAATGCACTTCCACAAAGTCCATTGACTGCTAGACATACCTTTTTCTTTTCTGTGTAGTATTGGAGTCCAAAGAGAAACTGCATCTTCTTTTCCCAATCAAGGTATGCCTCTGTATCAATCTTCCCATAGAAGAATGGAATTGTAAGCTCTTCTTCATATCCAGACATAGAATACAGCTTGTTAACTGATAGATTTCGTGCTCCCTTGTTAAAACTTCAAACCATAACCTTCAAGTGGCTCTGATACCACTTGGTGCGGCCCTGGAATGGCTGTCTCTCCCTGGATCAGTTGAAGGGGGTGTGGGTGAATGATAGATGATGATGATGGACTTCGCTTAAGAGCTATGGATTGCTCAGAAGCTGTTTTGCTACTCTCAAACACAAGATAACCCTGGGTAATGTCTGAGATGGATCACAGAAGATGAATTCTTCCTTAATGTGATGTATAACACGTCCACAATGTGAACAAAGGAGACAAGTCTCCAGAACAATCAGGTTTTGCAGAAAAGACAGTTTTATTGAAAATATCGATTGAATCAGTACAAGAACGTGAAAGAGGCTTTTGATGCCTAAACTAAATCCCTAATCCTTAACCAGATTGGTTTAGGACGTCCTAATCCAATTTAAGATTGGCTTACTACTCCTAATACAATTAGAACTTTGTTTTAAAAAACTGAAATTACAAATAAAAGAAATAAACCAACAAGATGGTTCTTCTTGGGTTTTCTCCTTTATCCTGCTGGTCCACGACTTGAACTGAGTTGTGGGAACCCTACTGATGCCCTTTGGGTCGTGCAATAGTAGTTGGCCCAGCCAGAAAGCAAGTGGATCAAGATTATAGGTCCAATTCTCCTTTTGGGCCGAAAAAGCCTTATTTCGCCTAAATCCAAATCAAGCCCACTTCAGAAACTTCCTGACCTTTTTTTCCCTTCTTCTCATACACACTTGGACGTGGAGAATGGTCTCCATTGATCCTGCTAAGATCAGCTGTTTGAATCCTCCTTGTTCAAGTTATTGCAAGGCAGTACCAAGAGTTCTTCTCTTCTCTCTATCCAGAACCTCATAGATCATACCAATAATACCTTGAACTGTCCATTAAGCCAAACATTGATCAGTAGCTTAGTCATTGCATACACTGAATCCCATATCTTCAGTTTGAGACTGATCAGGCTGACCAAGGCTGCACCAGTCGCCATATGGCGACCCACATTCCAAAGGCATGGGTCGCCATATGGTGACCGGCACTCGGGAAGCATGGGTCGCCATATGGTGACCGGCACTCGGGAAGCATGGGTCGCCATATGGCGAGCATGACCCGATCCATCCAAAGTCCGGGTTGCCATATGGCGACCTGACCTCTCTGAGTCTGGGTCAACATATGGCGAGCTGTGTCTCTCCTTTGTATTCTTCTTCGAGTCGCGATCGAAAGGCTTTTTGTCTTGTCTCACTTGAAGTTTCCTTTGAGATTTTACAATTTAAACAAGTAAGAGTCGCCAAATGAACCCCGGGTTTCCATATGGTGAGTGAGACCATACCCTTGGCTTCTATCTGGAATCTTGATCGAGATGCTCTTCGTTTCATCTCAATCGGATTTACCGTTGGAACTTTACAATAAAAACCGCGAAGACTCATTTTCCTGAATGAAGTTTGTTTTTAGCGTATAAACGACAATAGTTAACTCAACACCACATTTGTCTAAACTATATGATAAGTGTGAACTTCCTAGATAAAGCGACGTCGTATCATTAAACATTCTTTCGAATAAATCGTAAAAACGTCTAAGTCAAAATACGGACCAAAGAGGCCTAGAATGCGGCTAAGACACCCATTTGCGATTTAACACGGAATTAAGCCCAACAATGTTATGACGGTGTGTCTGTACTAGCAGAAGAAGATAAATCTCGCGAAATCGAAGATAAATGTCAAGTTTCCAAGATAAAGATGAAGATCGAGATGAAAAGGAATATTTTCGTAAAGTGATAAACTCTACCTAGGGGCAGAAACGGAAAGACAAAACCGCCTTGAAGAGGAGTAAATAAGGGAAGACAAGATGGATAGGAAAGGGAAATTTTTACCATCCACAACAAACTTAGGGAAATAGGCATTCACTTTTCGTTTTGTTATCAAGCTACGTTCGTTTTGGATTTTGTAGTCAGGTTGCTAGAACTAGGGATCTCGCCATCAGCGTTTTGTAACGAAGGCATGCTACCTTCTTGTACGAAAGATCTTACGCAATTACGAATAATAACCTCTTTCCCCACTCTCTTTTTGAAATTATCTTGTCATATTGTCATCGTCACCTTTCTTAAATTTGTTTGGTTGCGTGGCGTTTGGTTTAAAAAAGATTGTTCGGGATCTCCTGGGAAAGTTAGGGTTTCCTGACTTCCTAAGTTTGCGGAAATCGACGGTGTGAATTTTGGTTCCCACAGTTTGGCGCTAGAAGGAGGGCGATATTACGGATCAATCTTTCTTGCAACCACAAGAACGCCCAATCAAACATGTCAGCTGACAATCTCAACAACCAACAACATCGCGATGAATCTAGCCGAGACAACGTTGACAACACTACTGGGACCATCACTCCCGCGGTTAACGCTGAGCCCAACACCGTGTCAGTCGAGGAGATGAAAAAACTGTTCTCCGCCTACAAAAAAAAGGGCGAAAGATCACGATAAGCTCATGGGATCTCTCGCTAAGCAGGTCGAAACCCTAACTGCGCGGACCCGAGCTGCCCTTCCTCGTGTTAGTCGAGGAGATGAAAAAACTGTTCTCTGCCTACAAAAAAAGGGCGGAAGATCACGATAAGCTCATGGGATCTCTTTCTAAGCAGGTCGAAACCCTAACTGCACGGACCCGAGCTGCCCTTCCTCGCTGACCCACTAGGCTCCGAGGAAAAAACTCGACTTCACAACTCCTTTGGACGAGTCTGGGAACGCACGTTAGAAGCCGTCGGGACAAAATCCTGATGAAATCACCTAGATGCTTGCACGGAAAAGTCCGGGCGATCTTCCACCTTTGGAAGAGGACAAGGAAGAGCGGGAAATCGAGCGCGTCAACGTGCACTCTAGCAGTCAATCTAACACCCTGTCAGTCGAGGAGATGAAAAAACTGTTCTCCGCCTACGAAAAAAAGGGCGGAAGATCACGATAAGCTCATGGGATCTCTCGCTAAGCAGGTCGAAACCCTAACTGCGTGGACCCGAGCTGCCCTTCCTCGCTGACCCACTAGGCTCCGAGGAAAAAAACTCGACTTCCCAACTCCTTTGGACCAGTCTGGGAACGCACGTTAGAAGCCAGATGCCTGCAGGGAAAAGTCCGTGCGATCTTCCGCCTTTGGAAGAGGACAAGGAAGAGCGGGAAATCGAGCGCATCAACGTGCACTCTAGCAGTCAATATGAGCCTTCAAACCAAGACGCGGACATACATCGACGAAGGACAAGAAGCCATACAGCTCAGGAAGACCTGCTCAACAAGGCCATGACGGAGGAAGAAGAAAACCTCTTCTGGGTAGAGCAGGAGAAGCTGGCTGCATAACAGACTCGGAAAAACACGCAGCAAACACCGACAGATTCGGAAAACCGCTGACGACGAGTCAGAGATCCGTAATCTCCGTAATGATCTCATGAAAACGGTGGCGGAAATGAGAGTGGTGAAATCTCGATTCAGCATTCGACAATCTCGGCACCAGAGATAGACCAGCTGCCCGAGGAAGCTCGTGAAACTCCCTTCAGTCTCGTATCGTTAACACCAGAGTATCGGACCCTGGAAAAATCAAGGTGCCAACGTACAATGGAAAGACTGATCCCAAAGCACACTTGCAGGCCTTTGAAATCCCGATGGGAAGGGTCAGATTTAGAGACAATAAAAGAGACGCCAGCCAATGCTGCCTCTACGGGATAACAAGCGTCAAGGACGCCATCTGCGATTCTGATCGTCCGCCAAAAACCGACAAACATCCCTAGACAGAGAGCTCTTCGGGGGATAAACGCGAAAGGAAGCAGGATGAGAAAAGAAACGATAACAATCGTCGCAGGATTAACATGATCATCGGAGGGTCGCAGTTCTGCGGTGACATGGTCTCCTCGATCAAGGCTTATCAGCGAAAGGCTGAAGCAACAAGAACTGGCCGACCCAGTCTCAACCCTCAGACAACGAAAATAACGCCATCACCTTCAAGGAGGAGGAATCCGGCAGAATCGATCAACCCCACTGCGACCCGCTTGTCTTCGATCTCATAATCATAGATCTCGAGGTGGCTAGAGTCCTCATCAATACGGGGAGCACAGCCAACATCATCTTCCGGGATACACTCAAAAGGATAAACATCAACCTAAAAGAGGTCGTACCGACGCCAAAACCGTTAACTCGATTCTCTGGCATAACCGAAATGACCCTCGGATCTATCAATCTCCCGGTGATGATGAAAGATGTACAAAAAATTGTTAATTTTGCGGTCGTCGACTTCCCCGCCATCTAAAACGTGATCATGGGAACTCCCTGGCTAAATTCCATGAAGGAGGTCCCTTTGACCTACCATTTAGGCATCAAGTTCCCAACTCCAAACGAAACTGTCGCAATCTGGGGCAGCCAAAGCTATTTGTGACTCTGTTTCGTAGCCAAACACAACTAAAGACAAATCACGACCACTTCGATGGTTAATCCCCAAACGAGCAAAGACCACTCTGTCACCGACTGAAAACGTCTCTAAAGGTGATCTAAAAACACCATCACAAGCAACGGCTCCGAATGAAGAAAATAAGAAGGCATCCGAGCCCGACGCGATAACCCAACCAGAGGAGATAATCCCGGAAAAAGGCGTTGACCCTTCCATAATCCCCGCGACTAAGGTGGCCAACGCTGCAGCAGCCGAGTAAAAAACACTCGTCGCCAAAATCGAAATACGAGATGGCTTGTTCCTCGAAAGGGGTACTTAGGCAGCTTGTCTAAATGACTTCAGCTATCCACTTTCTAAAAAAGGGAGGGGGGGGGGGAATAGGTGCGTATACATATGTTCGTATACTCCAACATTTTAAAATATTCGCCTTGTACTCGAAGTTTTTAATTTTTTTTCCGATAAATAGAACACCAATCTCACAAATCTCTATTTGTCACATGGAAACCTAAAGTTAGTCTGAATCGTCCAACTAAGAACCAAACCTTTCCAGTGCAAACACATCCCCATGCACACCATGTACTTTCGGAACACAATGCGAGACGTCGCATGAAACCTCCGAAAACATATTCTTAAAACTTGAAAACTGTCTGTCCACGACTGTAGTCGCAAACGAGCACTCGCTCTAACACCTCACTCATCGACTGGCCCCGCTGAGTACATGAGCCGTCTTAAACAAACGCACTTAACCATTCTCACGAATGGTTCTCATACATCCGACTAGGATAATTGCGCACAAAAAAACTGAAATTTTGCTCATCACTTCAAGGAGACTTAAAAATTTTCCTTGGAGAGATGCTCGATTCTGACCATACAAGTCGTATAACCGAGAACATATCACGCAATTTTAAGCGGTACGAAAGCAGGTTGAAATCGCAACAAGTAAAACGAACGCCGAATAATCATCGCACAACCATAACCGAAAGTAAACCTAGGTCTTGCCCTAAACCCAGCACACTGGTCTCTAACGTCTCAAGGCATGAATATCAAAAGATATGAGATCCTGAAAGCATGTCTCTTCGTTAACATCTAAACACTCACGGAACTTTTCTGCACGTCCCGAATGAGAAACGAATAGAACGATCTACAAAAAGAGACGGATAATGAGATGACAACTAATAACCTGTTCTCTACATGCAACACAATCTTCTCAATAAAAGGTTGGTCCATCCATACAAAAGCCGCAAAGCGGCAGGGATTCAAAGCCAACACGCGGCCAGTCCCAATGTAAAAACAAAATCACATATGGCCAAAGAAAACATAATCAAGAACATAAAAAATCCATAAAGGGTTCAACTGGAAAGCTCCCGAAATTGAACGACCAAACGTACCCACAGGTTGGTCCACCTCGACCCCTTCGTTAGAAACCCCGGTCGCGGTCACTTTTGTGACAGGAGAAACTGGGATCGAATCCCAATATCCCAGCACTTTCGCCTCAGGGGGAGGGAAAAGAGTCTCGACACCTTCGTATTCGTCCATATAGCTAGTCATACTGGTCATCTCGGTCTGAAAAACATAGTCATCGGCCATTGACCATGACAAGGCACGAACATACCCAAGGCACTCTCTGTAGTCTCCCATGAGCTCTTGGCCCCCCTAGCTTCCCAAATTCAGCCTTGAAACGAGTAGCACGATCCTGACCACTGCAGAACCTGGCGCTTCCCTCGTCTCTCCGCACGATGAAGAGCCCTAGCATGCTTTCCCTCCAGCTCCTAGTCCCCGAGGTTGGGAGCAGAAACCTTTTCTCGCAGAAGAGCAGCCTCTTTCTCTGCTCTCTCAGCCCTGAAAAGGCAAACTCGCGCCTCCCGGAAGCTCACCTCCAGGGCAGTGTTGAGTGAAAGTAGCCCCTGCATAGGACGAAAGATAAGGAAACTTATCCAAAAAAGGAATATATATATGATAGAACAAGCAAAGTTCGAACTACTAACCGCATTGACCATTCTTGAACCCTCCGCAAAGTCTTTCGACCTGGCCTGACCATCCACGGTAGGTCGAGGGTCGGACTCAGACGGAAGGTCCTTGAACGCCACTCTCTTCACCTGGGACAAAGTCGGAGGCCCATCCAGGCAGGGGGAGATCATCCAAAAGGAATTCGGCGTCGCTTAATTCAATCTCTTTGCCCCTGCAAGGCCCCGAGTCATCTTGAAACACTGGAATGTCCCTTGACACGAATTCATCCATCTCCGATCCAGGTCCTTCCTCAACGACCATTTCATGACGGGCTCGCTACTGATGATACGGCAGCGCCTTGGAAATTCGCTTCAGGGTGGAAGAGTTCCAGAAAATGAATGGGTCTGAAGAAGATCCCGTGCAGCGATCACGTCTTCTGGAAACGGCGGTAATGGGTTGGCACTGCAAAAAAGCAATAGACTAACGAGTTAGATATCGTCGGAATGGAAACATGTGTACACCTAATCAGTACCGTAGCGATCCGATGCGCTGCAGAATTCAGGAAAGCAATTTTCTTCGACCGAAGCACTATCGATACAGACAAAGAAGAAGAATTTCTCCAACGCATGGCCGTTCGAAATTGTCTCCTTTATAATCGACATGTGTGGGGATGGCGTAAAGCCATACTTCCCGCTTGTCAGCGACAATGGTCTCAAAAGGGTTGAAACTCTCGCACAAAGCAACCCAATAGGCCTCGGCCTCGGCAGGGTTAACTGACTGCGGAATAAACTCAGGTTTTAGAATGACCTCTTCATCATAATGATCATCATCAAGATTAATGTGACTAGGCTCGGCTCTCTTGGAATCTCTTCTTTTGTAAGGCATTTTCCTACGAGTGAAATTAAAAAAAAAACAATGGGAGAAGAAAGGGAGAGAGTAATTCTACCTTGGATAAATTATCTTTGGGAAAAGTGAACAAGTGATAAAAAAATCTTCAGCACTTACCCCACAATCTTATAAGAATTTTTTTTACTATTCATCTTCAGACGTTCGGCCAATGATACCGTCTAACTCACACAACCAGCTTAACCGCTCCCTTGGGCCTCATGCTAAAAGCTTATGGCCTAACGTGCTGGGGGGCTAACTGTTGCGATCAAAAATGTTCACGACGAAATCATCAGGTCAAGTGCTTGGAACATGCTCCTTTCGAAGGTCTTGACCATGAAACCTTTAATAAACGATCAAGTCGCAAGGGGTAAGTCATCATACGACGAATTCTAAAACTTGGCATATGGGTCACCATATGGCGACCCACGCTCTCCAGGACCGGGGCACCATATAGGGACCGGCACTCAGGAAGCAGGGGTCGCCTTATGGCGACCCACAACCTCAAGGACCGGGTCGCCATATGGCAACCAGCTCTCGGAAAGCACGGGTCACCATATGGCGACCCATAACCTAAAAGACAGGGTCGCCATATGGCGACCGGCTCTCAGAAAGCACGGATTGCCATATGGTGACCAACAACCCCCAAAGACCGGGTTGCGATATGGCGACCCACACTCACCAAGTCCGGGTCACCATATGGCGACCCACACTCCCAAGTCTGGGTTGCCATATGGCGACCCAATCCATCAAAAGTCTGGGTCGCCATATGGAAACCTGACCTCTCTGAGCCCTGGTCGACATATGATGAGCTGTGTGTCTTTTTTGTATTCTTCTTCGATTCGCGATCGAATCGCTTTTCGTTTCATCTCAATCGGATTTTTCGTTGAGATTTTATGAATAAAACAAGTAAGAGTCGCCAAACAAATCCCGGGTCACCAAATACAGCTCCCAGGTTGACATATGGCGAGTAAGACTATATCCCTTGACTTCTCTCTGGAATCTCGATTGAGATGCTTTTCGTTTCGGCTCAATCTGAGTTACCGTTGGAACTTTACGATAAAAACCGCAAAGACTCATTTTCCCGAATGAAATTCCTTTTAATCGTTTAAACGACAATGGTTAACTCAACACCACAGTTATACTAGAAGTGTGAAATTCCTAGATAAATAGACGTCTTATCATTAAAAGTTCTTTCGAATAAATCATAAAAACGTCTAAGTCAAAATACGGCCAAAAGAGGCCTAAAACGCGGTTAAGAGACCGATTTGCGATATCATACAGAATTAAGACAAGCAATGATATGACGGTATATCTTTAGTCGCAGAAGAAGATAAATCTCGCGAAATCGAAGATAAATGCTAAGTTTCCAATATAATGATGAAGATCGAGATGAAAAGGAATATTTACGTAAAGTGATAAACTCGACCTAGGGTAAGAAACGGAAAGATAAAACCGCCTTGAAGAGGATTATATAAGGGAAGACAAGACGAGCGAAGGGGAACTTTTTAGCACCCGCAACAAACTTAGGGCAATAGGCATTCACTTTTCATTTTGTTATCAAGCTACGTGGGTTTAGATTTTTGTAGTCAGGTTGCTAGAACTAGGAATCTCGCCATCAGCATTTTGTAGCCAAGGCTCGTTACCTTATTGCACGAAAGCTCTTACGCAATTATGAATACGAACCTCTTTGCCCATTCTCTTTTCAAAATTATATTGTCATATTTTTATCGTCACCTTTCTTAAATTTGTTTGGTTATGTGTCGTTTGGTTTAAAGCAGATTGTTCGGGATCTCCTGGGAAAGTTAGGGTTTCCTGACTTCCTAAGTTTACGGAAATCGACGGTGTGAATTTTGGTTCCCACATTATGTTTAATTGAGATGTTTACGTGAAATACTTAGATTTGATTCGTCAAGAATTGCAATGTTGGGTTGAAAATTTTATAGAAACAAATTGAGAATTGAAGTAATTTAAGGAATGTACGGGATTCGAAGAACGTGATGAAGTTAAGAAAACAAAATATGTTTTGGCTTCGGGCCGTAAAGATGTTATGATCTTGTTTTGGCTTAGGGCCGTGTATGTTGGGTTCGGCCGATATGGACCTTCGGGTCGCAGGTTGGCTTCGGCCGCAAGTTAGCTACGGCTGTAATGGACCGACAGGTCGCAAGTTTGGCTTCGGCCACAGGTTTGGCTACGGCCGCAGGTTTGGCTTCGGCCGCAGGTTTGGCTTCGGCCGCAGGTTTGGCTACCGCCATAAGTTTGGCTTCGGCCGCAGGTTTTGTTCGGCCACAGATTCGGCTATGGGTGCATGTTGATGGACCTTCGGGTCGAAAGGTTAGGAAATTCTAAAGTAAAGGAATCATAGAACCCGATGTTAGGTTGTTAGTGTTTGAATGCATGAAAACGAATAAGTAATAGGAAAGAAAAATTGGCTAAGTAAGAAATGATGGAAACAAATTGCTTGGTTATTAGAATAGAATATGGAATTGGATGGCTTGATTACTGAGTTGCACGTGGGCGGTTTTGAGGGTCCTCACTGAGTAATTTTGTATACTCATGCCTCCTTTTACGGATGCAGGTAAGGTTGATTGTGTGGACCGAAGCGCGAGGCTATAAAGACCATCGGGAAAGGGTATTTTAAACTTGGGTAAAGTTTGGGAAGTTTTATAAAGATATTTACTTAGAATTTTCAACTTTTTTTTTCAAATATTTCCGGGTTGGGGTGTTTCAATTTGGTATCAGAGCGGGGTAGGCTAGTCAGTTCTGTCCTGGCTGGCCACTTTTCGAAAACTAGATTTGTGGGTAAGGGTGGAAAGAAACCGATGATCTATGTCACGTGTGAAGGATGTGTGGTATGATGTTTCTAGGGTATATCTTAGTATGTTTATATGATTGGATTGCTTAGAAAACGGCTAAGCGAAATTTTGTTCGATAGTTGCTGGAAGTTAGTGAAAATTAACTTATATCTTGTTAAAGATGAAAAATTGTCGTCGATTGGGTTTTTCATATAGTAGGCAATGAGGGTATCGGGTTTGTTCGGTCAGCAAGAGTAAATGTTCTTAAAGTCGTGTGCGATGGATCAAGATAGGTAAGCTTTAGTGAAGGAGTGGATACGATGGTAGGAAGAATGAAGCAATAGGCGATATGGATTCTTGGCTGAGTAACTGAAAGCTAGGATTGTGAGAGTTACTAAGTTAATTCTTGAGAATGAAGGAAGTTAATTTCTCATGGAATTATGAAGTGTTGGATGTTCGTGGGTTGTGTAGCACACTTGCTGGAAGCTTAATGGGTCGATGGAAGTGTAACAAGAACGCGTGTGTGGTTAGTAAAACGTGGTACTAGGGGTTCACAAGGGGGACGTAAGGATGGAGTTAATCCGCTTCTTAGTGGTGTGGTGGTGAATGCCAAACTTTGTTCGACTTCGGGTGCCGCACTCTTTGTGTGGCAGGAAATCGCCCAACATTTGTCACATAAGAATGAGTTTGAGGACGAGATCAGATTTGGTCTTGCAGCATAAATGGTGATTTTCAAGTCGTATGTCATTTATCAAGATGTTTCAATGTTGGTGGAAACATGGACATGTTAGGTAAATGGTACATAGGAATCCTTAGAATGGACTTATTGCGAATTACCGAGCTAGCGTGGATTGCAAAAGATGGCAAGTTAGATTGAATGGGAAAAAGAAAAGATGATATTTCAAGGAATGAAGAAATTGTTTGAGATTTCAGCAGCACAAGAAATAAGAAAAAAATAGATGGTGAAGAACAAGTGCAAAGTAATTTGAGGACCATCGCGGATTCGAGAGATGAGCAGGGAGAGGTGTTGATCAAAACATCAATGCGGTAGAGTGACTAGGTAAGCAAAACGTTTTTATGGAAGTTAAGAAAGTGCAGTTTTCGAACATGAGCATTGGGTTCTTAGGCTACTTGGCGCCCAAAGGAAGAGTGGTGTGAATCGAAGAAAGGTCACGAACACTGCAATTGTCCATGGACAAAGGATCCAACAAAGATCAGAAACTTCAGATTAGTGGGTAAGAATTGACAACTTGTAAAAGGTGTTGCAAGTGGTTGATTTACTGAATGGGTTGACAAAAAAAGATGTTGAGTATGGTGAGCGAGACAATGCAACGGGAGTTATGTGGTTCCGAAAGTGCGGCGGATGGGTATTGCAGTGATAGTACCATCCATGTAAGAATACTTATGCATTGACTCATCAAAGATCAGACTTTGGTGTTTCAAGTTTTAAAAGAATTTGATAGCACCTATTTGTTTTGACGGTTGAGGAAGCAGAAGGGTTGAATGAGCTGTTGAGAATGTTGCGAGTAAATGTCGTAACATATGAGATGAGTGCATGGAGTGGGGAAGCATTTATCACGTTCACTTACTGGCTCTGATCAGAGTAGCGCATGGAAGCGTGGTGAAGTACAAGAAGTCAAGGATAAGACCGCAATGTCAGCTAGAGATAAACCAAGACAAAGAAGATGAATGGAGTTAGTCATGGACTATGATTTGGAGATAGCCACCACTCGAATATGGTTAATCTAGTGACAGATGTGATTAGTCACATGAAGGCAAATGTTTTGGTAGAGAAAGAAGCAGAACAACTGATTGTAATGGTTGAAATGCTGCAAGTTATAGCAATATTATTTGAAGCAGTTGCTATGGGTGGATGAAAGTCTGATATAACAACTGATGAAACCTGATCATTAGACACCAAGTGGGTTGCTGCAAGTTACCAATGTTCGAGTGGAAGGGGACTTTAATCACAAGCGATTTTTGTTAACAGACTATCAATGAATAACAAATCATCAGGGATCACTATGGATTATAGTGGTATACTTAAGTAAATATGCACATTTCAGTTCAAGAGAGGATGTGGTGGATAAATGTGCTTAGTTGGGAAAGAACAAGATGGTGAGACTTCATTAAGATTTGTAAGCACCATGTCCGACCGGACAAAAGTTTATGTTTGGATTTTGGATGGCATTTTCGAAAAGCATTGAGCATAGAGTGCACTTGTCATAAACTGAAGAATACATGGCATCATTTTTATTTGTAACATTCTTAAAATTCAAACTGGAAGAGAATATGTTTTTGGAATCAAGAAACATGTGGAATCAAAGTGGGGGAAAAAAATCTACTGCTAAAAGTGACAAAGGAAATGTGGGATGGTGGAAACCAAAGATCAGTCTCAGAAAAAGGGTAAGTTACTTGCAAGAAAGGTACGAGTGGTGCTCCAGAAGTTGCTAGATGCTCATCAGTTAGTTGAGGCTAAATTCGAGGACGAATTTCGTCTAAGTGGGGAAGAGTTGTAAAGACCCGCTCCCGGAGTATTTTTAAATTCGAAAGGAAATAAATCGCGAGAGGTTTAGTTGTACAAGGAGCATATTTTATTAGTGTGGAAACACTTGTATTCATGAGGGTTGGAAGAATGAGCCACATTTTTGACTAAGTGTCATATGTTCGGTAAACACATAGAGAGATGAAAGTATAAGCAAGGGAATTAAAGACTGCATGTTTAACTATGGAAAGTTTGGCTATCGGAGAATGCAGATTCCATGTACGGCAACTTTGATCAGGTGCAACTGACGAGATTATAGAAAAAGAAGGTCGGGTATATGGGAGTCATATAAGCCAATAAGCGTAGATATTCTTGAAGTCATTAATGATAAGTTTGCCCAAGCTAAATAAGGAAACAACACTTAGTTGCCGGCCTGGTGAGCACGTCCTGAAATAAGTCTAAAAGGAGACCTCCATCCTTCATTTCTAACTCAACTCATAAACAAGAGTTAGAGAGAAGCCAGAGCATGAACGAATTTCTAGATAGAATATTTTGAGAAGAAGGATTGAACAAGGAGGAGCCGAGGAGTTCTTCGCCAGGACACGCGTGAAGGTTCAGCGTGTTCGATCTTTTAAGATCAACCGAGGTGAGGGCATTATTCGTGGCAACTTAATAGTTAGTATTTTCATCATAGTTGGATTGTTAGGATGAATCTTATGCGTTAGAGGAATTGTTTATGGAAAGTTCATTGTTCGTTCTTCAAGATAGTTCTCAAGGATCGAAGAACATTCATACATCCATAGGATATTTGCATGTTTGATTCCAAATGATGTTATGTTTAATTGAGATGTTTACGTGAAATACGTAGATTTGATTCAACAAGTATTGGAATGTTAGGTTGAAAATGTTATAGAAACAGATGGAGAATTGAAGTAATTTTTGGGCAGTACGGGATTAGAAGAACGTGATTAAGTTAAGGAAAAAATTATGTTTTGGCTTCGGGCCGTAAAGATGCTACTATGATCATGTTTTGACTTCGGGCCATGTATGTTGGCTTCGGCCGTTATGGGCCTTTGGTTCGCAGGTTGGCTTTGGCTGCAGGTGGGCTACGGCCGTAATGGACCGACGGGTCGCAGGTTTGGCTTCGGCCAGAGGTTTGGCTACGGCCGCAGGTTTGGCTTCGGCCGCAGGTTCGGCTTCAGCCGCAGGTTTGGCTTTGGCCGCAGGTTTGGCTACGGCCGCAGGTTTGGCTTCGGCCGCAAGTTTGGTTCGGCCGCAAGTTTGCCTACGGCCGCAGGGTTGGCCATGGCCGCAGGGTTGGCCATGGCCGCAGGTTGATGGATGTTCGGGTCGGAATGTTAGGAAATTCTAAAGTAAATGAATGATAGAACCGGATGTTAGGTTGTTAGTTTTTGAATGCATGAAAACTAATAAGTAATAGGAAAGAAAATTTGGCTAAGTAAGAAATGATGGAAACAAATTGATACGTTGTTATAATGGAATATGGAATTTGATTGCTTGATTATTGAGTTGCATGTGGGCGGTTTTGAGCGTCCTCACTGAATAATTTTGTATACTCATGCCTCCTTTTGCGGATGCAGGTAAGGTTGATTGTGTGGACCGGTGCGAGAGGCTATAAAGACATCCATGAAAGGTATTTTGAACTTGGGTAATGTTTTGTAAGTTTTATAAAGATCTTTACTTAGAATTTTCAACTTCTTTTTGAAATAATCCGGGTTGGGGTGTTTCAACGTGCCTCTACACGTTTGTGAGGAAGCTAAGGCTACGTGCCTCTATATTTTCTAAGGCTAAGCACCTTCACAAGTTTCTAGAAACCAGGAATTCCCAGTAAAGTAGTCAAGGGTACAATACTCTACAAGCTTCCAAGGAAGTAGGTCCAAGGCACGTGCCTTCATGAATTTCTACGAAAGACATAAATAAGAGGAAAGCAGGGGGGAAACGAGTTAAGAGTTAGTCCAACGGGAAAAAATCACTAACCAATCTCATCAACTGACCCACAACAAGAGGGATTCAAAGCGAACCATTGAGTCATTAAGTGACATCTAGAAAACGCTGAGAGCGGCTCAGTTTAGCGGGAGGAGAGAGCAGCCAGAAGAAGTCACAGAACGACACGTATAAAAAGGAGTAAATCCAGGGAATATAAGCAAAGAAATATTTATGGATGATCAACAGCAGGAATGGAGTAACTATGTCCTAGTATGCAGTAGAGGATGCTAATCCATGCGAAAAATCATCTTAGGCAGATCAACCCTTGCTATCTAAATAACAAATTTTCAGCTTCAGAACCGCGTCAATTCCTGCCTCTGGGTTTATTTAGTCTTGGAGCCATATAATATCATGTGAACCCCTGCAATCCAAGCCCAAGGACAGAGAAATACTGTTACTCCACCTGAAAAAAACACAAGCACACAGAGAGCGTCGTACTAGTGTGAAGAGTTAGCCCTAAATCAATAATAGAAGCCAGGAAGCTGTAGATATGCTTCCAGGTTCATCCGATCGTTTTGGTAGCACCACTATTTTGAAAAAAAATATTGCTCAATAAGCCAGAGCTACAACTGTAATTGGCAAGGTAGGCAGAGGAGCTCGCCAATATCCAGCAACCTCCAGGTTTCAGAAGGGTCTATACCAGAACCTCTAGGTTCCAAGAGGAAAATCCAACAACCTTCGGGTTTAATGTCTATTAATCCAACAACTTACGCGTTTCAGAAGGATACATCCAACATTTCGGGTTCCAAGAGGGTAAATCCCACAACCTCCAAGTTTCAGGAGGATAAATCCTAAAACCTCCAGGCTTCATGAGAATATTTCTCGTAATCTATGAGTTTCCAGAAGATACATCCAAGATTTCAAAATACAAGAATGTAAAGACTTGAAACCAGCTAAAAATATTCGAGATTGCGGGATCAAGCTCCCACAAAAGCCCTATTATCAGGAAGCTGTCCTATTGAGCTTCAATACTTTTTTAACTGCTCCGCAAAAGGCAACTAGTGCAATCTCGACCAGGGCCCACATTCAATCAACATCGAGAGGTGGTCCACCTCTAGAGGATAGAGTGCGAGGCCACATTAAATAAATACAGCCTCACTAGTAAAAAAAACAAATAGCAAAGACCTTGGCTATAGGTAAATTTTCGTAGCTATATGGATGCCTTGCAACAAAAAGACACGTTTCTATATTCGTAGCTATACGATCGTAGCACTCATAAGTTCGTAGCAAAAATCGTTTCAAAATGCTACGATTTTGCTATGAAGGATAACGTGGCAACTTGCTACGAAGGATAACGTTCACACGATATTTTCGTGGAAATTTTGCTACGAAGTAGCCACATTTTATTCCCTAGCAAGCTAACTACGACTTTGCTATGAAGGATAACGTGGCAATTTGCTACGTTTTGAGACGTTTTATTTCGTAGGTAAAAACCTGGACAAATTTTTTAAAAAAAAACACTAGAAACAGAAACCAAATTTATATTACAATCAGCTTCCTAAAGGTTCAAAAGGTTCAAAACATGAAAACATAATACATAAACTTGTTTTTGGGGAAGCAACAGTGACATCTAAACCAACAAACCGAGTTCTGCATTGCACCACCTATCTAATGCAGAATTGGTATAACCTAGAGCTTGAGGCTGATCCTGGGCTGGAGATGGAGCTTGACCTTGACCTTCAGGTTGAGCTTCAGAATGAGAGGGAGAATGATGTTGACACTGACTTGGTTGTGCAGTAGAAGCTTGGGTCTGTAGAAGTTGCAGAATCATGTTGAAATTTGATTGAGTTTTAGCTGTCCCTTCACTGAAGTCAGTCTTCAAAGCATGAACATCAGACTTGATTTTCTGATTCAGAGTCTCCAATCCAGAAACACGCATCTCCATGTCTATGTTTTGATTGACTGCATCAGGGACCGACTCAGAAGGACCTTTGATCTTATATTGAAGATTTCCAAGTCCATAAATGGTGCCCCTGCGTGTCTGTCCACGCTGAAAAGGACACACAAAATACCATTAGCACAGAGAACAATCAATCATAAAAATACAGTATGGTCTTGTTATTAATTCAATACAAGAGTAAGAAGAAACATTGATCAAAAAAGAGTAATAAGAAACAAAGATAATGAGCATGAGATGTTATTACCTTGATGTATTCTTGGTTTAGGAGAAGGCGCTTTGAAGTTGTTGTGGCAGCCGTTGATTCAGTTTGGCTATCTCAAACTGGAGATTGCTCTTGTAACATCTCTTCAACCGCTTGCTCAACCTCCAGAAGGTCCCATCTTGATGGGTGTGAGTCTTCCTCACAAGGTCGGTATACGAAACTGGTCCCTCCAAACCTTCATCAACTACCTACAACAAAGGGAACAACATAAAGTTAGGCAATTAGCAGTTAAATAGAGGGAAAAATAGAAGTCAGAAGAGATGGAGAACTGACCATTTTATGCGCAATATTTTCAAAGGTGCGTGGTCTTGCACCATTGACGTGCATCTTCCGCCCTTGAGGAGCAGAACAGCGAGAAGCAGCTGCTGATTGTCTCTTGGCTTTTGCTTCATCTGTTGACCAATTCGAAAGGATTGTTTCCCAGTCTGTCTCACTGATGTAACTTGGTTGCTTGTTTTTCATTCTTTTCTGGCTTATGCGTCCGCAGATAGTCACTTGAGTCTGAAGCTTCCATTTCAAGTAGATTTCTTTATGAAATCTGTCTTCCCAGTAGTATTGTTGCTACAAAAGAGGTGAAATGATTAGAAGAAAAATATTTATTGAATAATGAGAATGAATATGGAAATGGTTCAGGAACACTTACAATGAATGAGTGCCACCAACTTGTTCTCTTCTCATGTGGAACCTTTATCGAGCTTTGCCACGGCCACCAATAGTTTCCCTGCCATTTTGCTCTGATAAAATCATGGACTTCAGGATCAACTCCGATCCTGCAAAGACAATGTATATAGCAAAACACACATCAGATAAGAACATGTAACAATATCCATTTACTACATGATTAAGTATACCTAACACTTAGCTACTAATTTCATTAACTACATGGATAAGTAACTGATATCACTTACCACAATGCTCTATTTATCTTATCAGGATGGACGTGTGGCTGGTTAATTCTGGATGGAGCACGTAGCAGAGCTTCTTCTGTTCTCCTCTCATATGTTGGAGGAGGAGCCGCAGATACTGAAGTTGAAGAGGAGACCATTCCAGGAGGTCTTGTTGGTTGAGATGAAGCAGGAGTCATAGCAGGAGGCATTGAAGCGGTACTCATTTGGGGTCTCACGTGTCTCACACTTGTAGTCAGAGAAACATAAGAAGTTGTTATGATTGAAACCCTGATTGAAACCTTAAATTAAAACCATAAACCCTAAGCAAACTGAAACCAAAACGTAATCCCAAAACGAAACCATAACTTGAATTAAAAATCAAAAACCAAACTCAAAACCCTAATTGAAACCTTAGAACAAATTGAAACCAAAAGCCAACCCGAATCCCAAATCAAAACCCTAACTTGAAACCCAAATCGAAACCCAAATCTAAACCCTACTCGAAACCAAAAGCAACCCTTAACCCCAAATCCCAAATCGAAACCCCCAGTCAAAACAATAAGCAACCCCGGACCCCAAACCCGAATACCAAATCGAAACCCTAACTTTAAACCCAAATTGAAACCTTACTCAAAACCCCAATCGAAACCCTACTCAAACCCTAACTTGAAACCCAAATCGAAACCCCAATCAAAACCCAAAATCAAAACCCCACAATCAAAACCCTAACCAAACGAAAATGAATCATCAGAAACAGAGAGATAAGAGAGATCGAGAGAAATCAAACCCTTACCTTGAAGATTCAAGCTTGGAGAGCGAGGACGACGACGATCGGTGGTTGCGTTAGCGGAGTAACAAGGCATTGAAGAGAGACTTGGAGGACTGATCGAGAGGTTAGAGAGATGAAGAGATTAGAGAGATCGAGAGAGAGTGGATGTATTTCTCGTGTTTGAGACATACGAGAGAGAGATGAGACTTGATGGGGGGTGATTAGTGTGTAGACATTTTGGAAAATGATAGTGTAGGAAATGGGTTTTGGGCTGAAAATTTTAGAGGGAATTAGTTTTGGCCAAAAAAATGGAGGGAATAATAAATTATAGAAATTTAGAAGACTTTAGGGGTTAATGAGGGTTTAGATAGGGTTTATGGTTTTCCAAAAAAAAATTAGGATTTAGGGTTTTCATATCTTTTTAGGGAAATTTCCATAAAAATACCCCAAATATATTATCGAATTTTTCTTAATATTTTTAATAATAATTTTGAATGTAAAAATGATTTTTTTTTTTATATTTCAGAAAAAAATCAATATTTAAATATTTAAGAAAAATTTACAAAATTTAGTTACTTTTACTTTTCAAACAAACAATAAAATTAGGTTTTTTGAGAATTTATTTGTAAATTTTAGAGATTTCTTAACTTTCATTTGAAATTAATTAGTATCTTAACTAAAATAAATAAATTTGGGGTAGTAAACTTGAAATTAATTAGTACCCCGGACTTGGACACCGTAATGTTGGGTCCTTTTATCTGGGCCATGGCTATGTGTTGGGAAGCAGTATCCTCGTGAGAAGTAAATCAACCAAGCTTTATAATTTCATTTCGGACCTTGTACGAATCCAACAACCACAATGGGAACTGATATACCTTACTCGCTTTGTTAACCTGTTAATTCAAATTATGTGTATAAATATTTAATTCACATCGATAGTCAAATTAAATCAAACTCATTGAAAGTGTTCTTATGTTTGATATCGATCTCGTTGTAATGAGAGTGAACTGCTTGCTTGTTTTTATATAAACCACCTTGCCACGATTTTAAGAGTAAGCCACGATCTATGCTACGAAAACACGCTAGGCTTGATTTTTATGTTTTTATACCCATGTTTGTTACGACTTTGATACGGCTTGTTTACCGTAGCTAAATTTCCATTCTAAGAAAATAAATAAATAAACCTACGATGGGATCGAAGCAATTCGTAGCTAATTAACATACAAATTGACACGTTCTTTAATCGTTGCAATTTGCTACGTTATTCTCCACGGTAAATTCCTAGCAAAATGGTGCCATGTTATATTTTCGTAGCAAATGTGTAGCAATTTTGCTACGATATAGCTGTGATTTGCTACGTTTATTCTTTCGTAGCTAAAACGTATCAAATTCGTATCTTTGGTCTTCTTTGCTACGATCTTACCATAGCAACGTTGTTGCTATTTGCGTTTTTTTACTAGTGCCTCCTGGTTTGAGACGGCTGAATAAGAGTTAACCTCCTGGACTTAAAAAGGAATTCCTTATAACCTCTGGGTTCTCAAGGATGAATTCCAAAGATCTTCTGAGATCAGGGCATCAATTCCTTAAAACCTATTGATTCTGAAGGATGAATCTACGGGTCCTACAGGATCAGAACGTGAAGCCATTAAAACTTTGGATTCGAAAGAAGAATCAACATGAAATCTGAGTTCCTACACGACATACTTTGATACCTTAGGCTAATACGACAGAGAATCAGCCTCCATGCCTCAACAAAGGGTCTCGTTCTTCCTAAAAAATAAAAAAGATAGTCTTTGTAATGACCATGATTAGGAGTAAATTTGTTCGAGGAAATCAATGTGTTCAGATAGAGAAACCATGAGTTGCATTAGCTTCAGAGGATCAAAACTAGAGGTTTGGTCGGAGTAGTTTTTGTCTGGATCGGACAGATAGTGTAGTTGGCCGATACATCTAAAACGAAGGTCGACGAGCTAGGAGTATCTTTGTTTAGATATATCAAGGGAGTAATAATATGACATATGGTTGTGACAAAACCAAGTTGGTCCAGAAGAAATCAAGAGATGGACGATGACCTAGTCTGTTGCGGTCTAATCAAGAACGGTCGAGCCGATTAGCGATTTCCAGCAATGAAGGGGAATGGGAGCATCTTGGAATGGTTTTTATTCTCAAAGAAATTCAAATGAATTTTGGGATTTGATGATGTGGCAAGAAAGTGGTGACAAGAGATGACATGGCGATGACGTGGCGCACACCCATTGGTTACGATTGGTGATGTGACAAGTACACATGGTGTTTTCTCATTGGCCAGGAAGAAGACTTGGCGCCCATGTTACAAGGCTTCTAGAAGCTTAGAATTTCCTTGCAAGGGAATGTAAACTGGGTGGCCAAACTTTGAATGTTCTAGAATTTGGGAAGCTTGCAAGGAAAGATTGGTGAGTGGGACACATGTCCACTTACCTTCATGCACAAAAGTCCACTTGTCCAACCAGCCCCAGCCCTACTTCTATATAAATACCAGACCAATCCTGTTCATTTTCCTCATCCAAAACGTGAGTGATCACCCTAGATAGAGAGAGGTGAGTTTAGAGAGAGAAACTGAGAGTTAAAGAGTGTTTTTGGTTTCTTTTGATAATCGTTTTTGGAGAGTTAGCGGGAGGTGCTAGGTAGTCTTCGTAGGCCTCAAACCATGTGGGTTACGAAGACTTGTTTGTGTTTTTTATGTATCTAGGTATTGAGGTTTGGTCGATCGATCTTAAGTGAAGACCCGGGGCAAGAGTTTAGTCGGTTTTGTGCAGGGCCCCGGGAGAGTGTGTGCTGATTGCATACATGTTGTGATTGTTGTGTTTGTTTGTTGTGTTGTCTAGATATTGTTTTACATATGCACGCAGGATTGCATAATCATCTAGACGTTGTAGTGTGTTGAACCGGAAAGTTTGAGTGAGACTCTCTCTTGTCGGGTGTGTAGATATTGTTGCATGCATTATTATTTTTTAGTGTGTGTTTTGTTTGTTAGTTGTCTTGTGTTAGGTCTAGACCAAGCATTTCATGGAGTTTAGAGGTGGAGCTCCTTAATGCTGGTTGAATTTTTTGTTTTGGTCTAGACTAGCACAAGTACGTGTTTGTGTGTATTGTGCATCTAGTCTAGGTCAGCATTGCATGGAGGTTAGAGGTGGAGCTCCCACATGCTGGTTGGTTTTTTGTTGCGCCTAGACGAGAATGTATGGCCATCTCGGGGTTAAATTGGGAGAAGCCCAATTGTCCGATGATGTGGACCCTGGGATTAGATTGGGAGAAGCCCAATTCTCTAGTGGTGGTGTTACCTACTCTCCACGGCTCGTCACGTGAAGTGGATCGCACCCATGGATGAGCGCTTCATGAAGATGCGGCCCGGGTTAGATTAGGAGAAAACCAATTCTCGGAGTGATGTTTTCCGACCATGTGACTCCAGTGTTTGTGGTCGGGAGTGTTCAAGGTGGAGGGTTAGGGGTCCGTGGTGTGAAGGGATCCCGAGATGTGTGGCATGTGGCTACATCCTTTGAGCGCTTTTTTTGTTTGTTTTTATGTTGTTGAGTCTAGGATTGAGTCTAGATTGCATTTGTGTGTTGTTAGGTCTCGGTGGTGAGACTAGTTGCATTGCAGTAGTAGTTGCACGTTTACTCTTTCGAATTGTTTGTTTGTATGCATATTTTTTGTGATTATGTGTTGTTTTTTAAGCATGGGCTGAAGGGGGCGGGGGGTGGTTATTGTTTATTTTGGGAACTCACTGAGTAATTTCGATTACTCATGCCTTCTTCTACTATGCAGGTAACCAGTAGATGGGAAGCTCAGAGGGAAGCGGAACGGTAGGCGACCAGTGCAGATTTGAAGTGGCATAAGCATAAGCAAGGACTAGCTTTCGAATGTATATATTACTTTCCTTTTCTTTTGGCACTAGGCCGAGCGCTCGAACTCTGATATTTTCTAATGTATTGTAAGACGCTTTCCACCTATAATTAATAAAAGAATGTTTATATATGTGGCTCTGTGCTGAATGATATGAGAATGTTAATAAAAAAATGTTTATATTCGTTTCTTTTCTTTTGGGACTAGGCCGACCCGACCGACCAATGCACACTGACGTGGGGTGTGTTTTATGTTTCAGTAGGGTAATAATATCCTAAACAAACAGCTGTCAAATTAACTCTTAATCCTAACACACAATACAATAATAAGCTTGTCAAGAGAGATCAGGTGTAGTACTTAGGTATCAAATCCACAGAGAACAAAGGCACACAATAGATTTCTTATTTCTAAAGGCTAAGCTAGGTAACTATATATATTGGTAGCAAGTAATCAGGTCAAAGAAATATTCCTTATTAAAGGTGTAGATGCAATATGGAAATATGCTAATAATGTAAATATGAAAATATGCTAATAACATAAATATGAAAAAATGCTAATAATGTAAATATGGAAATATGCTAGTAATGTAAATATGAAAATATGTTAATAATGTAAATATGGAAATATGCTAGATCTAGGGTTTAATGCAAGTGGATTACAGTAGATAGAAGTTAAAGGTATTTAATCATAGAACTCTAAATCTAATGTAAAAGACACCAGCTCTCACATGTGTGCCTAATCTATTGACTAAGTCAATTGACTCAGCTCTCGCTTGTTGACACGAAGTGACTGTCGATCGATGGCAATGATCCTGCGTCGATCGACGGTTTCTTGAATCAAGCGTTTTGACCTTGTTCGATAATTTCACAAGATTGACAAAATCAACTCTCGTTTGTTTGTAGCAACCTAGCTCAGCATACTAGATTCCGGTAGTAGACCATGCTCTCGCTTGCGCCTAACTATCCTATTATCAGGGTTCTAGTTAGCTACTCTAGAACACAAGCAATAAACACAATTCTACTAATTGATTTAATAATAACCTTAACAATTCTGTTGTTTGGTTAATCCGTCATTACCATTGATAAACCCTAAACTTAGTTGACAATTACTCAGACATAATTAAAGTAAGAATAATCTGAATAAAATGCATAGATAAAATAATGGGGTTTCAAAGCACACTTACAATACACTAGCAAATGCTAGCACACACACACAAACTCTTGCGCCCTTAACTCTAGCTAAAAACTAGCACACATAGATAGCACACTTAGCATTGTGCAATACATAAAGTATAAACCCTAAAGTCTAGGTCAAAACTCGTCCAAGGGTATTCTTGTAATCTTGTGTCATGTCTCTAACTTGGGCTTGAAATTCGGCTGTCTGCGAACGGGACATCGATTGATGGCAGGTGTGCAACATTGATCGATCGTGATCATGTAAAATCGATTGACGCCTACACAGTATCGTCGATCGATGGTAATCTCGTACTCCATATATCTTCAAAACGTACCTGGACCTATAAAGACCTCAAAACATAGCTTAGACACACATAACAAGCCCTAAATAGAGTCTATAACATGGTCTAAAACGGGTAATTAATAAGCTATATCAACTCCCCCAAACTTAACCTTTTGCTTGTCCTCAAGCAACAAGCCTGTGAAAGATGTTTTGAAAAGCGAATACTCACATATTCTCTAAGTATAACTGTCACCGTACTTTACTGCAACCACATCTTATCAAGCCAATCACAGAGAAACTTTATATACCATATTCTAGTATAGAAACCAAATCCATTCTACCAACAACTTAGAAAATACAAGTCTGACTCGCCCCTCTACTGATTTCATTTATTTGCATAAAATAAAAGTGCGTGCTTTACCTTGGGAGAATCGATCAAGGGACACATGGACTCTTACCTCTGCAATTATCTGAACACACAGGGAGCCTTCTCCGATTCCTTTCCTCTCTCTATTCTCGCTTCCTCTCAGTCAATGTGTCCCTTCTTTTGAGGGCATCATTTTATTTTTTTAATTGACTGAGATATTTTGATAGGCTTCCATTAATCAAACCCAAATAGTTTTTGCCACCAGATCGTGTTAACTTCTTTTCGACATTTTTATCTCTTTGTAGGATCATATGAATCAAGCTTTAATGGTTGTAGCCACCAAATCCTGTTCGACTTCTTTTTTAATATGAAGGGGAGAGAGAGGGGAATCAGAAACACACAAACTTTTACCTTCCAGACTTGCAGAAGGAATCCGATCCAATGTATACCAAATCCCAAAGCAAGCAAATAATGTCATGTTAGTGTTAGAAATCAGCTTCGGTTCCTCCAAACTTTCTAAGAAAGTGTGATATAGTGGCAGGATGATCCACTTTGGTATCTCTAATAATCTCTGAAAATAACCTTGTAAGAATGGTGCTTATGGCATGGTTAGTCTATAATAAATCTAGATCATATTCTCCTTATTGACTCAATAATTTTTTTTTGAAAAACTTATCTAGATTTAAATAACATTCAAAAACAATCAAATACAATTAGCGAACCTCCCCCAGACTTAAATTACACTGTTCCCAGTGTAATCCGTCCTGGATTGGTTAGAAAAAATTAAATCATAATTAGTTAGCTTAAGTATATAACTCAATACCTATCTCTGTAAGAGAGCGTGGATCGATGGTGGGATATGGGTGTCGATCGATGCTAAACCGGTATAAAACTTAAAATAAAACACAATATCAGTAATACCTCCCCCAGACTTAAAAAAAAATATCGTCAGTTTTATACAGTCTGAGATTGGGGAAGAAATAAATCATAAGCACCAATTTTTACAAGGAAAAATTGATACACCTGCTCGATGATGGTGACCGTCGATCGATACAGTTTAGTGCCTAACGATCGATGCGTTGCTTACTCCGTCGATCGACAGTGATCAAGTGTCGGTCGATGATATATGCAGATTTTTTTCCTCGTTTTTTTTAATAATCTAAAATAAATAAATATGAAAATTAGTAATAAATGAAGAAGAAAAACTAATTAAAACTTACTAAACCGTGGGTTGCCTCCTACTCAGTGCTTGGTTAGAGTCGCAAGCTCAACATTCTGAATTCTCTGACTAGAAGGGTGGTTGATCAACACTTGGAAAACAAGTGGCTACATCTTCGTTGCTCTTCTAAGACCATGTACCAATGAAGTTTCTGATTGCCTCATCTCCTCTGATTTTCTCGTTCTTGATGATCTCCTTAGTGACCTCCAATGAATGCATTCTTCTTTGTAGATTTCAAAGTCTGGTAGCTGTAGTGAATGATATATCCTTTAGTTGTTGAGAAACATCTTCCTTCATAAGGCACTGAGAAAAAGCAATATAGAGAACCTTTCTTCAAAGTAGCGTTCTGCTGCGAACTTCTTTTGTTGAACTCAGTATCGTTCGATGGCAATGTGTTGCCGTCGATCGATGTCACTCCATCCGGTCTACTCGCATGCTGTCTCTGAAAAGTATCCATGTCTTGCTTCATCTCATCCATGCGTGTAGTCAAATTCGTGAGGCATTTATGTATAGGATAGTAAACGTCATCAAGCCTCATATAGAATTCGTCCATTAACATCTTCCGAGCTTGGTAGATCGCATGCACAATATCATCAATCTCTGCCCTGCTGTCTGTCTCCTGCTTCTGCTCTGTGTAGTCGATCCATGCTGGTACCAGTGCGTCGATCGATGGCTGTTGCGGTTGTCCAAAGAAATTTCCTGATCGTCCAGCCATTACAAGGGCGTCTGCTACATCTTTCTTCAGTAGAGTCATAATTCTCCCATAAAGACCTCGTGCACGTCCTTCTACGTCCTTGAAAATTCAAAACTCATGGGTCTGAGATAACCAGCTTCTGTTTCTTTTGTTTCCAAGTGAAGGGTCTGGTTTTCATTTGATGTCGTTTGATGGCCAAGATAGGGCGATTGTTCATGCTGGATTTCCTACTCTCGCGTCCATAATCCAGCCAGGTTCATTCTCATCATAATCTGAGTCATACTCTTCGTAGGCTTCATCATATCCTTGGCGTTCTCAATTGGTGTTGATCGATGGTCTGTGATCAGACCGGTGCCCAAAAAGGTTTCCAGCTGTATTGGCCATTGCAAGTATATCTGCTACATCTTCCTTCGTGACGTTTAGAATTCTGCCATCCATAGCTCTTGTGTGACCGTCTGGATCCCTCATAATACCGAACTCATCTGGTTGTAGATAACCAGCTTCTCTGTCGTGTTCTTCTGTTGAATCATGTTGGGTTTTTGCTTCGTGTTCAGTATCAATCGATGGCGTATGGTTGCTGTCAATCGATGTCGATTTCCTCGGTTCATGGGAAACATGAAAAACTCCAGCCTCTTCCATAGTAACCCTCGGTACTCGATCATCTCTTCTTCTCTGAGTTTTTATCGTATTCGAGGTAGGCTGGATTGTGATCGTAATCAGCATGGTGGGTGTGGATCAGTTCTGGGGTATGGCTGCCGATCGTTGTTTAAGGGTGGGTATCTATTGATTGCTGATGTGCAAGACTATCGATCGATGCTCCCTTTACTGATTCCTCATTACACTTGTAATTGCAGAAACATGTGGCCACAAGCTCTGCATCATTACATAATTTGATCAGGGTAGATTTGCTCTTATTTTTAACAGGTTCATAAAAGGTATGTGTATCAATTAGAGATAGATACAACTGTATTAACTGCATGTCGCATATGGCTCCCATAGTAGCCATGAATGATCTCCCAAGTATTAGCGAAGAGTTCCAATCTATCTTGATGTCCATCACATAAATTCTACTGGGACTAGGGTGTTGTTAATCTACACTGGAACATCATATACCATCCCTCCTGAGTTCACTCTTGAGCAGTCTACAAATGTGAACGAATCATTAGAGGGTTCCACTCTTAGGTTCACCTCCTCTGCCATAGACTTTGGCATAATGCTCACTGAAGATCCAGTGTCGCAGAGGGCGTTAAGGTCTTTTTTTTCAAACAGGTTCTCTGCTTCATCTTCTCTCTAAGGTGATTGAACATGGTTTCTATGTCATCATCTGTTTCCCTTGTTTCTCTGAAAAGCATCCACAATATGTGAGTATAATAAGCTTCATCAAAAGATATATCTAAAGGAATTTTAAAAACTCTTTTAGCAAAGCCATTCATCTCTTTTTCATTGGCTTCTCTGCGTAGATGTTTTGGGATCTTTTGCCTCCTCTTTGAGTGTCCCTTGTCTTCTCTATCAAGATTTTTAGATTCAGACGTGCATGTATTCTTTCCTGAAATTGTTGTCGTGGGACGCACAAACAGACTTGCGTTGAGGTTGGGCAATTGGACTGGTTTTCGAGGATGTCAATCAATGCCAAGCATGTAGTGTCAATCGATTACTTCGTCTCCATGTCGATCGAGGTCCTAACCATGGTGTCGATCGATGTTAGTTGATTCGCATGAGGCTATCGATTATGTAGGTTTCACCGTCGGTCGATGCTCGTTGTCTTGCGTCGATCGATGCAGATTGGAATTTCCGAGTGATATAGAGTTTTCCACACGAAAGTTGCTGTCTTTGGGTTTCACTTCCTGCCAGAAATCCTCATCAATTAATGCACTGACGTGGGGCCTTTTCCCAGTCTCCATCTTCTCCTTAAGCTGGCTCTCATGTCTCCTAATTTTCTGACTTGTTTGCATCTCTTGATTCTCCAACTTCTTCACATGGGTGCTGAGGTTCTCGAACTTTTTGTTGAGGTTGAGGTACAGATCAACTATCTTTCCGTTGAAATCCACAGTCATCTTCTGCTGTCCCTCTAGAGATCTATCAACCATTGCTTTAATCTTGCTTCCCTGAGTTTCTGGAGGAGGATTTTGATAGTAGGAATATCCATATGTCATGTCGTAGTTGGAGGAGGGTCTTCGCTCCAAATTCTGATTAAAGTTACTCCTTTGACAAGTACTATAGGAATTCCTGCTGAAACATGGATTCACTTGTCTCATGAAACCATTCCCATCAATGTAGTTCACATCGTCTTCTTCATTCTCATCGTCTTCTTCATTCTCATCGTCTCTAGACTCTATCGCTTCTACCTCTACAAAATTAACCTGTTTTCTGAAAAAATTCTGGACACTATCCAGCTTTGCTTTTAGCTCTTTAATCTGCTCCTTGCTTATTGTTGGAGTTGATTTCTTCCTCTCAAAATACGTGTTCTTGGTACTGCTGCTAGATGCAAGATTCTCAATCAATCTTGTAGCTTCTTCAGGGCTCCTAGTGCTGAAATTTCCTTCACTAGCTGTGTCCAAAGCCATCTGATACTGCAGCTTAATACCTCTGAAGAAAGTACTAAGAAGCTGCACTTCGTTGAACCCATGATGTGGACAGTCTCTCAGTTATGACTTGAATCTGATCCATGAGTTTCTGAAAGACTCTGAAGGCTCTTGTGAAAAAGTAGCAGTCTTGATCCTCAAATCTTCTGCTCTTGCGTCATCAAAGAAGTTACGCAAGAAAGCGTTCTTAATGTAAGTCCAGGATGTCAGAGATCCTGGTGGTAGCTGCTTAAGATAATATGAAGCTTCTTCAGCAAGTGAGTACGAGAAGAGTTTACAGAAAAGACAGTCATGAAGGATTCCATTGGTTTTAATAGCAGTCACTATATCCTCAAAGCCCTCCAGATGATCATAGGGTGCTCGTGTCGCAACCCATGGTAAGGCGTCTGCGCTACAAGTCCGAAGTAAGCGGGCTTGATCTCAAAATCGTTCCTCTAAAAAGCTGGAGGACAAATGGCAGATCTGTTGGCATAGTACTGGTCTTGATGGTTGTAGTCAGGCAGCTTTCTTTTACCAGCTTGGGAGTTAACTTTAGGTTGAGCTATTGCAGTGTCTGCTTCTGCTTAGGGATTATAGCCCCCTGATTGTGTATCCTTTGATCAGCTACATTACGCAGATGACCGTTGAGGTCATGCAAGTCTCCATTCTCAATCTGAGCCACAATTATAGGCGCAATCATCTGAACTCGTCTACTGTCGTCGATCGATGCGGGTGAGGTGCTGTCAATCGATGGGGTATGATCAATATCGGTCGATTCTATAGATCTGGTATCGGTCGATGGTAGAGTTCTGATGCCGGTTGATGCTGTCTGTAAATATGGAAATATTCTAATAATGTAAATATGAAAATATGCTAGATCTTAGGGTTTTATGCAAGTGGATTATAGTAAATAGAAGTTAATGGTATTTAATAATAGAACTCGAAATCTAATGTAAAAGACACCAGCTCTCGCATGCGCGCCTAATCTATTGAGCAAGTTCAATGTCTCAGCTCTCGCTTGTTGACACGGAATGACCGTCAATCGATGGCAATGATCCTGCGTCGATCGACGGTTTCTTGAATCAAGTGTTATGACCTAGTTCGATAAGTTCACTAGATTGACCAAATCAACTATCGTTTGTTTGTAGCAACCAAGCTCAACATAATATATTCCGGTAGTAGGCCATGCTCTCGCTTACGCCTAACTATCCTCTTATCATGGTTCTAGTTAGCTACTCTAGAACACAAGCAATAAACACAATTCTATTAATAGATGTAATAATAACCTTAACAATTCGATTGTTTGTATAATCCATCAGTACCATTGATAAACCCTTGGAAGCTGAGAGGGTGTTGTTGAGTGTTCCTATTGTAATCCAGCATGAAACCCTTTTAGCCGACCTAGTAGTTATTCCCTTGGAATGTCTTGAGGTTATTTTAGGGATGGATTGACTATCAAGGCACTGGGCATGGTTGGGCTGTGCAAGAGGAAGAGTTATGTTTAAAGACGAACAACAAGTGGTATTGGCATATCATGGGATCAAGCCTAGAATCTCAGCGATGTTTGTAACGGCAATGAGAGCGGAGAAAGCATTACTAGACAGCGAGGTCTACTTGGTGTCACTTACGTATATTGGAGAAGAGTCAGGAAAGGAGTTGAGGATAAAAGACATTCCGGTAGTTCAAGAGTTTGAAGATGTGTTTCAGGCATTGACGGAATTGCCACCACCCAGTAGTAATCTGTTCACGATTAACTTGGAACCTAGTGCTGCACCTATTTCAAAATCTCCTTACCGCATGGCCCCAGCTGAGTTGGCAGAGCTCAAGAAGCAGTTACATGATTTACCAGACAAAGGTTTCATAAGACCAAGTTCTTCATCATGGGGAGCTCCGGTTATGTTTCTAAAGAAGAAGGATGGCAGCATGAGGTTGTGCATCGACTACAGAGGGATCAACAATGTCATGATCGAGGATAAGCACCCCTTACCGAGGATCGATGAATTGTTGGATCAACTAAGAGGAGCAAGTTGGTTCTCGAAGATAAATTTAGCCTCGGGATATCACCAAATTCCCATAGCAGAGACAAATGTGATGAAGACAGCTTTTAACACTCAGTACGGGCAGTTCGAGTTCGTTGTAAGGCCGTTTGGGTTGACCAACACGCCAGCAGTGTTGATGAGCCTAATGAACGAAGTGTTCCACGACTACCTTGACAAGTTTGTTATTTTGTTTATTAACGACATACTGATATATTCGCGAAGCGAGGAAGATCACAAGAAGCATATGCGGAAGGTACTTGCCAAACTAATAGACCGGAAGTTGTTTGCTAAGTTCAGCAAATGTCGATTTTAGAAGCGGGAGATTGGTTTCTTAGGTGATAAAGTGTCTGAGCAAGGAGTTTCAGCGGATCCGGAGAAGATTGCGGTAGTAGAAGGATGGTCTCGACCAACCACAGCCACGGAGATCTGAAGTTTTCTTGGGTTGGCCGGCTACTACCTAAGGTTTGTCAAGGGGTTTTCATCCATTGCCAAACCATTTACAAGACTAACCAGAAAGGACATACCATTTGTGTTGGATGAGCACACGGATGAAACTTTCAACAAGCTCAAGGAACCATTGACTACTGCACCAGTCCTTACCTTACCACAACCAGGTAAGACATACAATGTGTATACGGATGCGTCGCGGGTAGGATTGGGGTGTGTGCTAATGCAAGAGAACAAAGCGATTGCATACACCTCAAGGCAGTTGAAGAAGCATGAGGAGAACTACCCTACACACGATTTAGAAATGGCAGCAATAGTTTTTGCATTAAGGTTATGGCGATCATATCTTTACGGAGAGAAGGTTCAGCTATTTACGGATCACAAAAGCCTTAAGTACCTGTTTACCTAAGCAGATATCAATCTACGTCAAAGAATATGGATGGAATTTATCGCAGACTACAACATTCGGAGTCAGTACCATCCAGGGAAGGCTAAAGTGGTCGAAGACGCGTTGAGCCGATGGAGAGCAATGGTTAACCTTGAGAGAGAATTGGAAAGCTTGTCCGACGA
Source organism: Moricandia moricandioides (assembly GCA_905132885.1). Lineage (NCBI taxonomy): Eukaryota > Viridiplantae > Streptophyta > Magnoliopsida > Brassicales > Brassicaceae > Moricandia > Moricandia moricandioides. The sequence goes on from CAJHQQ010000141.1 coordinate 207,847, forward strand.
ATTCAAGAAGGTAACTTTGGCACCATTGGAAGGAGAGTCAAGTAAACATTGGGAATGCAAGCAGTAAATCAAGCCAGCCTAGTTCCGTGTATCCGGCAAGAACAAACTAAAGATGATGACTTGAAGAAGATCGTGGAGCATATAAAGGAGGAAGATGGGTCTAATGCAAATGGTTATCATGTAGCTGAGGATGGAACATTGTTACTTAATGGGAGGATCACATTACCAAAGGAAGGAGGATTTCGGGAGGAGAAAGTTAAACCATTGGCCAGGCATGAAGAAAGCGGTTGCAACGTGGGTAGCGCAGTGTCAAGTACGTCAACAAATCATAGCCGAACATCAGGTACCGGGTGGACTACTCCAAAGCCTACATGTACCAGAATGGAAGTGGGATTCGGTATCACGGGATCTGATTACCGGATTACCAATACCAAGAGGAAGATCAAACAATGCGATTTGTGTAATCATGGATCGGTTAGCCAAAGTTTCACACCTACTAGCAATCCGAGACACAGACAAGATGGAGGCATTGGCAGAGCTTTACATCGACCAGATTGTAAGACTCCATGGAGTACCAGCCAACGGTGTATCTGAACGAGGCCCAAGATTCACGGCATAATTTTGGAGAGCATAACAAGGAGCCATGGGGACGGAGCTACACATTAGCACTGCCTTTCAACCAGAGACAGACGGGCAAACAGAAAGAACCATCAAAACATTAGAAGACATGCTACAACTATGCATACTGGACTGGGCAGGTACGTGGGAGCACTACCTACCTTTGGTAGACTTTTCTTATAATAATAGCTACCATGCCAGTATTGCAATGTCACCGTATAAGGCGTTGTATGGGAGACCATGCCAAACACCTTTGTGTTGGACGAACTTTGGAAAAAGAAGATTGTTTGGACCAGGAATCATTCGAGAAACATTGGAGAAGCTACGAGTCATCTGAGCAAACATGAAGAAAGCACAAGATCGACAAAATAAGTATGCCCACCAAAGGAGGAGAGAGGTTGTGTTTGAGGTGGGAGATATGGTATATCTCAAGGTATCAGCACAAAAAGGAAAGGATCGTTTTTGTAAAGTAAGGAAGTTAGTTGTGCGTTAAATGGTCCATACCGGATTATTGGAAGAGTTGGAGAGGTAGCCTACAGGTTCGAACTACCAGAAGACAAAAACCTTCACCCAGTATTCCATGTTTCTATGCTGAGGAAGCATATTCACGACCCGAACTTGATCTAGCCAGAGAGGATTTCAGAGTTGAGACAAGACCTTACCTACCCGGAGGGACCGATCAGAATTGGAGAGAGACGTCTTATAAGGTTGAAGAATCGGGAAATTCCTCAAATTCAAGTATTTTGGGGAAGAAAAAACCGCATGGTGATAACATGGGAAGACGAAGAGAGGTTTCGCCAGAATTATCCAGAGTTCTTTAAAGATGAAGCGGGGACGTCAACAACTCTAGAGAAATCGGGACAAATTCTAATGAGAGGGGGAGAATGTAATGACCATGATTAGGAGTAAATTTGGTGGAGGAAATCAAAGTGCTCACATAGATAAACCATGATATTTTGAAGATGTGTGAGCTAGGAGTATCTTTGTTTAGATAACTCAAGGTAGTAATAATAGGACATATGGTCGTGATAAAACCAAGTTGGTCCAGGAGAAATAAAGAGATGGACGATGACCTAGTCTGTTGCAGTCGAATAAAGAACGGTCGAGCCGATTAGCGATTTTCGAGCAATGAAGTGGAATGGGAGCATCTTGGAATGGTTTTTCTTCTCAAACACATTCAAATGAACAATTTTGGGAGTTGATGACGTGTCAAGAAAGTGGTGACCAGAGATGACATGGTGATGACGTGGCGCACACCCATTGGTTGCGATTGATGATGTGGGGAGTACACGTGGCATTTTATAATTGGTCGGGAAGAAGACTTGGCGCCCAAGTTACAAGTATTCTAGAAGATGAGACTTGACATGAAATGTAGTGTAAAATTTGTGGCTAAGCTTTGATCGTTCTAGAATTTGGGAAGCTTGCAAGGAAAGTTTGGTGAGTGAGACACAAGACCGGTAACCTTCATGCCCAAAAGTCCACTTGTCCAATGAGCCTCAGACCTCTTCTCTATATATATCAGCCCCCTCCCCTTCATTTTCTTCATCCCAAAACGTGAATGATCACCCTAGAGAGAGAGAGGTGAGTTTAGAGAGAGAAACCGAGAGTTAAGGAGTGTTTTTCGGTTTCTTTTATTAATCGTTTTTGGAGAGTTAGCGGGAGGTGCTAGTTAGTCTTTGTATCCATTAAACCAGGTGGGTTCCGGAGAATTATTTGTGTGTTTTATGTATGCAGGTATGGAGGTTTGATCAGCGGATCTTAAGTGAAGACCCGGGGCAAGAGTCTAATCGGTTTTGTCCAGGGCCCCGGGAGAGTGTGTGCCGATTGCATACATGTTGTGCTTGTGGTGTTTGTTTGTTTTGTTGTCTAGATATTGTTTTACTTATGCATGTAGGATTGCATAATCATCTAGAGGTTGTAGTGTGTTGAACCGCAAGAGATTTGAGTGAGACTCTCTCTTGTCGGGTGTGTAGATATTGTTGCATGCATTACTAGTTGTTTAGTGTGTGTCTTGTTTGTGAATTATCATGTGCTAGGTCTAAACCAAGCATTGCATGGAGATTAGAGGTGGAGCTCCCTAATGCTGGTTGTATATTGTTTTTTGGTCTAGACTGGCACAAGTACGTGTTTGTGTGTGTTGTGCATATAGTATAGGTGCGCATTGCATGGAGGTTAGAGGTGGGGCTCCCTCATGCTGGTTTGTTTTGTGTTGCACCTAGACTATAATTTTGGGCCATTGGGGTTAGATTGGGAGAAGCCCAATTCTCCGATGATGTGGACCCTTGGGTTAGATTGGGAGAAGCCCAATTCTCCAGTGGTGGAGTTACCTACTCTCCACGGCTCGTCATGTGAAGTTGGTCGCATCTATGATGAGTGCTGCATGACGATGCGTCGCAGGTTAGATTGGGAGAAGCCCAATTCTCAGAGTGATGTTTTCCGACTATGTGACTCCAGTGTTTGTGTTAGGGAGTGTTCAGGGTGGAGGGTTAGGGCTCCGTGGTGTGAAGGGATCCTAGGATGTGTGGCATGTGGCTCCATCCTTTGAGCGCTCTGTTTGTTTGTTTCTGTGTTGTTGAGTCTAGGATTGAGTCTAGATTGCATTTGTGTGTTGTTAGGTCACGGTGGTGAGACTAGTTGCATTTCATTAGTAGTTGCACGTTTACTCTTCCGCATTATTCGTTTGTATGCATATTTATTTGTGATTGTGTGTTGTTGTTTAAGCATGGGCTGCAGGGGGGGGGGGGGGTTGTTGTTGTTTATTTTGGGAACTCACTAAGTAATTTTGATTACTCATACCCTCTTCTACTATGCAGGTAACCAGTAGGTGTGAAGCTTAGAGGGAAGCGGTACGGTAGGCGACCGGTGTAGATTTGAAGTGGCATAAGCATAAGAAATGACTAGCTTTCGAATGTATATGTTTACTTTTCTTTTCTTTTGGCACTAGGCCGAGCGCTCGAACTCTGATATTTTGTAATGTATTGTTAGACGCTTTCCACCTATAATTAATACAAGAATGTTTATATCAGTGGTTGTGTGCTGAATGATATAAGACCTTGTCCGGGTCGACGAAACTCGAAGACCATGGTACGGGTTACAAAGCCTTAGGCCATGGCCTCGAGGACATAGCAAACCGGAATGGGTTGGTCGAGAGTCTTGATTTGTTCTTGATTCTTGGTTGATCTGATTTGGCGAGCTATACTTGTGGCATTCTTGGGTTGTCTCAGGTTAGTCCGGCCTAGGACGGTCTGAGGGTGTTACAGTCTTCATTCGGCTACTACCTCGTACACAACTTCTCCTGCCTAGAGTCAGGGTACGTCCCTTAAGGACTAACCAAAGAGAAAAGAAAAAAAAAGCAGCAGAATACTGCTTCGCCATGGTATATGCTCTTCAGAATATCATTCTCCAGCCAATATCTAATAATGGGGCACATATTCATGGAAGACGACATACTCATTAAAGAAAATCGATAATTTGCTTGCTTGTCCAGCCATGTGCCATTCGGATCCGGAAATAATGTGGGTACACGCCACCAAGGTCATGTGCTAAAAAGATAGATCTTGCTAATCACTGTAATGCAAATCCAAGATCAAAAATTCCAGCTTCCGAACAGGGCAACAGATTACCTACAGAAGATTCCAACAGATACACGTGATCTTCGTCAGCTGTGCAACAATGTATGCATAGTGTAGAATTCTACTGTGTGCAATTCCTGGTCCATGCCATTAATCATCAACTAAAGAAAGAAGATAAAGTACCTGCAGTACATTAGTGATTCCTTCCCCTAATCTAGCCATGTGCCACTGGAATCAGACTACTAGACGGCTACAAGACATCAAGGCACGCCGAGAAACAGAACTCTTCATCTACTGAAACGCGAGAATAGGATCGTGGATCCTTCAAGATTAAACATTCTCATCAGGTTCTGAGCCTGGCACTCCTATCAAACGGCGATTGTCCTTCGAGTACCTATGAAAAGGCACAAAATAAGCGACGTCTTGTTCGTGATAAGCCTGCTGAGATGTAATGACTCCGGTTAACCAAAGTGCACATGTTATCTCCAGACATCACCCATGACATAAAAAGATAAGGAGAAAAGTATTGGGAATGAAAAATTCTGGAAGATATTATTCCTGCTTATGAGCAGGGCAGGGCGCCAGCCTTCAGATTCCTGCCTGAAGAAATCCCGGCTCAAACCAGGTACCATCCCTGCCTCCGGGTAAATAGAAAAGATCATACTGAAGAGAGATTTTTTCATATGAAAGGATCTAACCCAGATTGTGACTGCTAAAGATCTATAAAAGAGATTACTAGACCCTATGATCTTGCGCATAAATGGAAAATCAACATATGCGGCGCACGACAATAATAAAACAATTGCAGGAATGGGCTAGTACAAGCCATAGTATGCAGTCAAATATACTACTCGTCCATTAAAGCTCAAGAGCCTACTCTCATGCAGGATACAAAGTACAAAAATGCTAAGTGCTGCCTAAGAAGCATACACGCTTAATCTTAGGAAGGGAGCATAGTAAATATAATACAAAGTACTGCCTAGGAAACTTCTACTCTAACTCTTTGGCGGGGAGAATATTGCAAAACATGCAAAGTACTGCCTGAGAAGCTTACACGCTTACTCTTAGGAGGGAGAATATTACATAACATGCAAAGTATTGCGTAAGAAGCTTATACGCTTAGTATTATGCAGGGATCATCGTACAAAACATGCTAATTCCTGCACCAACGGAGGAAGAATAAGTACAAATGTAGAGTAATGTATCCAACCTCAGAAGTTTGTACAGGGAGAAAATCCTACATTCCTGCGTATAGGTGGGAAATCCACCAGAATGATACAAAAAGTGTACGACTAAAGCAAGAATAAGCCCGCGCAAGACTGAGTATGCTGTCAAATATACCTGATCCCTGCATAGAGCCCATGAGCCCAAAATTTATGTCGAAACCTCCAATTCGAAATGTGTGTAATCCTCGATTAAAATGCTATGTGCTACATACAATTCAGGGGCCACGAAGTACATTTGCAAAGTACCGTAAACAAACCCCAGGGTTTATATATGGAGCAAAAAGTGCAAAGTCCGGGAGCACAGAAAAACCCTGCTTATGCAGACGTGGAAAGCAGTAAGTTCGGCGCTTAAATCACAACCCCAGGTAGATTCGCACCAGCACCAATCGATAAGATATGCAATTGCCTAACCCTTTTCAGGGTCTAAGTCACACCAGCACGAGAGAAAATTCTGATTGTGTCTTTCTACAGGAAGCAGAGTGCAGCACCTTAAGATGTTGATAGTGGCCTACTTCCAAGTGGCAGAGTGCGACATCTAAACTGACGCTGATAGTGGCCTACTTATGAGTGGCAGAGTACATTGTTTAAACCGGTTGATAGTGGCCTACTTCCGGATGGCTGAGTGCAACATCTAAACCGACATTAATAGTGGCTTACCTCTGGGGGCAGAAAGCATTATCGCAAAAAAAATAAGAGGAGCTTACTTACGGGGGCAAAGCTCGATATAACATCCTAAAACCTCCGGGTTAATTGAGAGTATACGACCTAAGACCTCTGACACATGTGTGTTTATTGTTCTAGCATAGTATAAATATCCTAAATAACTAACAGTGAAATTAAACTTTAATCCTAATACACCAAAAAATACTCTTGTCAAAAGAGATCAGGTGTAGTACTTAGGGATCAAATCCACAGAGAACAATGTCACACAATAGATTTCTTATTTCTAAAGACTAAGCTAGGTAATTATATATCGGTAACAAGTAATTAGTTTGAAGGAAATATTCTTTATTAGAAGGTATAGATGCAATATGGAAATATACTGGTTATAAATAGGCTATATCAACTCCCCCAGACTTAACGGTTTGCTTGTCCTCAAGTAAACAAGCCTGTGAAAGAGGTTTTGAAAAGCAAAGACTCACATAATGTCTAACTATAACTGTCACCTTACGTTATTGCAGCCACATCCTTTCAATTCAACCACAGAAAAGCGTTATATACCCTATCCTAGCAAGCAATCAAATCCATTCTACCAATGACTTAGCGAATACTCGTCTGTCACCCCTCTATTGATTTCATTTCTTTGCATAAAATAAAAGTGCAGGCTTTACCTTGGGAGTATAGATCAAAAGATATATTGACTATTACCTCTGCAAGTATCTTAACACACATGTAGCCTTCTCTAATTCCTTTCCTCTCTCTTCTCGCTTTTCTCAATCAATGTATCCCTTCTTTTGAGGGTATCATTTTTTTTTTTAATTAATTGAGATATTTGGATAGGCCTCCATGAATCAAGCCCTAATGGTTTTTGCCACCAGATCATTTTCATTTCTTTTTGACCTTTATCTCTTTCGAGGATCATATAAATCAAGCTTTAATGGTTGTAGCTACCAAATCTTGTTCGACTGCTTTTTATAATCTTAAGGGGAAAAGAGGTGAATCAGAAGCACACAGACTTTTACCTTCCATACTTGCAGAAGAAATCCGATCTAGTGTATACCAAATCCCAAAGCAAGCAAATAATGTCAAGATTAGTGTTGGAAATCAGCTTTAGTTCCTTCAAACTTTCTAAGCAAGTGTAATATAGTGGTAGGATGATCAACTTCGGTATCTCTAGTAATCTCTGCAAACAACCTTCTAAGAATGTGCTAAAGTGTGGTTAGTCAATAATAAATCTTGATCATAGTCCTCTTCTTGACTCAATGAAACTTTTTCATAAACATATATATATATAGTAAATAAAACTCAAAAACAATAAAATAGCATTAGAGAACCTCCCCAAGACTTATATTACACTCTCTAAAGTGTAATGTGCCACGTATTGGTTAGGAAAAATCAAATCATAAGTAAATAGCTTAAGTAGAAAACTCGATACCTCTATCTGTAAGAGAGTGTCGATCAATGGTAGGCGGGTTTGGTCGATCGATGGTCATGATCCATTGTCTGGTGTCGATCGATGATGGACTCAAATATTCCTCTAAAACAAAGTAAAACTAGAAAATAAGTAGTAGTATAAGTAAAAACTAAATAAAAATTACTAAACAGTGGGTTGCCTCCCACTAAGAGCTTGACTATAGTCTTATGCTTGACGTATTGAACTTTCTGACTAGAATGGGGGTGGATCAACACTTGGAAAACATGTGTCTACATCTTCTTTGCTCTTCTGAAACCATGTACCAAAGAAGTTTCTCATTTCCTCATCTCCTCTGGCTTTCTCATTATTTATGATCTCTTTAGTAGCCTCCACTGAATGCATTCTCCGTAGTAGATTCTCAATACTACGATGTAGCATTCTAAGTCTGGCAACTGTAATCTCTGACATATCCTTCAATTGCTGAGAAATACCTTTCATCATAAGGTTTGGAGAAAGAGTAATCTCATTGAACATGTCTTCTAATTGTTTTTCTGCTGCAGACTTTTGTCTGTCGAAATCAGTATCGATCGATGGCATGATGTTGCCGTTGATCTATGTCACTCTATCTTGTCCACTCGCATGCTGTCGTTGAACAGTATCCAAATCTTGTTTCATCTCATCCATGCATGTAGTCAATCCGGTGAGGCAGTTGTCTATAGGATAGTAGACATCATCAAGCCTCCTGTAGAAATCATCCAATGACATTTCTTTAGCTTTGTAGATCTCATGCCCAATATCATCAATCTCTGCTCTGCTGTAGTTTTCTTGCTTCTTCATCTTTGCTGCATGTTCAGCTAAACATATATAGTTGTACTCAAACATAGTAGCTCTTTCTAGAAGTGCTATGATGTCGTCTTCTTGCACATTCACAACTCTTATGTCCATAGCTTGTGCATTACCATTCTCATCTATGTAGATGCCATTCTTATCTTTCGTTTCCCAATGGAAAATTCTTTTGCCATCAGCATCATAAGCTCTCGTTCCATACTCTACACGACCGTCTATCAATAGGGGGTTTATCCAACCGATGGATCCTGGATTTTTTGTACTAAAGGGGTTAGATTTACAGAACTCATGGACTCCTGGAATAGCGGTATCGATGGATGCATGCTTGTTGTCGTCGATCGATGTTTGTTTGTGGATCAGCTCATGTTTTTGCTCCTTGATGTCGATCGATGCCGGTACCTCTGCGTCGATCAATGGCTGTTGTTGTTGTCCAAATAAATTTCCTGATTCACTAGCCATAACAAGGGCGTCTTCTACATCCTCCTTAGATAGATTTAGAATTCTCCCATAAATATCTTGTGCACGTCCTTCTGTATCTCTGAAAATTCCAAACTCATCTGGTCTGAGATAACCATCTTCTGTAACTTCTTCTCCAAGTAATTGTTCTGGTTTTCATTTGATGTTTTTCAATAGCCAAGATATGCCGACGATCGATGCTCGATTACCCACGTTCGCGTTCATTACCTAGCCAGCTTCTTCTTGTGCCAGGCCACGAGAGTCAATCAGTTTTTCCTCTCTGTAATCTGCATCGTATTTTTCGTAAGCACCACTGTGTCCTTGGCATACCTGATGGGTGTCGATCAATGGTGTATGTTGACCGTCAATTGATGCTCGATAATCAGATTGTTGGGTAAAAAGGTTTCCAGCTCCATTGGCCATTGTAAGTATATTTGCCACATCTTTCTTCATTACATGTAGAATTCTGCCATCCATAGCTCTTGTGTGACCATCTGGATCTCTCATAATACCGAACTGATCTGGTTGTAGATAACCATATTCCCTTTTACGTTCTACTATTGAATCTAGTTCGGTCTCTGCTTCATTCCCAATATCGAACAATGGTGTATGGTTACCGTCGATTGATGTTTATCTCCCAAGTTGATGGGAAACATAAAAAACACCAGCCTCATCCATTGCAATCCCTCGGTGTTCGGTCATCTCATCTTTTTTTGTAATCTTTGTCTTACCCGAGGTAGGCTGGGTTGTAATCGAAATCTGCAAGGCAGGTGTTGATTGGTTATGAAGTTTGAGTTTCGATCGATTCTATAGGATGGTGTCTGTAATAACCATATTAAGCAGATATAATTTTGATGGAGAAAAATCAGTAAGTTCAGTTTGGAGATTGGACGATCAGATTTAAAAATAAAATCGACCCGGTGAATTAATATTTCGACGGGACTGTCGTGTGGCCGAAAGGCCTCCAACTGAGAGTTCTGGTCGAGTGTTAACTATTATGGTCGAGTTGTACTGAAGCTGGACAAGTTAATATGAGAGCAGGACGAGAATTAACGGACAAGAAAATTTTAGTCGAAAGCTGTCCAAAGATTATCGACCAGGTTCATGAAAGATTCCTGACCCGTCATGTAATTCACCTTCTCAGCTGCTTGATTAGTAATCAAGTCACATGCCATGCACCTTCCTGCTGGCTTGCTTCTGTAGTAAATGGCACATGATCGTAACAAGCTGCTTGCAGCTTTCCTTATGGGAGGGAAAGGTCAGCAGCTTGCTGCTGGAAATGCTGAATCAGCCCACCACATGTCAGCTAACTGTTTTGATTTGTGTAAATAGAAAACCCTAAGCTGAAGCAACTTGCTATGCTAATAAAACGTTCTTCTCTCCTTCTTGCCGTCCATAACTGCAAGAAAAAACAGAGAAAAATCAGTGAGATTTTGAGAGAAAAAGTGTGAGAAACATTCATGAAAAATCACATGAGTGAAGTGAGCTTGGACGACCCTTTCTCACCCTCTTGTCAATCAGTGAGTTTTGGTGTGTTAAAGAGATGAATTTTTGGCGTTCTGAAGATGAGGATCATCCATGTTATTCAGCTTTGAATTTAATCGGTAGGAGTTTATCGGTTTGATGGGATCAGTTTTCCTTGAGGAGTTTTGCTGGATGATTTATCTTTGAACTGTGTTCTGAATAAATACGACCATGGATTATTGTGGTGGTGATCAGGTTAAGTCGTGGTTAGCTTGAAGAGAGACTACTATCCGAGCTTAATCAGTTAAGTGAAACCAGTAAGTTTCATCCTCTTGATTCAGTCATGCTCTCATGAGAACCGTTTTCTTTGTGTTGGATAACTTGTCAGGCTCACTTATCTAAGGTTTTTATGGTTCATCAAAATAAATATCTTGAGCAATTTTAAAAACTCTTTTAGCAAATCTATTCATCTCCTTTTCATTGGCGTCTCTGTGGTGATATTTGGGGATCTTTTTCCTCCTCTTTAAGTGTCCCTCATCTTCTCTATCAAGATACATAGCTTCAGAGGTGTCTGTATTTTGTTCTGAAACTGTCATGGTCGAACTGGGTTTCTCTCCTGTCGATCGATGTTGAGTGTGTACTGTCTACCAATTCTATTATCACTCTGTCGATCGATGTCACAAGACCGGTGTTGATCAATGTCATGAGACCGGTGTCGACGACGTTCGTTGATTCACATGAAGCCAATGATTCTGTAGGCTTCATCTTCGATCAATTCACACTGATTGGTGTCGATCAATGCGAATGAGAAGTGCCGAGTGATATGGAATTTTCCACACGAAAATCGCTGTCTTGGGGGTTCTCTCTCTTGAATTCCTGCCACAAATCGTCATCAATCAATGCATTGACGTGGTGCTTTTTTCCAGCCTTAATTTTCTCCTTAATAAAGCTCTCATGCCTCTTAATGGTCTCACTCGTTCGCATCACTTGATTCTCCAATTTCTTCACATGAGTGCTGAGGTTTTCGAACTTGGTATTGAGGTTGAGGTACATACCATCTATCTTTCCATTGAAATCCAGAGTCATCTTCTGCTGTCTCTCTAAAACTTTGTTAACCATTGCTTCAATCTTGCTTTCCTGACCTTCTGGAGGAGGATTCTCGTAGTAGGAAGATCCATAAGTCATGTTGTTGTTGAAGGGCGTTTGCTGTGAACTCTTATTAAAGTTACTCCTTTGACCAGTACCATAGGAGTTCCTGTTGAAACCTGGATTCCCTTGTCTCTGGAAACCATTCCCATCAATGTATTTTACATCTTCTTCTTCAATCTCATCTTCTCCAGACTCAATTGCTTCTACTTATGCAAAAGTAACTTGCTTGTTGATAAATTTCTGAACACTATCCAATTTTGCCTTGACCTCTTCAATCTGTTCCTTGCTCACAGTTGGAGATGATTTCCTTCTCTCAAAATCTTTGTTCTTGGTACAATTTCTAGATGTCAGATTCTCAATCAATCTTGTACCTTCTTCAGGTCTCTTGGTTCTGAAATTTCCCTCACTAGCTGTGTCCAAAGCCATATGATACTGTAATCCACTACCTCTGAAGAAAGTGCTAAGAAGTTTCACTTCGTTGAACCCGTGATGTGGACAGTCTTTATGGTATGACTTGAATCTGATCCATGAGTTTCTTAAGTACTCTGAAGATTCTTGCGAGAAGAAGTTACGCAAGAAAGTGTTCTTGATGTCAGTCCTGGATGTCAGGGATCCAGGTGGTAGTTGATGAAATCAATATGAAGCTTCTCCGGCAAGTGAGTACTTGAAGAGCTTACAAAAGAGAAAGTCCTCAGGGACTCCATTGGCTTTAATAGAAGTCACTAGATCCTCAAATCGCTCAAGATGATCCATAGGGTGCTCATATCGCAACCCATGGTAAGGTGTCTGCGCTACAAGTCGGAAGAAAGCGGGCTTGGTTTCAAAATCGTTTCTCTAAAAAGATGGAGGACGAATGACGGATCTGTTGGCGTATAACTGGTCTGGACTGTTGCAGTCAACCAGCGTTCTCTGAGCAACTTGGGCGTTAGCTTCCGGTTGAGGTAATGCAGCGTCTGCTTTTGCTTTTGTGTCAGAGATTACAGCCCCCTGATCGTCTATATTTTGACCTGCTGCATTACGCAGATGACCGTTGATATCGTGCAAGTCTACATTCTCATTTTAACCACTACTATCAGCGCAGCCATCCGTACTCGTCTGCTGTTGTCGATCGATGCGGGTGAGATGTTGTCGATCGATGCTGAGTGATCAATGTCGGTTGATGCTAGAGTTCTGATGTCGGTCGATGCTGTCCGTAAACAAGTGTCGGTTGACATTGAGTATATGCCGTCGATCGATGCTTGTCTTCTTTCTTTGCGTATCGTACGTTTGAGTTTTTGTGGGTCTGAGGATAGTAATTATTGTCCTTTATTGCTCCTGGTACTCTTTTGCATGCAACTGAAAAACAAAGAAAAATAAAAATTTGTAACTTGAAAGTAAAAAAAAACTATACTAAATCCTAGAAATTAAATCTAATGGCGATCAATGCTCCCCGGCAACGGTGCCAAATTTGACACATGTGTGTTTATTATTCTAGCAGAGTATAGATATCCTAAACAATTAACTGTCAAATTTACCCTTAGTCCTAACACACAAAACAATACTCTTGCCAAGAGAGATCAGGTGCAGTACTTAGGAATCAAATCCATAGAGAACAATGGCAAACAATAGATTTCTTATTTCGAAAGACTAAGCTAGGTAATTATATATATGTAACAAGTAATCAGTTATAAAGCAATATTCCTTATTAGAAGGTATAAATGTAATATGGAAATATACTAATAGTGTAAATATGGAAATATGATAATAGACTAACCAGATTCAAATGTAAATATGCTAGATCGAGGGTTTCTAACTCAATGAATTATAGGGAATAAGAAGCACGATTATGTAAATATTCTAGAACTCCAATATTAACTATTATGACCCTTTTAACTCCAACTCTCATATGCGAGCAAAAAGAAAGACGATTGATCGACGGCTAAGGCTTGACGTTGATCGATGGTGAAATCAGCAGGAAGTATGAACCAGATTTGATATGTCTACCAAGCTAATTAAACCAGCTCTCGCGTGCGCCTGACAACCTAGTTCAATGGAGTGTATACTGGCACAGAACCTACACTCGTAGTCGTCCATGTCCTACTTTCGAGATCCTAGTTAGGTACTCTAGAATGCAAGCATTAAGCACAGCTAAATTGATGTATATTAACTTAACCTAGCAATTCTACTTTTGGGCTAATCCATGGTTGTTATCATTCAACCCTAAATCTAGTTGATAACTACTTAGACATAATCAAAGTAAGAATAATAGTCTGAATATAATGCATATATAAAATACTGGGTTCCAATACCAATCTCCCAAAGGATTATGAATCTTCTCCCCTAAATAAATCCTAAAAATACAATGGAGTGCTGGTGCACACAATCTGCCCCTGGAATAACGCCCTTGCACACCACACTTGGTGTCATACATAAATTATAAATATAAAACCCTAAAATCTAGGTCAAAACTCGTTCAAGGGTAATCTTGTAATCTTGTGTCTTGTCTCTAACCTGGGCTTGAAATCGGCTGTCTGCGAATTCATCATCGATCGATGTCAAGTGTTCAGCATGAATCGACCTTGATCATGTAACATCGGTTGAAGCCAAGGTAGTGTCGTCGATCGACGACAGTCTTGTACTGCGACTCTCTCAATGATCATCTACAAATTATTCTCCTCTAAATGCTCCAAGTATCTCTATATATCTCCAAACCGTACCTTGACCTGTAAATACCTTAAAACTTAGCCTAGACACACATAATAGACCCTAAATGGAGCCTATAACATGGCCTAAAACTGTTAATAAATAGGCTATATCATCCTCCGGGTCGAAAAGGGCTATGTGCTAAAACCTCTGGGTTTAATGAATAATACATCCTCAAACCTCCTGGTTCAATGAGAGTATATCCCCCAACCTACAAGTTCATGGACGAAGGTCCTTAATACCTACGGGTTCATGGACAAAAGTCCATAAAACCTACAGGTTTCTGGCCGAATGCCCATAAAACCAATGGGTTCCTAGACGGAATTCCTTAAAACTTATGGTTTCCTGGATGAAAGTCCATAAACCTACGGGTTCCTAGACGAAAGTCCTTAAAACCTATGGCTTCTTGCATGAAAGTCCTTACAACCTCCGGGTTTCCTGGACAAAAGTACATACAACCTCCGGGTTCCTAGACAAAATTCCATACAACCTCTAGGTTCCTGGACGAAAGTCCATCCAACCTCCGGGTTCCTGGACAAAAGTCCATACAACCTCCGGGTTCCTGGAATAAATTCCATCCAACCTCCGGGTTCCTAGATGAAATTCCATGCAACCTCGGGGCTGCATGAATAAAAGTCATACAATCTCCCGGTTACAAAGAATCACATCCCCGAACCTATGTGTTCCAGGAAAATGTATTTCTAAACCTTGACATTTTGGAAGGGCATTCCCATGATATTGCGGGTTCCATGGAAACATGATGCAAGGTCATCGAAGAATTGATAGTAGCCTACCTCTAGAGGCAGATTGCAATGTGATACACAGTTGACATGAGCCAAGAATCAATGACAGAGTTCAACTAATGTTTCCACCTTCTTTATCCGGCATGGACACTACTATTCATTGCAGACAACATCAAAACATGTCCAAAAGATTGAGTCCAGTGCCAAGAATCAATTAGGTTATCCCTCAGTATCGGGACTACACATGTCGATGGTCCTCCCTGCCAAAGGTCAAGGCACAAACTTGAGACAAGGCAAGAAGCTACAGCATGAAAACTCCAAGGAGCAGGGAGTAAGCTAAATGCAATAAGGGGGACGGGCACAAACACCTAAATGTAAGGCTGTTACTGATTTAACAAGCTCAACAAAGATCACAATCTGAATAACAAGAGATAAAAGAGGTGCAAGTAAGGTCAGCAGAATCGAATATGAGGATCCTTAGTTTTGGCCTCTGGGTCTTATTAAACTTTCTTGTCCTCCTTATTCTTAGCTAAGCCAAGATTCTCTTTCACGTAAATCACGAGTCCTGACCCATATACTCCACACGATTCATGGAGCCGGAGAATCCTCAAGAAATACAAACTGAAGTCCTGGCCTTAACTTCGGTTAATCCCTCAGTGTTCAAAGGCCGAATGTAGGTACAGGAGCAGCACAAGAACCTCAGGTAATCCTACAGTCTTCAAAGGCATTGGATCCACCTACGGTAAAGTCACCCTCATCAGGAATGAAGGCATCACGAGCCTTGGGACCATGTATCCCAACTTCTAGGAAAGATTATCTCCTAGTCCAAAATTAGGACTCCTATGTGAGGGCCATCGGAATTGAGAATATAACTAGATCCACACAATCATCATCACTCAGATCACACATATGCCCATTGAAGCATGTCTGTCACTCTATCTATATTGCTCAAGGCCACGACATTTTGTCCACAGGTGTACTGTCGAATATTCTACTTGATCCAGACCATGTGTTTATATTGGACCAAGGATTATTGTTCATCCTCCAGGCCATACATCTCCAATCAGGCTATGAATCCTTTCAGACCATCTGCACGCACATCGAAGCACTACCATCAAGGCAGTTTGATTGTTCAGGCTTTAACATCTTCTTTAGTAGACGAGCCGACGTCCTACTTCAAATTCAACAAGGAACTTGATACTATGGTGTAACTCATGAATTCCTAAGAAGAAAATCATGTTATTTCCCGCTTTCAAACATGAAACAAGAAAATAAGGGGCAAATTGTTGGGGAAAAATAATCCATAAAGAGATTACCACAGCTTCTGGGATCCTTCCTCCAGCTTATGGGTTCTGTCTCCTGCCTCCGGATTCCAAGTTCTAGGTATATTAATTTCCTGCCTCTGAGGAAAAAGGAAAACTTCAATATAAGTATAAACCGTCACATATCTTAGGGTATGGTTCGATCTCCTTAAGCTCCAATGGAAAAAAGAAAATGGAGATTGTGAATATTTCCAAATCTTAAGAGAGAGGAAGGACCTGTAATATAAACATGGGGTTCCTAACCCTAAAAAGTGGAGGTCAACACGTCCACCTAGAGGAACACGTCCATCTATAGAGGTCATCAATTCCACAGCCACCAAGGCAAGAATTCACACCTGGAAGACCATCTTCATCGAAATGCCTAACAACATGCAGATGCCTAAGATTACTATCAACTAGATGAAGATATATGCTCACTAAAGCATGTCTACAACTTGGCTTATAGGCTCAGGCCATGATCTTCTCCTCATCAGCAGGAATACTCCATGCTCACTGTAGCACGTCGAAAAGACTATAATCTGCTCCGCCCAAGCGCCCTCCATAACAGATGACTCTAATCAACTACAGAGCCATGTGCTCACAAGGCCACGTTCCCATCAAGGCCACGTCCCCATCTAGTCCATCTAGTCTACCTGCCCATCTAGTCTATGCGCCTCCAATAATATGAACTACGAATGGCTTGATCCCTCACTGAAGGGTATGTAG
This sequence comes from Moricandia moricandioides, assembly GCA_905132885.1. Taxonomy (NCBI): domain Eukaryota; kingdom Viridiplantae; phylum Streptophyta; class Magnoliopsida; order Brassicales; family Brassicaceae; genus Moricandia; species Moricandia moricandioides. Next base: position 224,704 of record CAJHQQ010000141.1, read on the forward strand.
GCAATCCCCAGTGAAGGATGCAGCTATAGATCCAAACACCTTTGATGGTTCCACATCTAGACAGCTAGATAACATCCCAGGAGCAGGAATAATCATCCTGGAGTAGGAATCACCATCCTGGAGTTGGAATCACCATCCTGGAGTAGGAATCATCAATTATAGAGCACGAAGACCTTGTGGTATTCACTACAGACAGGTAGCTCCTATCTAACGATCCATAACTCCTGTTGCTTCCATGTTATTCACGACATACACAGGCCCATACCAATTTAGCAGTAGTCTAAAAGCATGATCTCCTGGTTTATCAACAATTGAAGTAGGAGAATGCACTGCAACAACATATCTCTTTCTCCCTATCATTCCATAGAGATGAGCACAAATTACATATACAAAATAAGGGACAAAATGTTGGGGGAAAATACTCTGGTATGAGAATCCTCAAGGCCTCGGGAAGGACACCGGCCTCCAGGTTCCCTCTGGGAGAAGCTCCTGCTGCGACCCCTGCTTCCATCACTTCCTTTTGGTAATATGGAAGTATTTTACTTAAGGGGATTCTTCCATATTTCTAAATATGGAAGAGTTCAACCTACCAAACCGACATCTGTGTGGGAACCGAAATTCACACCAGCGATTTCTGTAAATTAAGGAAAGTCAAGAAACCCTAACTTTTCCTGAGGTCCTGGATTCTCTGCGAGAACCAACGGCAAGTAATCGAATAAACGCAGAAAGTATGAAAATATAACAAAATGAATCTATAGAAAAAGTAGATCTTATTTCGTATCTGCGTAAGAGCGTTGCGATCATTACAAAGGATTATCAAAGCTTCGTCCACAGGAGCTGTTAACAAGTTACCTAGTTCTAGCTACAAAAAAACCTTACACCTAGTTGAGTCGCAGCTCGATAACGACATACGAAAAATATATGAGAAAAGGTTTTGATTGATTTCGGACTGAACCTTATGAAAGGCTGCCTACGCACCCCTTTCGAGGATCAGGCCGAACGTAGTTCAATAAAAGAGTGGACCAAGAGATCAAACTGCCGGAGCAAGTTCGTCTTGTAATCGAGTGCCAGTCATAGAAACTGAGCTTATCGAGAATAAAGCTTAGGGTCCTAAGTCGAATGAGTTGTAGAGTCCAAGCAGATCGGAATTGTCGAACAAAGAAGCAGAAACGTTTGAGCATAACTCTCTCCTTCTAGACACCTAAGTTCTAAGTTCATATAAGCTAACAGAGCTTCTCTAGGTTTAAGTCTCTGGATCCTTTGCCTTTAGCTCCAGCTCCCCTTATATGTGCCTTCTGGGTCGGTTCCCCTTTCCTTTTTCCCCCTAGGTCGAGTTCATCGCTTTGCGGAAATATTCCTTATTATCTCAATCTTCATCATTATCTTGGCAAATTAACATTTATCTTCCGATTTCGCGAGATTTATCTTCTTATGCGAGTAAAGATACACCGTCATAACATTACTGGGCTCAATTTCGTATGAAATTGCAAGTGGGTATTTTGCCGCGTTATAGGCCTTTTTGAGCCGTATTTCGACTTAGAAGTGTTTACGATTTCTTTGAAAGAAAATTTAATGATACGAAGTCACTTTAGATAGGACGTTCACACTTCGCTTATAGTTTATACAATCGTGATGTTGAGTTAATTGTTTTTGTTTATACGATAACTATGAACTTCATCCAGGAAAATGAGTGTTTGGGGTTTTCATCGTAAAGTTCAAACGGTGACTACGATTGAGACGAAACAAAGAGGATTTCGATCGAGATTCGAGAGGGAAGCCAATGGGTATGGTCTCACTCGCCATATGGTGACCTGAGAACTGTATTCAGCGACCCAGGGTTCTTTTAGCGACTCTAAATTTTTTTAATCGTAAAATATCGACCGTAACTCTGATTGAGACGAAACAAAAAGCATTTTGATCGTGACTCTAAGAGTAATAAAAAGGAGAGACACAGATTTCCATATGGCTACCCAGAATTGGGGAGCCGAGGTCGCCATATTGAGACATGTTCTTTGAAAGGTCATGTCTCCATATGGTGACCCGGACTTGGACATGCCAGCTGGACATATGGCAATCCGGACTGGTCGAGGTTAGGTCGCCATATCGCGACCCGGATTGCTTGAGGTCAGTTTGCCATATGGCGACCCAAACTGCTCGAGGTCAGGTCGCCATATGGCAACTTGGACTGTGTGAAGTTAGGTCGCCATATGGCAACCAGGACTGGGTGAAGTCAGGTCGCCATATGGCGACCTGGACTGTTGGGTCTAGGTCAAAATATGGTGACCCATGCTTCATGTGCGGGTCGCCATATGACGACCTTTGCCTTGAGAGTGTGGGTCGCCATATGGTGACCCTTGCTTCATGAGTGCAGGTTGCCATATGGCGACTCGTGCCTTGAGAATGTGGGTCGCCATATGGCGATCCGTGCTTCCCAAGTGCCGGTCTTAGTATGGTGACCAGTGCCTTGATAGTGTGGGTCGCCATATGATGACCGTGCTTCCTGAGTACCGGTCGCTCTATGGCAACCCGTGCTAGCAGAGTGTTGGTCGCCATATGGCGATTTTTGTTCTATGAGAGTGGGTTGCCATAGGGCGACACGTATGATATGTTTAGGGATCGTCATGTGGTGACCCGTACGTTATGTGTGGTACTCACCGTATGATGACTTGCTCCTTGCGGATTGATCGTTCTTCGGAAACTTTCGTGAGCCTAAACCTCAGAAGTAATATTTTTCCGAGGACTTGAGCCGTTGATTTAGTCGTGACCGATTTTGACCCCAACAGTTAGCCCCCCAGCTTGTTAGGCTGTGGGATTTTAGCATGAGGCCCTAGCGGGCGGTTAAACTGGTTGTGTAAGTTAGGCGGTTTTATCGGCCGGAAGTCCAAGGATGAATAGTAAATATTCCTGCCTATAAGAAGGTGGAGCCGTTCGTGCCTTGTCGCGGACAACAGTCAGGGACTATGTTTTCCAGACCGAGATGGACAAGGTGACTAGCTACATGAATGAGTGTGAAGGTGTCGAGACTCTGGTTCCTCCTCTCGAGGAAAAGGTGCTGGTATACTGTGATCCCATCCCAGTTTCTTCCGATACATAGGAGACCGCGACCGAGGTTGCCGACGTGGGGGTCGAGGTGAATCAATCCGTGGGAACGTGTGGTCGTTCGATGTCGAGAAACTTTGTATTGCACCCTTGAAGGATCTAGATTAGGTTCTCTAGTTTAGAATCTATCTGTGACCATGTGTGGCCGTTTAATGCTTATTTGTGTTGCCGTGTGTGGCCATTTTTTAGTTTAGGCTTAGACCTTATGTGGCCGTTTTTATTATAGGGACTGGCCGTATGTGTCTTTGAATCCCTACCTTAGATGGCTTTCAACTATCATTTTATTCAAAGGATTTAATATTTTATGAGTATGTCGAGTAGTTGCGTGTAGAGGGAATATTATGAGTTGTCATCTCGTAACCTAACTCTTCTTTGTAGATCGTTCTATTCGTTGCTCGTTCAATTTTTACGAGAAAGTTTTGCGACCGTTTAGATGTGAACGAAGAGGCATGCTTTCAGGATCTCGTATCTTTCAATATTCATGCCTTGAGACGTTAGAGACCAGTGTGCTGGGCTTAGGGCAAGACCTAGGTTTAATCGCGGTTAAGGTTGTGCGATAACTAATCGGCTTTCGTTTTTCGTGTTGCGATTTCAACCTGATTCCGTACCGCTTTACAGTCTGCGATATTTTCTCGGCTTATACGACTTGTATGGTCGAAATCGAGCATCTCTTTGAGGATAAATTTTAAGTCCCCTGAAAGTGCTGACCAAAAATTCTGGATTTCTTTTATAGCACTATTATCCTTGTGTCGGATGTACGAGAGCTATCCTTGTGAGATAACTTAGTCTGTTTAGGACGTTGCGAGTTTGTTGTGATCATCAACTAACTTATTGGTAGATATTACCATTTTTGAGCTTTCGAGAATGACATGTTTTTGAGAGGGTGTGTGTGTTTTATAGTCGCAGATGGAATATCATTAAGGTGAGCATTCCTTTGGAATTTTTTGACAAAAACAGTTCTTCGAGCATTAGGCTTAGTCCTTATGTGTCCAAGTCGGAGTTTTCCGTGCTAAGATGGCCAATGGTGTTAGAAATGATTTTCCACATTAGGTATCAGTTATACGATGAATGTTTCGTCTAATGTTTTCAATAGTTGTACAATTTTTTTTTTGTTCTTGTATGATGAAGACAAAACCTAAGAGTCTTAATAAAGAACACGTGCGAGATGATTTCCTTCGAAAGGAACCAAGGGAGATGGGAGGCAGAAGCCAGCGAGCCACATGGAGAAAGAATGAGATCAGTAAGATCGTAGTGCAAAGAGATAAAGTTTAGTTTTTTTCGTTGAGAGACGAGTCATATGAATTTGTTTTTAGCTATACGTAAATCGTCCAAAATACTTCTCCGTAAAACTTGCTATGTTCGTGTACAAAAGTTTCTTCGCAAAACTTGGTGTGGCTATACGAAGGATGTTTCGCGTAAGTTTTACGAGGAGTGAATACCTTAAAAGTAAATTGAGAATGTCTCTCGCGAATTAGTCATGATATTTGCGAACGAGGAATGTGTTTTCCTCATTCTCTTTTCTGCATTGCGAATTCGTTTTTCATGACACCGATCTTGCTTTCCCTTAGGCTCTTCCGTATAAAATGTTATAGTTATACGAAAGTAATGGGTGATCGGTTTTATGAGGCATCGCATTGCAAAAATGATTTTCTGTCTACTGCTGTGATAGTTTGCATTGCCGAAAGCATTTTCTTGATGCCGAGACAAAAAAAATTTTTGAAGTATGGGACTATACGAGTATAGTATACGTACCTAATCCCTCCCTCCTTTTTTTTAATGAAAGCAAACGGCTGAACCGATACTTTGAAGGGTTGTGTATGTTTTTTATTTCGAAGATTGTGATGATTGACAATCCAGGTTGGTTTAAAGACGACGCTGGGATTGTGACTTACTGAGTTTGGGGTTGACGACTAAGAATATGTAGGTTTTAAGAAAATTGCTTGGACCGAGTCAGTTTTAAAAAGACGTTCGCGTTTCTATTTATTTCTTTCTTTGGGAAGCAAGCTGAGTATGCGTGGTAATCATTTCTCAGTTTTCCGAGAGTTTAGATTGGTTTGCAAGATATGCCTTAATTTTTTTGATGGTTTGCGTTCACCTCTTCTCCGCTTTTTCTGCTCATTTCCCCTTCCCCTTCTCGTGTCTGTACACCCTTAAAAATAGTAAAAATATCAGTTCGTCCTGGCTGCGTTTAGGCTCGAACCTGGGTTTCCATATGGCAACCTAGATTGCTCGATGTCAGGGCGCCATATGGCGACCCATGCTTCGCGTGTGCAAGTCGCCATATGGCGACCCAGGTTCAGTGTGTGCGGGTCGCCATATGGTGACCCGTGCCTTGAGAGTGTGAGTCGCCATATTTCGACCCATGCATCCTGAGTGCAGGTCGCCATATGGCGACCCGTGCCTTAAGAGTGTGGGTTACCATATGGCAACCCGTGCTTCCTGAGTGCCGGTGTCCATATGGTTACCAATGCCTTGAGAGTGTGGGTCGTCATATGGCGACCCGTACTTCCCTACTGCCGGTCACCATATGGCAACCCTTGCTTCCCGAGTGCCGGTCACCATATGGTGATCTGTGTTCTATGACAGTGGGTCGCCATATGGTGACACATGCATTATGTTTGGGGATCGTCATGTGGTGACCCGTACTTTATGTGTGGGACTTACCGTATGTTGACTTGCTCCTTGCGGCTTGATCGTTCTTCGGAAACTTTTGTGAACCAAAACCTCAGAAGAAAATATTTTCCAAGGACTTGAGCCGTTGATTTTGTCGTTACCGATTTTGACCCACATCTGCTCGACTATATAAGGGAGCCCAATCCCTAAAATAATGGATCGTCATCTAGAGACTAAGAGATTAGAGCTAAGAGGCTAGAACTAGGGGTTATACAAAAAAAAATTTTGTTCGTGCTCATTCAATCAATAAAACATCTCTTTGGTCTCTATTCTTACTTGTCTTCCAAGTTTATCTATTGTTCCGCAATACTCACAATGACCCTACACAAAAATATCCTAACAGTAAATGAGATCCAACACATAAGTTCAGTTTGCACTAAAGGCTATCATAAGTTCATTTTTAAGACAATCTACCCAAACACCACACAACTTCTCGCTGATTGTGTCGTTACCTTGCTTGGTCTTATCACGATTAACCTCAGTTCTTGAAACCACATATATCGACCACCATCGATAAACGTAAACCGATATCCTAACAAGTATTTCTAACAATGCATGGTTCGTTACTTATCTAAATACATAAACCTCTTGCCTAAGTATCATCATACTTAGATATCATCCAAGTACAATCTCCCATTACATAAATCATTACGGGACCTCCCACAATCCAGTCCAAAGGCCAAGGACCATCTTACCTGTACCGAACCCAAGTCTAGTTCCATGAACTCGACCAAAGTCTAAGACCATTCGGTTTATCTCCTTAACATCAAATCAACCAAACTGAACTAATACCACGGCCGAATGATCAATCCACATAAACCTGCCCATTGTTCCTTTATCCACTTTACTTGGCCCTGTCTATTCCTTGTCCTAAGAACCAACCAGGCCCAATAACAACTCAACCATGGTGTAGAACCCTCCCGGAGAGGTAAAATGGTCGAGATCGACAAGTTGGAAATTGGAGCCAAGCTTTTGGGGATCAAAGTATGATGTGGAATTGTGAGTTTTGGTCATATAAAACTTGACATGATTTGAATAAAATAGAATCTAATTTTCAACTAGTTGGGCGAATGGGTATGACATGCTCCCATCGCGTCACATCGCCCATAACTTTTTCCCTTCCCATGCTTTGTCAAATAACCATTTGGTAGCAGATCACCTAAGGTCTTAGACCAAATCCCCATCCCATGGATGATCATATGGACCTTCTGGCCCATTGCCCGAATTGCCGGACCACATGACCCAACCACGCCCTGGACTGGTCGAACTGCCCAAGACCCAAACACGCGGACTAGCTGAGTTTAGCTGACTCCCACCTGACCCAGCTGAGTGACCTAGTCAATCCATCTGGTAGATCTGAACCACTTTACACAAGATACAACCTTGCTTATTTCAGCTGGTGGAGGTACCTTTCTTCATCACCGAACTACCATATTACTCGTCCAACTCCTTTAACCTTCTCATTAGGCCATCATGCCCATCCTTGTTTACTTGGTTAAGTGTCAGCATCCTGATACCCTTAACCTTCTCTTTAGGGGATGGAACGCTTTCTTAAAGGTCAGTATGACCGGCTTGCCCTTTTCCTCGAACAATGGCCAATCCCGACGATCCTATCTAGGATCGGGCACATAACATGGCCCCTCTTGGCTTATGCATCATCCAGTATCCTCTGCCTTATAAGCTATAGTACAAATTCCCTCCTTTATACCATCATGCCCATCAGATCCTAAGTCAATCAACCACTACCCCACATTACTTCGACTCAATGAGTTTTCACTCCTACTTGACTGGTGTTGGAACAACATTTCAGCTAGCCCGGTCAGCCTTGTCTTCTAAACCAATCCATCTCTGATCAAGCTATAACCAACCCTTTGATCCATCCTCAGTTTATCAGGCCGTCCTTATTCAACTATGATCAGGTCATACTCAGCCTTCCTTTAATAAACACGCATTGGCTCAGTATTTATGGTCTGCAACTCATTGCACTAGTAGTACTCTTCCTCATGGCTCTTAGCCAATCCTTTGGCCTTGTTAACCAACACCAAGCGTCATTGAGTCATATGATGGGCGAGACCATTGAACCAGATCACCCAAGCGTCATAGCTTAATCACCATCTCCTTGTATGGCCATTGTCCTCACTCGGCACCTCTTGGCCTATGAACCATCCAACCATTATCATGGTTCACAAGACAGCCTCCTCCCTTGGGTAAGGTATGATCCCTTAGGGTATACTCAGTTGGATCCTAGATCCTTGACTGGTACCTACCCACTGATTACGAATGAACGGTTGCCATCCAAACACTCGTGTTCTTTTCCGACTTTTGTTATTGAATTAACTCCTGAACTTAAGCAGGACCTCATATTACTGAGTGAAAACTAGATCCTACATGCTGATGGTTCCTCGACTAAAAGAGGATCCAGGGCTGAATTTCACCTTCAATGCCCAATTGTTAAGCTACTCTGACAGTCCTTTTGACTACGATACGCAGCATCCGAGATCAAGTCCGAATACGAGCCTCTCGTTGCCGGACTCTGGTTAACAAATACTGTCAACTTCAAACACATCCACACCTACTGCGTATCTTAAGGTCTTCCAAGACCTCGCCAAGGAATTCCATTTCATCAATATCTTGAAGGTCCTTCGAGGAGAGAAATTCTGTGCTGACGCCTAAGCCGCACTCATAAGCAAGCTGATAGAAAAAATGAAAATAACCATGGGGTTTCGAAAAATCGACCGACCAAGTATCATGCTAGCATCTGAAAAATATACGACCATTTCTCCTATTTACGGGACCAACGATATGTAGATAGAAATCCCAAGTTACGGTGACGACAAAATTGTTCTTGATTGGAGGCTCCATTTCATTGAGTATCTCACCCATGACATACTTCGTTGCGACAAATGGGAGGCACGCAGACTTAAAGCATGTAGCACAAACTATGTCTTCATTGACGACAAGCTCTTTCAATTGATAGCTAACAAATTCCTACTTACATGGATTAATTGTGAAGAGACTAGAGGGAGCAGCAGGCAATCGCTTTGTGGTAGACGAGTCCTGGCTATTAAAGTTAAAAGTCTCAGATATTATTACAAAGTCGTAAGAGAAATTCTAAATAAAAATAAATTGGAAATCTTTCGTTAAGTAACATAAGTAAAAACTGCAGTTTTAATAAGAGATCCGAGTCAATATATCATAATCGTATGAAATTTTGTAAAAATAACCATGAAAATCCGATAACAATCCCAATACTGAATACCCCGTCCCGATCATCTTCATCGTCTTGCGCTCCGGTCCAAACAACTACTCATCACCTGCATCTGTAGCCATACCTGCGGCCATAGCCGTACCTGCGGCTGTAGCCATAGCTGCGGCCGTAGCCGTACCTGCGGCTGTAGCCGTACCTATGGCCGAAGCCGTAACTATAACCCATCGGTCCATTACGGCCCGTAACCAAACCTTCGACCCCAAGGTACATAACCGTGTACTTAACAATTTCCTTAATAAAATTAATTCAGCTACTCTTTCCTTAAATACATTGTAAATTCCTAACTTGGTTTTCAAGATCAAACATACATCTTTCATATAAACGACTTAGCCAATCTTATTAATCAATCCACCAATTCTAGCATGCACTTTTTAAGAACATGATGAGCAAACTCTCCATAAACGATTTATATTGCACATTTTCCCTAAGAACATTATGAACGAACTTACCATAAACGAATGCTACACAAGAAAAAATCGTTCCTAATGAATCAAACTAGGCAAAACAATTCTTATTGGACTGCCGCGAATCACATCCTCACCTGAATGGATCATAAAAGATCAAAGACTCTGAACACAACAACGCTTTTCCGGCAAAGGTTCTTACGATCCTCCTTGCTCGATCCTCTCTTCTCAAACTCTCTCTCTGGAACTGCGTTCTTGCTCTGACCTTTCTCTACGACTTGCTTTTGGGCTGTGTCCAAAACTAGGAGCTGGAGGTCCATTTTATACTACCCTTGGTCTTGCTCACCAAGCCGAGAATTAAGTGCAGGTTCCTTAATCGGCTTGGTCAAAACTTGCCCTTAAAGGCTTGACCGATCTACAATCCTTTCCTTATATGATTCCCACCAACCTGATCTTCCTTTCGTATAATCCCGTCAACGATGACTAGTCAACTTGCCTTACTTGCAACCCGCATTCTCGAAGGACCGAATTTTTCTTAATTGGCTCAACCTTGAGCATCCATCAACAGTAATGCGATTCCAGAACACAGAGAGACTTTTTCAGTTGAGGCCACGATTCCACATAACAATGTATTAAAATATGCAAAACATAAAGACAAATACAAGACACTGATCGATAATCAGCATCCCCCATCGATCGACACCCCAGCAACCAGAACAACCAACTGCCACTCTTAGATTCAGCAGATTTGGACAACCAGGAAACACCCTTTCTACAGATGAATTAGTAGTTGTCAAAGACACCCTGGGCCGCGCACATGCAATAGATGGGAGGATCATCAATGTTTCCTAGAAACACATAGCAGACATTTTAGAGATGACTCATGGTTCAGTCTACCAAAATAAAATGGGTGTCTCACGATGAGCAAACCCATTCTACCACAACTGGCAACCAAGGAAATGCTGGAAGATATTATATCTAAAGTATATACATTTCAGGAAGTAATAATGGAGTAGGTCAACATGAGGCTAGATGATATATATTGTCCAATAGACAACAAGATTGATTTGATACACACAATTGTACATAACACCTTGGAGAAAAATTTGATCAGATTGATATTACCATGGAGAGATAGCAAGAGCAGAGAACCAAAGTTGAGACAGCCATAAGGACTTTTGTAGGCACATGGTTTGAAATGTCAGAAGATCTTGTAAAGACTTGTTCCAACAAATGTTCCACTACCTCCTTACTAGTCCCAAACATCCAAAACGTCAAACTATAGACTATAAATAAGTGCTTGATGAGAGGCAACACATTTTAGTAAGTTTTAAATTTGATTTTATTTTTATTATTACTGATTATTAATATTTATTTTATTGCAAAATATTTTTTTTAAAAAGGACCCGACGAGACACGATTGGATAGAGCATCGATTGACACTTCATCACTGTCGATTGACAAACTGACCCGAATATCGATCGATCATAATTTAACTGTGCCGATCAACAATCACCATCAGAGAGCAGATATACCATTTTTTCTTTTTAAATTTCGTTCTAATTATTTATTTTCTCACCAATCTCAGACTGTATAACATTGGGGACTGTGTTGTTTAATTCTGGGGGAGGTTTACTGATGTTGTGTTTTATTTTGATTTTTATTTATGATTTTTATTATGTTTTCTATAGAGTTAAGAAGAAGATTATGATCAGTCACATGATATGTGCTCAAATTACCGTAGATATACTGATCACTCTCACAAATAAGAGGTTTAGTTGTTGTACTTAGGGATCTAATCCACAGTGGGAGAGGGTACACAATTGAATTGATAATCAACTTAGTTATGCTATGAAATTAATAAGAATTTTAGAAACAGTAAATAAGGAACAAGTTGGTATTGAAACAATTAAGGAAAATAGCTAGATCTAGGGTTTTCTGGTAGTGAATTATAATGGATAGAATCTAAGGTGTTTTCAATAATATAACATGAATTTAATTAGTAAATATATCAAATTATACCTATCTATGGCTAACTCAGAATGTGTGTGAATTCGGAATGACCATCGATCGATGCGATGCAAATGGCATTGATCGATGGTTTTCTTAGTCAAAAATTAAATGATCATATTCAATAAGTTCACTTAGAATTACTATACTAATCTCTCAATTATCCCTAGCAATTTAAGCTCAACAGGATTAATTCCAATAACGATATTACTCTCCCATATATCAATTATCCTAACATCAGGGTTCCAGGTAGCTAATCAAGATTACAAGCAATAAGTACAATCTTGATGATAGATCTAATAATGATCATAGCAATTCTATTGTTTGGCTAATCCGTCAAAACCATTGATAAACCATGAATATAACAAGAGATCTACTAAGACATAGTTAAGCAGAAGATAACCATAAACATAATATTGTGGGAACCAAAACTCACACCATCAATTTTCGTAAATTAAGGAAGCTCAAGAAACCCTAACTGTCTCTGAGGTCCCGGATTCTCTGCGAGAGACAATGACAAGTAATCAAATAAATGCGGAAAGTATGAATAGATAACAAAAAATATCTATAGAAAAAGTAGATCTTATTTTGAATCCGCGTAAGAGCGTTCGAATTATTACAATGTATTATCAAAGCTTCGGCCGCAAAAGCTGTTAGTGACTTACCTAGTTATAGCAACCAAAAACCTTAAACCTAGTTGAGTCGCAGCTCGATAACAAAAGATGAAAAAGATATGAGAAAAGGTTTTGATTGATTTCGGACTGAACCTCATGAAAGCCAAACGTAGTTCAATTAAAACAATGGACCAAGAGATTGAACTGCTGGAGCAAGTTTGTCTGGTAATCGAGTGCCAGTCATATAAACCGAGCTTGTCGAGTATAAAGATTAGGGTTTCTAAGTGCAATGAGTTGTAGATTCTAAGGAAACCAGAATCATCGAACAAAGATGGAGAAACGTCTGAGTATAACTATGTCCTTCTAGCCACCTAAATTCTAAGTTCTTATACGCTAACAGAGCTTCTATAGGTCTAAATCTTCGGATGCCCTCGCCTTTAGTTTCAGCTCCCCTTATATATGTCTTCTGGGTCGGTTCCTCTTTCCTTTTTGGCCCCTAGGTCGAGTCTATCGCTTCGCGGAAATATTCTTTTTTTATCTCAATCCTCATCTTTATCTTGGTAACATGACATTTATCTTCCAATTTCACGAGATTTATCTTCTTCTGCGAGTAAATATACACCGTCATAACATTGTTGGGCTTAATTTCATATGAAATTGCAAGTGGGTCTTTATCCGCGTTCTAGGCCTCTTTGGGGCGTATATCGACTTAAACATTTTCATGATTTCTTCAAAAAAACGTTTAAAGATATGATGTCGATTTAGCGAGGAAGTTAACACTTCTCGCATAGTTTAGAAAACTGTGGTTTTAAGTTAACCGTTACCGTTTATACGATAACCATGAACTTCATTCAGGAAAATGAGTCTTCATGATTTTTATCGTAAAGTCCCAACGGTAACTCCGTTCGAGACTAAACGAGAGGTGGATCCTGCCGACGTTTAATCAGAAGGCATAAGACCGGTCCATGTTTGGTCCAACTCGCACGCTTGGTGAGTTGTATGTCGCGCATCCCGTGTATCCATTTCTCTTGATTCATTTGCTCGGGAACTTTAATCGAGATTTTGTTGAGAAATATTTCATGCAGAAACACAATTTTAACATCAATTTTGGGGTAACCGTTGTTGACCACAACAGTCGTTTGTTTTCCCAAAAGTTTTTTATTTGGATCAGACCATCCTATTCGAGAACTTGTCATATAGCTTCTTTCTTTTAAATTACACGAAGCTTTTGTCCTGCATTTATACTTCTTTTTTAGATAAGAAATATTTCTCAGGATTTTTCTAGCATTGATTATGTTGTGACCGATTTTTGACCCCAAATATAATGCATATAATAAAAGGGACAGAAAACTGGGTTCCAGTGCAATGCTTGAAAGAAGTCTTGATCTTCTCCCCAAAAACTACTATGTTTGCTATGAAAATCCCTAAACTTGTAAAAGACCTCTCTTTGCATAAAACACCAGCAAATATCTTATGAACTAGGTAAAACTCGTCAAAGGGCAATCACGTAATTTCTGTGACTTGAGCTTAAAGTCGGGTATTCTCCGAATTGGACTTCTGCGTGTTGACCGTCGTTCGACGTCAAGTGGGCGTCGTCGAACGATGCTCTGCTCTATATCGACGCATACTTAGCTGATTTTGACCAGAAATCCTCATAATCTATACAATGCTCCCAAATGCATTTAGACCTTAAAATACTCTAAAACATATCCTAGACAAACATAATAAACTCCAAATAAGGCCCTTGAATATGGTCCAGTCTGAAATCTTTAAAACCGTTTTCGTCTTTTTTCGTCTAGTTCTAAGCGAGTTGCGGCCACATAGGTTTTTCTTGACAAATATGGTGATTCTAGCAAACTTAGTCTCATTTTACTGCTTGTTTTAGACAATTTCCTTTGTAATCATTTTTCCAGTCAAGCATCTTGTATGCTTTTGTCTCTGGAACGCTCATATGAAAATTCAAAATAAAGATCTACTTCTCTTAAGCTCGCTTTATTGTCTTTACATATTTTCCGAGTTTATTTGGTTACTTGTCGTTGGCTCTCGCAGAGAATCCGGGACCTCTTTTCCTAACTTTCCTTATTTTACGGAAATCGACAGTGCAAATTTTTGTTCCCAGAGTTTGGAAATATGAAAGAAAAACTTGCAGCACTGACTACTCCTACGGGGAACGCTTATGCAAACGCTGTAGTGCTCCACGAAATTGAATACCTAGTCGTGACTTTCCGCCAGGGGAAGGGCACCGGGACAAGATCGCTATTTCTATGTCAAAACAGAAAGGGCAACGAAAAAATCTATCAAACCCCAAAAAAAATTTCTTGTTACCAAGTTGAAGAAACATCAACACGTAAAGGTTCGACAAAAAGAAGTTTTGAAAAATAAAACTTACAGCAGACCGGGTTCGCAACTCACCGCTGCACTTCTTCCAAATAACTTCCATCAAGCTCTTCGGAGAAATAAAACTTCCTCTCCCCAAAATCGCGGAGAAATTCTAGATTACTAGCAGAAATAGATGATCAGCAAATCGAGTTGCCAATTCTCCACTGCTGTATTTCTTTCGAATAAATTTTGAAGAAACAAAGTTAATCTCTATTAAATCACTCGAAACCAAAAACGGCTGACAAAGACTAAACTAAGTAAACCGGGAGATTGTTTCAAACGTAAGGTTTCTTAAAATTCAAGCTTCGATTCTATGGTTACATATTCAGTGAATTATCACTGATTGTCACCTAAGCTTACTTCAGAAAAACGACTCAAAACTCACTCGGATCAATCCTACGGAAACGAGAACTAAGTCCAACTCGCGTAATGGCTAGTTGGATCAGCCTTTTCCGACTCGCCATTAGGCGACCTGGATCAGTCCTCACTATCCGAACCTTATCTTCTCCTTTGGCCATTGATTGAACTGCTCTTGTTTCGTCTCGATTGGAATTACCGTTGGAAATTTATGGTTAAAACTGCAAGACAGGCTTCAGCTTAAACGTGGCCAGTAAAGTAGAGAAATCGAGGAAGACTCAATATTCTTGCTGTCCATAAGGGGTGGACAGAAACAAGAAGAGGAAGGGGAAATGATAAAGCAAAACAGAGAAGAGACAAAACTGAATCTCCGAGAAAACTAAGACAGGTCTTGCAAACCGATCTAAACTCTCGCAAAACCGAGAAACAATCGCCACGCAGGTCTTGCAAACCGATCAAAACTCTCGCAAAATAGCTAAATCACAATCCAGATTGTTGATCATCTCAATTTTTGAAAGATAAAATGTACACAATCCTTCAAAATATCGATTTAGCCGTTTTCTTTTGTAAAAAAAGAGGGAGTAGGTACATATACCATACTCGTATAATCCCATACTTCAAAAAAAAATTTCCTCGGCATCGAAAGCATTTGCGACAAAAGAAAAATCAAGAATAAAAGTAGCAGGAGCACAACGAATAGAATGCTTTATCCCCGCTCGGTGTCTAGATCTACCATTGGTTGACCAATCATTCCACTCGAGGAACAAATATGTCATGAGAATCCTGTAGAAACACTACGAAACCGTTCGACAAATAGATCACAACAAAATAGACATCAGTAAAACTCCATGTGTAGCTCCGAGCAACTTTCCCCAAAGATCAAAATGAAAGCAAAAACATTTCTCGTAAGATTTGCGGAAACATTGCTACTTTGACATGTCCTTACATAGCACCGATTTATTACCTTCATAAAAACGGTCACCCTTTACTTTCTTATAACTAAAACATTATATATCATGCAAAACGACTTCTAGAAAAACAAATGAGGAAAACCTAATCCTCGCTCGCAAACGTCACTAGTAATCCGCAAGAAGCACCCTCCATTTACTTTTATAAGAAGCCTTTTTTGTAAAACTTACGCGAAAATCCTTCGTACAATCAGATCAAGTCATACGAAGCAACTATCGAAAGTAAACATAACATGTTTTACAAAAAAGTGTTTTCGTGCAACAAAAACAAAGCTGTATGATACAAAATTGAACGACCAGTCTAAACTTTATCTGTTCACACTACGATCTAACAAATCTAATTCCTTAGCCTTGCAGCTCGCTGGCTTCTGCCTTTCATTCCTCTCGGTCACATCTGAGCAGGCAATCTTCCCGCAACTGACTCCGCACGGTTTCTGTATCAGACCTCTTTGGCTTCGTCTTCCTCAGACAAAAACAAAAAAAATCATACGGCTAAAGGAAAAATTGTGCATAACACTCATCGCATAACGGAAAATCGTTTTCTACAACCATCCGCCATCTTAACATGAAAAACTCTGAATATTTGGCCGATAAATCTTCACAAACCTTCTCTGGCCCTCGGCCTTACTCCTTCCTGTACAAGTCCGAACCAGAATTCGACATCCCCTTTAGGAAAATTGTAAAATAATATGAACTTGATGTTAAAACGAAAGTGCCATCGTCTTATTCTTCACCAGAAACATGCTTGGCTATGCGGCTGAATACATCCTGTGCCAAGCCAAATTATTCGAGCAACCACCGGTCCATTCGATCACTTAAATGGCTAAACAGCAATCTACGATTTGTCTAAAAAATGCCAATTAACGATTACACAAATAGTTATCGTATAAACCAGAATCAGAATTCATACGATAAAGTCTTCACAACGAGACTAAGTCCTAATAACAAACGGTTAACGAAAAGCTTGAACTTGTCGAAAATTTGATCAAGTTCTATAAACTCCACAACTCACTTTAAGCCTGCAATATTTTACCTATTAAACAGTGACATGTAAGGAAAAACTCATAACAAAGTTCATGGAGCCATACAAAACATCCTTAAAAATACCCGAAAATAAATCTCGGAGGGCAGACTCTTCACAAAGCACAGTGAAGGAAAGTGCTTCTTCCCGAGTACAAATATACATGACCCTTTGGTCATAATTCCTCAAATCATAAATCAAACTACTTAACATCCAAACAGCAACAACAATTTTGGCTGTGAAAATCTGCAGACAAACAAAAATATTTCCCCAAAGCAGGGTTTAAACTAAACCCTTGCAACACCGTGAAACATATTCAAACCCGCGAACATTTCAAACACAAAACACAACATACAAAAGAAAAACCAATATTCAACATCGCGAGGGTCGCATACGCCATTGATTCCACCCAACATGCTTATCACTACCTTGCAAGAATTACAAATAAAATCTAACGAGCTGGGGGGCTAGCTATTGGGGTCAAATTTGGTCATGGCAAAATCAACGGCTAAAATTTTCTGAGAAATATGCCTTAGATAAATACGAGCCGGAAATTTCAAAGAAAACTACAATGCATAAGTCTAGCCTATTTAAATAAGGATATCAGAACAAAACTACTTGTATTTCATCCAAGACAAGAAATAACGAGCTTTTATCCAAACATGAAAATTTTTACCAAGCAATCTCCTGTAGAACAAAACTCACAAAGTTTTCGTGGAAATACCTCGTAGGAAAATCTGTGAGGCAATCTTCCGCAAAACAGCTTCCGGAAAATGTTTACGGAAATAGTTGCGTAAAACTAACGAGATAGTTCTGAAGGTCTGCGAAGCAGTCAACGAAGACAATGAGAACGGAAGAAAGACATCAGCACAAGCAACTCGCCCTCTGCTGTTTGCCCTCTACAACTCGCCCTCTCCTACTCGTCCTAGTCCAACTCTCCATGAGGAGAGTCGAATAAGTTTTGTCCAACTTGCCATCAGACGAGTAGGCCGGCCACGTCAAACTTGCCATCAGGCGAGTTGCATCAGGCGAGTCCAACTCGCCATCAGGCGATTAGGACCGACCACATCCAACTTGACATCACGCAAGTAGGATCAGACTCGTCCAACTCGCCATGAGGCGAGTAGGATCAGTCTTGTCCAACTCGCCATTAGGCGAGTAGGACCGACCACGTCCAACCTACTCGCCTGATAGACGAGTTGGACAAGACTGACGTCCAACCTACTCGCCATCAGTCGAGTAGGACTGACCACATCCAACTTGACATCAAGCTAGTAGGGTCAGACTCGTCCAACTCGCCATGAGGCGAGTTGGATCAGGTGAGTAGTATCACTCTTTTCCAACTCGCCATCAGGAAAGTAGAATCGACCACGTCCAACTCGCCATGAGGCGAGTAGGATCTGTCTCGTCCAACTCGCTATCAGGCGTGTAGGACCGATCACATCTAACTCAATATCAAGTGACCAGATTTTCCTCTTTGTGTCTTAACTAAACTGTCTCTTGTTTCGTCTTGATTGGGATTACTGTTGAAAGTTTACGATAAAAATTGTAAAGACATTAAATTGCTCCGATTATTCGATTAATTTGAAATTTTTTATTAAATTGACAGCTTACCAAAGGTTTTCTTTCAAAGAAATCGTAAAAATGTTTATTTCGACAAACGGCAGGAAACATCTAAAATGTGGCTAAAAGCCCACTTATGATTTTAGACAAAATTGAGCCCAGGGATATTATGAAGGTCTATCTATTATTCGCCAAAGAAGATAAATGTCAATTTCAAGATAAATGTGGAGTTTCAAGAGATAATCATGAAGATCGAATAAAAATTGAATATTTCTGCCTATAAACTCAACCCGCGGGTAGAAAAGAAAAGAGCAAACCGACCTATGGGGAGTATATAAGGGACGCTAAGGCGAGAGGTGCAAGGGACAATTCTTAGACTTATAACTCTATGTACTTAGAAACCAAGGGTTTATTCTTGACAAGTTCGGTTTCTATGATTGGCACTCGATTACAAACAAACTCGCCTATCCAGTTCGATCTCTTGTTCCAATCTTTTAATTGAAATTTGTTCGTCTTAATCCTCGAAACAGGTACGTTGGCAGCCTTGCATATGGTCCAGTCCGAAATCTTTAAAACCGTTTTCGTCTTTTTTCCTCTAGTGCTATTTTAGATAGGTTTCTTCTTGACATAGCTGGTATTGCTAGCAAACTTAGTCTCGTTTTAATGCTTGTGTTAGATGATTTCCTTTGTAATCTCATTTCCAGTCAAGCTTCTTGTATTCTTTTGTTTCTGGAACAATCTCACGCAAATTCAAAACAAAAATCTACTTCTTTTAAGCTCGATTTATTGTTTTATAAATTTCCCGAATTTATTTGGTTACTTGTCATTGGCTATCGCAGAGACTCCGGGAGCTCTAGGAAATTAGGTTTTCTTAACTTTCCTTATTTTACAGAAATCGACAGTGCGAATTTTGGTTTCCACACCATATCCTAATATTGAAACCAAATTCATTCTACCAACAACTTAGCGAATACTAGTCTCACTCACTCGTCTACTAACTTCATTCTTTGCACAAAATAAAAGTGCAGGTTTTACCTTGGGAGTATCTATTAGAGGACACATGGACTCTTACCCTTGCAAGTATTTGAACACATAGGTAGTCTTCTATGATCCCTTTCTTACCTCTTTCTCTCTTCTCAGAATCTCTTTATATTATTTTTATAAGCCCAATGAATCAATGATGTTGATATTGTCCATTATGTTCATCGTTCTTTTATTTTTTTTAATATATTTTCGACAAGGTGTAGGCGAATAATGGGGTCATGGGTAATTTACCTATCCCTCGCTTCCACAATGTGTGATCATAGATATCATCAATCCTTTTGTAGTAGTCATCCATCAACATCTCCTTGGGTCTGTAAATTCCTTGTACCATGTCATCTACTTATGCTTTGCTATAGTATTTTGCTGATGGTCTGGTCTCCGCAAATATTTTGCTTACTCATGCAAACAAAGACGAGTGTGACAATGATGGCTACTCACTAAGGAATATCTCTGATATCTTCCTTTGCAACATTGGTGATCCTGCCATCTATAACTCGTGCATGCCATATTTGTCTCTGTAGACACCATACTCATCTCTTTCTTCTCCATAATCAAAATTCTCTGGACCAAACACTTCATTTTCTGATCTGCAACCGGCTAAGTCTTCAGGAATGTGAGTTTCGATCGACGGAAGAAGTGTTGTGTCGATCGATGCCTTGTATCCATTGGCCATTGCAAATATATTTGCTACATCCTCCTTAGATACATTGAGAAGTCTTCCATCCATTTCTCGTGCATATCCTTCTGTATCCCTCATAATTATAAGCTCATCTGGTCTTAGATAACCATAATCGTCAAAGTATTCTGCCAGATTAGCGTTGATCGATGGCATGATCAAGGTTTCATCTAATCCTCTCAAATTTCCAGATTCCTCTAGTGCAAGTGCACGATACTCAACTTTTTCTTCTTCTTCTAGATAAGACTAGTCGCAATCTGGGTTGTCATCGATCGATGTCGATGGGTGGGTGATCGATCAATGCTCCATCATCCGACTCTTTGTCTTGCTCGAAATCGCAGAAACACGTGACCACAAGTCCTGGTTCTTGAACCAAATCATTGAGAGCAGGCTTGGTTCTAGTTTTAACAGGTTCCTAGTAATGATTTTTATAAATAAGAGATAGATATAACATGTTTGTCTTCATGTCGCACACTGCTCCTATTGTGGCCATGAAAGTTCTTCCAAGTAGCAGGGATGAATTTTTTTCCACTTGGACGTCCAAAACATGAAATTCTACAAGAATTAGGGCATCGTCGATTTTCACTTGAAGGTGTTTGACTATGCCTCCAAAATTCACCTTAGAGAAATCCACAAAAGTGAAGGAATCACTAGAACCGGTGTCGCAGAATGCATGAGGGTAGTAATGTCTCTTGATGTTGCAGGGAACCACAACTTTCCAGGGTCGCTTCTTGATAGGGCCTTATATTTACCACTATTTTTCATGATATCAACACTATTTAGAGTCTATTATATGTTTTTTTAGTATGTTTTAGAATATTTTCTGGTTCAGATACAGATGAAGCTTTTAGAGATGCAGAACTGCAGAGATGCGTCAGATGTTTAGCTATAGTTGGAGACGTTTGCACGGTGCGATTGAAATGATATTTTTACAGAAGATATATCATTGAGTTATCTTTCC
The DNA here is from genome assembly GCA_905132885.1 of Moricandia moricandioides. Taxonomy (NCBI): domain Eukaryota; kingdom Viridiplantae; phylum Streptophyta; class Magnoliopsida; order Brassicales; family Brassicaceae; genus Moricandia; species Moricandia moricandioides. The sequence goes on from CAJHQQ010000141.1 coordinate 245,741, forward strand.
AATTCCACCGGCTTGAGATCCATCTGATGGTTAGATCTCAATTTATGCCTGTTTTATTGGAGAGTGGTGTGTCTGCCTTGCGAGAGGAAGCTGTCGAGAAGATGAATGAGTGTCGATCGATGGCACAGCCTTGGTGTCGATCGACTCTGATCCCAAACGACAGGCCTGACTTGTTTTATGGACGATTTAATCCCAGAAGCCATCATAAATTACTAAAATACCCATGGGTGACCTAAACTCCTATTTATATGTTTCTATGCCATTGTTTAGGCACCAAGCTTTATTCTATCTATTGTTCTAGGGTTAGGAGAGAAGGGAGAAACTCTTTCAGAGTCCTCATGTAAATCCTATGGTTTTATATTATATATATTGTATTCATCTATGATTTATGTGACCAAGATCATGTTTGAGTAGATCTCTTGTTAGGTTTAGGGTTTATTAATGGTATTGATGGATTAGCCAAACAATAGAATTGCTAGGGTGATTACTAGATCTTTCAATAGAATTGTGTTTATTTCTTGTGTTCTAGAGTAGCTAACTAGAACCCTGATCATAGGATAGTTAGGCTGAAGCGAGAACATGGTCTACTACCAAAATTAATCATGTTGAGCTAGGTTGCTAGAAACAAACGGGATTTGATTTAGTTAATTTAGTGAACTTATCGAATTAGGTCATAAATCTTGACTCAAGAGACCATTGATCGACGCAGGATAATTGCCATCGATCGACGGTCATTCTGTGTCAACAAACGAGAGCTTAGACATCGGACTTAGTCAATAGATTAGACTCCCAACGACAGCTGGTCGTCTTTTATATTAGTTATCGAGTTCTATGATTAATACCCTAAGCATCTATCCTCTATAATCCACTTGCCTGACACCCTAGTTATAGTTATTTATTATTATTGTTTACTTACCAATCAATCAATCATCTGCTATAGTTTATTAACAACTTATTAATCTATTTGCCTAGCTTAGTCGCGACTGTATTGAGTCTATTATGTGCCCACGCTCCCTGTGGATTCGATCCCTAAATACTACAATTTGACGTTTCTTGGCAAGAGAAGTTCGTAGGATTAATTTGATAGAGTTTGCATCGAAATACATAAAACCATCCTGTCAAATTTGGCGCCGTTGCTGGGAAGCAAGGATTTGCCATTAGACTCAATTTGTTTGATTTAGTCTAGGTATTTTTCTATATTAGTTTACATATATAAAAAATGCTTGTGTTTCTCGTACATACATATTTGTACCAGGAAGCAAAGAGGAGAGTATTTTTGGGTTCTTCAAAAACGGAACCTACTGATTCGCTCAGGATGCATAAGTCTACGAGGGCAACCAACACCCTCCAAGCAGTGATCTCTAGCAAAGAGAAGCGAGCATGGATCGAAATCAATACTCTACCATCGACCGATACTAACATCATGACAACGATCGACACCAACCACTCTTCGTCGATCGACGACACTTGCGAGAAGGCAGAGGAAATTTAAGTTCTGATACTTAAGGCTGACGAGAATTGGATCTTACGAGACGAAGAAGGTCGTCCTCGCAACAGTATAGGATAATTGATTAATGCACAAGGATCTCTGATCTCTGATGTTATTGTTGTTGCTGAGATAAATGACTTCCAGATGAGCCGTGAATGGTATGATTGGGCAGCTCATAACTCTTTTCAGGGTTTGACTCATGAAGATTTGAAGGAACACATCGAAGAACTTGTGAATCTAGTCTCAAGGAGCGAGCAGAATGAACTGTATGAATACCACATGCTCTGCAAAATCATCCCCAATTCTATCTCTGGGAATGCATTTACCTGTTTTAGTCGACTAGAACCACGATCTCTGACTCGGTAGGATGATATTGAAAGAGCACTCCTTTATGAATTTATCTATGAAGCTGAAGCAGCTCGAGAAAAAGAGATCAACGATAAGTGGGACAAGATCCTTGAAATTTGGCAAATTAAGAAAGAACACGTGTTTATTGCGTATATTGCTTGTGTTCTAGAGTATCTAACTAGAACCCTGATCATAGGATAGTGAGGCGCAAGCGTGAGCATGGTTTACCACCAGAATTAATCATGTTGAGCTAGGTTGCTAGAAACAAACGAGAGTTGATTTAGTTAATTTAGAGAACTTATCGAATTAGGTCATAAAGCTTGACTCAAAAGACCATCGATCAATGTAGGATAATTGCCATCGATCGACGGTCATTCCGTGTCAACATGCGAGAGCTTAGACATCAGACTTAGTTAATAGATTAGACTCCAGCGAGAGCTGCTCTTCTTTTACATTAGATTTCGAGTTCTATGATTAGTACCCTTAACTTCTACATCTATAATCCACTTGCCTGAGACCCTAGCTTTATTATTATTGTTTACTTACCAATCAACCAGTAGTATCTCAGAGAGTATTTAAGTATGAAGGTGACGTTGACCAAGGACTATCGGTCGCAGCATCGATCGACACCTAGACTATATCAAACAAATTGAGTATAATGGTGAATCCTTGCTCCCCGGCAACGGCGCCAAATTTGACATGAAGGTTTTTATGTATTTCAATGCAAACTCTATTAAATTAACCCTAGGAACTACATTTGCCAAGAGAGTAAAGTTGTAGTATTTAGGGATCGAATCTCCTGGGAGCGTGGGCACACAAAAAACTCAATACAGTCGCGATTAAGCTAGGCAAATAGATTAATAAGTAGTAAATAAAGTATAGCAGATAATTGGATGATTGGTAACTAAAGAATAATAATAAATAGCTAGATCTAGGGTTTCAGGCAAGTGGATTATAGAGGATAGAAGATAAGGGTCTTAATCATAGAACTCGATATCTAATGCAAAAGACGACCAGCTCTCGCTGCAAATCTAATCTATTGACTAAGTCTGATGTCTCAGCTCTTGCTTGTTGACAAGGAATGACTGTCGATCGATGGTCCCTTGAGTCAAGATTTACGACCTAATTCGATAAGTTCACTACATTAACTAAATCAACTCTCGTTTGTTTCTAGCAACCTAGGTCAACATGATTTATTCTGGTAGTAAACCATGCTCACGCTTGCGCCTAACTATCCTAAGATCAAGATTCTAGTTAGCTACTCTAGAAGAAAAGAAATAAACACAATTCTATTGATAGATCTAGTAATCACCCTATCCATCAATGCCATTAATAAACCCTAAACCTAACAACAGATCTACTGAGACATGATCTTTGTCATAAAAATCATAGTTTAATTGAATAGATATAGAATAGAAACCGAACATGATTCAGCAGAAGAACACGACAAAGAACCTGGTTATCTACAACCAGATGAGTTTGGTATCATGAGAGATCCAGATGGTCATGCAAGAGCTATGGATGGCAGAATTATTAACGTCACGAAGGAGGATGTAGCAGATATACTTGCAATGGCCAACGGAGCTGGAAACCTTTTTTGGGCACCGGTCTGATTATCGAACATCGATCGACATCGACCACAAACCATCGATCGACACCAATTGGGAATGCCAAGGATACGTTGAAGCCTACGAAGAGTATGACTCAGATTATGATGATGATGAACCTGGCTGGATAATGGACACGAGGGTAGGCAATCCAGCATCAACAATCGGCCTATCTTGGACCTCAAACGTAAACCAGACCCTTCAATTGGACCAGAAGAAACAAAAGCTGGTTATTTAAGACCCGATGAGTTTGGAATTTTCAGAGATGTAGAAGGACGTGCACAAGGTCTTTATGGCAGAATCCTAACTCTACCGACGAAAGATGTAGCAGACGCCCTTCTCATGGCTGAACGATCAAGAAATTTCTTTGAACAACCGCAACAGCGATCGATCGACGCACAGGTACCAGCATCGATTGACAACATGGAGAAGAAGCAAGAGACATACAGCATAGCAGAGATTGATGATATTGTGCATGTGATCTACCAAGCTCAGAAGATCTCAACGGATGAATTCTATATGAGGCTTGATGACGTTTACTATCATATAGATAAATGCCTCATGAATTTGACTACAAGCATGGACGAGATGAAGCAAGACATGGATACTTTTCAGAGACAGCATGCGAGTAGACCGGATGGAGTGACATCGATCGACGGCAATGCCTTGCCATCGGTCGATACTGAGTTCGACAGACAGAAGTTCGCAGCAGAACGCTACCTAGAAGAAAGGTTCTCTGATATTGCTTTTTCTCAGTGCCTGATGAAGGAAGATGTTTCTCAGCAACTAGAGGAAATGTCAGACACTACAACTGCCAGACCTAGAATGCTCCAGCGCAGTATTGAAAATCTACAAAGAAGAATGCATTCACTAGAGATCACTAAGGAGATCATAAAGGACGAGAAAATCAGAGAAGATGAGGCAATAAGAAACTTCATTGGTACATGTTTTCAGAAGATCAACAAAGATGTAGCCACTTGTTTTCCAAGTGTTGATCAACATGCTTTCTAGTTAGAGCATTCAAAAAGTCGAGCTTACGACTCTAACCAAGCGTTGATTGGGAGACCACACACTGTTTAGTAAGTTTTAATTAGTTTTTATTCTTCATTTATTACTAATTTTTGTATTTATTTATTTAGTCTTCATTGAGCATCGACCGAAACTTCATCACTTCCCATCGACGGAGTAAGCAACGCATCGATCGATAGGCACTTAACTGTGTCGATTGACGGTCACCATGAGCGAGCAGGTGTATCAGTTTTTCCTTGTTAAAATTGGTTCTTATGATTTATTTTTTTCCCAATCTCCGATTGTATAACACTGACAATAGTGTTGCTTAAGTCTGGGGGAGGTATTGCTGATATTGTGTTTTATTTTAAGTTTTATAAGAAATAGGAACATTCTGGTCTAGCATCGATCGACTCCCGAATTTGACCATCGATCGACTCTCTCTCTTACAGAGAGAGGTATCGAGTTCTATAAACTAATTACTTATGATTTAATATTTCTAACCAATCTGGGGCGGATTACACTAGGGACAATGTAATTTAAGACTGAGGGAGGTTCACTAATGCAATTTTATTGTTTTTGAGTTTTATTTACTATCTATATAAGTTTTTCAAAAAAGTTTTATTGAGTCAAGAAGGAGACTATGATCTAGATTTATTATTTACTAACCATGCTATAAGCACCATTTTTAGAAGGTTATTTTCAGAGATTACTAGAGATACCAAAGTGGATCATCCTGCCACTATATCACACTTGCTTATAAAGTTTGGAGGAACCAAAGCTTATTTCCAACACTAATCCTGACATTATTTACTTGCTTTGGGATATGGTATACATTGGGTCGGATTCCTTCTGCAAGTCTGGAAGGTAAAAGTACGTGTGCATCTGATTCCCCTCTCTCTCCCCTTCTGATTAAAAAAGGAGTCGAACAGGATTTGGTGGCTACAACCATTAAAGCTTGATTCATATGATCCTAGAAAGAGATAAAAAGGTCAAAATGAAGTGGACAAGATCTGGTGGCAAAAATCATCAGGGCTTGATTCATGGAAGCCTATACAAATATCTAAGTCAATTAAAAATATAAAATGATACCCTCAAACGAATGGAGACATTGACTGAGAAGAAGTGAGAAGAGAGAAAGGAAAGGAATCAGAGAAGGTTGCCTATGTGTTTAGATACTTTCAGAGGTAAGAGTCCATGTATCCCTTGATCGATACTCCCAAGGTAAAGTCTGCACTTTTATTTTATGCAAAGAAATGAAATCAGTAGAGGGGCGAGTCAGACTAGTATTTGCTAAGTTGTTTGTAGAATGGATTTGGTTGCTATACTAGGATAGGATATATAAAGTTTCTCTGTGATTGGCTTGATTGGATGTGGTTGCAATAAAGCAAGGTGACAATTATACTTAGACAATATGTGAGTCTTCGCTTTTCAAAACATCTTTCACATGCTTGTTTGCTTGAGGACAAGCAAAAGGTTAAGTTTAGGGGAGTTGATATAACCTATTTATTACTAGTTTTAGACCATGTTATAGACTCTATTTAGGGTCTGGTATGTGTGTCTAGGCTATGTTTTGAGGTCTTTATAGGCCCATGTACGTTTTGGAGATATATGGAGATACTTGGAGCTTTTGGAGCATTTGGAGAGGAATAATCCGTAGCTGGTCATTGAAGAGAATTGAAGTACGAGATTACCATCAATCGACGATACAACATAGGCATCGACCGATGCTACATGACCAAGATCGATTGATGTTGCACATATGGCGTCGATCGATGTACAGTTCGAAGACAACCAACTTTCAAGCCCAAGTTAGAGACATGACAAAAGATTACAAGCTTACCCTTGGATGAGTTTTGACCTAGACTTTGGGGTTTTATATTTATACTTTATCTATTGCACCATGCTTAGTGTGCTTGGGGGCGGGCAAGAGTTTGTGTGTGTGTGTGTGTGCTATTGTTTGCTAGTGTGTTCTAAGTGTGCTTTGAAACCCCATTATTTTATCTATGCATTTTATTCATATTATTATTCTTGCTTTAATTATGTCTGAGTAATTGTCAACTAGGTTTATGGTTTATCAATGGTACTGCTCGATTAGCCAAACAATGAAATTGTTAAGGTCATTACTAGATCTATTAATAGAATTATGTTTATTGCTTGTGTTATAGAGTAGCTAACTAGAACCCTGATAATAGGATAGTTAGGCGCAAGCGAGAGCATGGTCTACTACCGGAATCTATTTTGTTGAGCTAGGTTGCTAGAAACAAACGAGAGTTGATTTAGTCAATCTAGTGAACTTATCGAATTAGTTCATAACGCTTGATTCAAGAAACCATCAATCGATACAGGATCATTGCCATAGATCGACGGTCATTCCGTGTCAACAAGCGAGAGCTGAGACATTAGATTTAGTCAATATATTAGGTGCGCATGAGAGAGCTGGTGTCTTTCACATTAGATTTCGAGTTTCATGATTAAATACCTTTAACTTCGATCTACTATAATCCACTTGCTTGAAACCCTAGATCTAGCATATTTCCATATTTACATTACTAGCATATTTCGTATTTGCATTATTAGAGTATTTCTGTATTGCATCTATACCTTCTAATAAGGAATATTTTCTTGACCTGATTACTTGCTACCAATATATATAGTTACCTAGCTTAGCCTTTAGAAATAAGAAATCTATTGTGTCTTTGTTCTTTGTGGATTTGATCCCTAAGTACTACATCTGATCTCTCTTGACAAGAGTATTATTGTATTGTGGGTTAGGATTATGGGTTAATTTGACAGTTGTTTGTTTAGGATATTATTACCCTATTAAAACATAAAAACACACCCACGTCAGGGAACATGGATTCTTACCCTAACAGGTATCTAAACATCCAAGTAGTCCTCTCTTTCTATCCTCTCTTCGAGTGTTTTTCTCTTCTTTTTATTATTTTCTTCTCTTTTTCAAGCTCTGCAAAATGTAGGCACTTAATGGGGTCATAGGAAATGTTCCTAGCCCTTGCTTCCACAATGTGTGTTCATTCCATTATAGTAAAATAGTGGGGTCATAGGAAAGCTTCATACCCCTTTACTACTTGCAAATCATTTCAATCTTTTATTTTCTTTCCTTTTCTAGATGTCGAAGAGAAGAGAGCGGAGAACCAAAAAAATACATAGTTTTACCTTACAGACCTACAGGAGGAATAGGATATAGTGTATACCAAGCCCGAACACAAGCGATTTGAGTTGATTATGGTTGGAGGTCAGATTTAGTTCTTTCAAACATTACGAGCAAGTGTGGATGTCACTGGTAGGTCGATAAACTTTGGTATTTCTATTCAGTACGCCATGTAGTCAGTACATCAAGGAATGGTTCAAGAGAGTGGTTAGGCAGTTGGTTCAAAGAAAATGTCCACCATCCCTTTTTGACTCAATAAAACGACACAACTGACACTCAAAACAAAACACAATGTCAGTAACCACCTCCCTCAGACTTAAGCAACATTGTCCCCAATGTATATAGTCTGAGATCGGCAAAGAAAGAAATAAAAGCTGTAAAATGTAACACGGAAAAATCATGTCGAACCGGCCTTCTAGATTGAGTGTAGATCGAAACATTTAAGTGGCGATTAATGATCCATATGTTGTGTCGATTGACAATGGCCAGTTGCTAGTAGATGCTGGTGACTTCGTACACCAGTGTATCGTAGCATTGTGAAGACAGATTCATATTTCTTGTAGTGACTAAAGTCTTTTCTATTTCAGCTTTGGGCACATCAATAACCTTCCCATCTCCACCTCGACCATGTCCTTCTTCATCTCTGTAGACCCCATGTTCATCAGGTGCAAGGATTATTCATGCCATTCTCTGTGGAATAGCTCTAAGAGGAGTAACTGATTCAAGTGTTAAAGCATTTAGTTATTTCGGAATCGCAGTGGTGTCGACTGATGCTGGCTAGGTGTCGATCTACACTTTATCTTCATTCGTCTTCTCACAATCAGAATAAAATCAACTGCTGCCAGAAATCCTGGATCATCTCTATCTCAGTGTAGGATGTGTGCCCTCTGAATATTCGAAGAGTGTCGTATAAAACAATCTTATCAACCAATGTCAGGCACAATATATTCGTTTGCATGTCGCAAACGGCTCGAAAAGTAGCAACGAAGGCTCTCCCAAACAGCAGGCAAGTATTCCACTCTATCTGAATGTCCATGACAAAGAAGCCTACAGGGAATGCATTACCACCAATCTGTGAAAGCAGGTCTTTGATAATCCCTCCTGAATCGACATTAGAGCAATCCACGAAAGGGAAAGTGTTATAAGAAGGTTCGATCTTGAGACCCAACTTATTACTAATCGGTTTGTGCATGATGCTCACTGGAGAACTAGTATCACACAAATCATTTGGATACTTGTGTCCTGCTACGGTAAATGAAACCGCAAACTTCCCATGATCATTTCTCTTGTTTAGATTTATGACCTTCTTCTGCAGCTTTCCTTTGAGTTGGTGGAACATTCTCTTGATGTTCTCTTCTGTCTCTCTGTTTTGTCTTAAAAACATCTAGAGTCTGTAGTTGTAGTAGGCTTAATCAAAAAACATCTAGAGTCTGTAGTTGTAGTAGGCTTAATCCAGCTTCACCTTTTCCTTTAACCAAAGTTTCATGTCTCTTCATAACATTATTGGTAGGAACACCCTGAGTCTCCAGCTTCTTCACAAGGGTATTGAGACTTTCATATTTAATTCTCAACTCTATGTATATACAGCATCCAATTTCCCATTGAAGTCTACAACCATTTTCTGATGTCCCTCAAGAACCTTATTAATCATGTATTCCAACTTGCTTTCCGAAGTTGCTTGAGCTGGATTCTGATAGGAAAAAGCTCCATATTTTGTTGTGAAGATACTGATGTTGTTGCTGCTGCTGTTGAAGGGCTTCTGGTATTTAGAGTTTTGATTGTTGCTGAAATTACTTAGGCCAGCGCCATTGAAGTTCATGTTTCCACTTTGATTCCTAAATCCAGCCCCACTGACATAATTCACATCCTTCTCGTCACCTCAGCCACATGTGGCCTCTATAACCTCCACATCTTTTGTGAAGCTGACCTGTTTCTTGAGAAGATTATGAACCGTGTCATGCTTTGCCTTAACCTCTGCATATGTCCTTTATCCAAGCTGTCAACCGATTTTTTCCTCTCATAATCAGTGTTCTTTGTAGTGTTACTAGATGTCAAGTTCTCATTAAGTCTCACAGCGTCTTCTAGATTTCTAGTGTTGAAATTTTCTTCAGTAGCTGTGTCTAGAGACATCTGGTATACAAAAGTGAGACCTCTAAAGAAGGTACCTAATAGCTGTACCTCGTTGAACCCATGGTGCAGACAGTCTCTCTGATATGATCTGGATCTGATCCACGAGCTTTTGAACGACTCTGTAGGACCCTGAGTAAACATGGAGATCATATTCCTCAAGTCTTCGGATCTAGCATCATAAAATAAATTACGCAGGAATGCGTTCTTGATAACTGTCCAGGATGTAAGAGATCATGGTTGTAGCTACATAAGCTAGTACAAAACGTCTCCAGTAAGAGAATACTTTAAGAGCTTGCAGAGAAGGTAGTCATCAGGGACTCAGTTTGCTTTAATAGCAGATACTAAATTCTCAAACCTCTCCAAATTATAATACTTGATATACCATGTTTTTTTACAACTTTTAGACCATGGTATTGTTGGAAAGATAATAAGAAGAAGCAATTTGGATTAAGATTCAAACCAGGACAACAAAGTAAGAAGTTTTGAAGCTGTCTACAGTTCATCGAAAACCTCACCAGACATGACTTACAAAGAAAGTAATGAGTGGAGAGATCATGTGGACGTAATTAAGGTTCCAGAAGTCATGGCAATTCAGTTTGAATGCAACTGGAACATTCTGGTTTGATTTAAGCAAGAAGAAGTCACATGGGCAAGAAGAAGTCACATGGGGTGCATAAAGAGTTGTGTAGACATGTCACTTTTGTGCCTCTCTTCATGTCCCTTTCTCCTTCTCTGGACATGCCAGTCTGTCCACAACAGCCTGCTCTACACCAGTGTGTCCAGCAAGTTCTGAATAATCTATCCATAAAATATTATTATTTTCATTTCCTTGTTATATTGTTAGTTTAATGTCTTGTAATGTCTTGTAGCTTGGCAATAAAGCCACACCACATGTACCCATGAAATCATAAGGAGAACTGAACCTCCTCCTTCACTTACTCTCTGGTTCATAGTCTCCCAAACTATCATACTCTCTGAAGTGACAAGTTATGTAAGACCCGATCCTCGCTCATAAGCCCAACTAGGATCCGCAGTCTTACTCACATAGACTAGATTATTTTTATCTCATTAGTATGTCTAATATGTTAATAAGTCATTTTCAATCATATGAGGTTTATCCAATCGATTCATTAAACCCAATAAGCATCTAAGATTTAGATAGAAAAACAAATCATTGTATAAATATAAACTTGAGATCCAATACATATATTAAGTTTGCACTATAGGCTATCATAAGTTCATTCCTAATCTGATCTACCCACACACCACACATCTGGACAAGGCTGGAATCTTCATGGTTCCTTAGCCTTACCATGATCCAAGTCAGATCCTGAAACCAAACACAGCACAACACAACCATATAAGTACAATCCGATATCCTAAAAACAAGTCTATATTGCATGGTTCAATTCACCTAACTAGATCCCACAACCTAACCAATGAGGGCTTAACCTCAGTATCATACTCAGTTTACTATCTAGGACAATCGATATTGCACAACCAACACATGGGCAATCGGTTTTATGGTGATCTAACCCCTTGGTCCTAACCATCCAATGGACCACCCATGTTAGTGGTCCAAGTTGATCCCTTCCAAACATGCGCCAAACCTAATTAAAAGTCATGAAAATTCATGATAAATCCCCACTAAGAGATTCCCATGATCAAAATCAAATGAATCCACGTGGACCATATTGGACCCGGACATGATCAGTCCGGACAAGGCCAAGAACTATGTCTTGGTTCGGCCAAGTCTGGTACCAATACATTAAGTCTGACTCATCAGACAAATCCAGAATAGAATGAAAAAAAGATACATCAATAAGGAAAAAGGAAGAGATGGATTCAGTCTCACCAAACCGACCAAAACACACACAGGTGCATCTATGGCTATGGAGGGTTGGTTCGGACCAAGCCATTCACCTTGGATGTACGCTCTGGTGTGTCCAATCCCTTCTCCAAATCCTTCTCCTTGTCTCTGGTTCCCATCATGGATCAATCACACTTCAAACAGACCAACTTCCGATTGCAAGTAATCAACACTTCCCACGGCCTTGCCTTGATCGCCTTTCTTTTCTCTTTCTTACTTTTATTCTCTCACGGATTGGGCAGGGTTATCCCTTAAGAAAATTGTGTTAATTCTCTACCCCAAGGGTCTATAGTTTGTGATAAAACTCGGCCAACAACTACCTGAGCGAACATGTATGACTTGTTGGCCGAAAGTGTGCAATTGGTATCCTTCCCACCCTTTCGCCACAACTGCCCCCTTCCTCTTGTTGGGCTGGTCGAAAATATACCCATAATGCTTGTACACAAGCCCTACCTCATTACCCAAGCCCAGTTACCCATCGGATCCCTTAGTCCAACATGACCGGCCCCATAACCGCCCATGACCCGAGCCCCATGGTCAAGTCCCAACACTCCCCCGAGCTGAGATGAGCTGACCACTAGCTGCCCAGCTGAGTGAGTTAGTAGTCCATCTACTGGAGCTAACCAAGGTTAGTGTGAGCCACACTGAGATGCACTGAGCTTGTTCTTGCTGATCCAGCTACCTAACCACTCCACCTATCTGAAGTGAGCTGGTCTTTGGCTATCCTAGCTGAGTAAGGTAGTGCCCCAGCTAGTGGAGCTGACTCTTACTTCCGTGAGCTATCTGTGAGCTACACCACACCTCACCTAGCTGCCATAACACTCATCCAGCTCACTTTCCCTTGTTTATCCCTCGTTTAGGTTAAGTCTCAGCCTTCTAATGCCCTTAACCCACTTAACCAGCCATGATACGCTTATCTTTAGGTCTTCTGACCTGACTGGTGCGGGTCCTTGCACCATGGCTGTGCCCAAAAGCCTTATCTGGAATCAGGGACATGACAAGTCTCCCCTACTTGAGATGGATTCGTTCTCGAATCCGAACCTAGTCTTGTACCCATGTCAAACTGGTTAAACCACTCCGGGTAACCAGCCTTCATCCTTGATTCTGTTTCCCATGTGACTTGTTCACAGCCACTACACTCCCAAACAACCTTAACAATTGGAATGGTTTTCCTCTTCATTACCTTTTCCATTCTGTCTACAATTCGAACCGGCCTTGTTTCTAGGGTGAGGTTCGTGCCTAAATCAGATGGAATCTCTGGCATAACAATTTCTTGTTCTGAAATACATTTCCTTAATTGAGATACATGGAATACATTATGAAACACATCCATTTCTGTTAGCAGGTTCAGCTTGTAGGCCACTGCCCCAACCTTTTCTATGATCCTGAATTGTCCTAAGTACCTTGGATCCAGTTTCCCTCGTACTGATACTCTTTTTCGATTCTTAAGGGTGATCATTTTGAGATAGACCATGTCACCTACTTCAAAATCCACCTGCTTCCTTCGCATATCCGCATAACTCTTGTGGCGATCTTGTGCTTCTTTCATCTTGTCCTTAATGAACTTGATCTTCTACGTGGTTTCCTCCACAATCTCAGATCCTATCATGCTGCGCTCCCGGATCCAGCATAATGGTGTCCTACAAGGCCGCCCATAAAGCGCCTCATACGGTGATATACCAATGCTCGTGTGAAAACTATTGTTGTATACAAACACCACCAAGGGTAAATGTCTCTCCCAAGACTCTCCCCAATCCAAAGCACACGCCCTTAGCATGTGCTCCAATGTCTGGATAGTCCTTTCTGACTGCCCATCGGTTTGTGGATGATAGGCAGTACTCATGTTCACTCTCGTTCCCAAAGCCTATTGAAAAGCTTTCCAAAAAGAAGATGTGAACTGTGGATCCCAATCCGAAACAATACTGGCTAGTACACCATGTAATCGTACCACTTCATCCATGTAGATTTGTACCAAGGGTTCCGCAACATCAGTCTTCTTGATGGGTATGAAATGGGCTGACTTGGTCAAACGATCTACTATCAGCCAGACATCATCCTTCCATTTCCTAGTCATAGGGAATCCAGACACAAAGTCCATGGTGACGTGATCCCATTTCCATTCTGGAATAGGCAGGTTCTGAAGCAGTCCACTAGGTACTTGGTGTTCAGCCTTGACCAGCTGGCAAGTTGGACACTTAGCCACCCACTCAGCCACATCCGTTTTCATTCGAACCCAGTGGTAATACCTCTTGATATTCTTGTACATTTTGTTCAATCCCGGGTGAATAGAGAGCTTAGACCTATGAACTTGTCTCATTATCTCTTCCTTAAGTTCCCTGACACTTGGAACGCTGAACCTTCCATGAACCAAGATCATACCATCTTCTGTCACTTGATACTCCGTCTTATCATTCAAAGCAACTTTCTAGAGATTCTCATCCAGTCTTTGTGCTTGTCTGATCCTTGTAAGAAGATCAGCCTGGTTCACTCCCTCTAAACCCAATGGCTCGTCCTCGCTGACCAACGTGTTCAGATGCAATGACCGTACCAACCCTTCCAATACCTCGGCTTTTTCTCAGCTGATACCTTAGCTCTCCTCCGACTCAAAGTATCGGCCACTAAATTGGCCTTTCCTGGATGGTAAGCTATATCCATATCATAATCTGCCATGAACTCCATCCATCTCCTTTGTCTCAAATTCACTCGGCTTGAGTAAAAATATATTTGAGACTCTTGTGGTCGGTTAGGCTCTGAACCTTAGCACCATACAAGTATGATCGCCAAATCTTGAGGGCAAATACCACCGCAGCCATTTCCAAGTCATGGGTTGGGTAGTTTCCCTCATGCTTCCTTAATTGCATGGAGGTGTAAGAAATGACCTTCCCATGTTGGGTCAGTACACATCCTAATCCCAATAGATGCATCCGTGTACACCACATTTGGTTGGTCAGCCTCAGGCAACACCAGTATAAGTGCACTGATAAGCATGTCCTTCAAGGCAGATAAACATCTCTCACACTCCTTTGTCCATACAAACTTCACATCCTTTCCCGTTAGTCGTGTCATAGGTTGAGCCAGACTTGCAAACCCCTTGACAAACTTTTGGTAATATCCAGCAAGACCTAAGAAACTCCTAACCTCCGTAGCATTCTTGGGTCGAGGCCAGTCCTGGATAGCTTTAATCTTTTCTAGATCGACCGATACCCCCTGGTCAGATACGATATGCGCAAGGAACCCAACACTTCTTTGCCAAAAACTACACTTGCTCAACTTGGCAAAAAGTTGTTGTTCCCTCAACCGTTCCAACACTGCCCTCAAATGCCTCTCATGGTCCTCCTTACTCTTGGAATATACAAGGATGTCATCTATGAAGATTATTACAAATTCATCTAAGAAATCTCGGAAGATACCATTCATCATCTTCATGAATACTCCTGGTTCGTTGGTCAGTCCACATGTCATGACCACAAACTCATAGTGTCTGTACCGTGTCCCGAAGGCTGTCTTCCTGACATCATTTCGATTGGGATCCGATGATACCCTGAAGCTTAATCGATCTTGGAGAACCATTTTCCACCCTTGAGTTGATCCAACATCTCATCTCTCTGAGGCAATGGGTACTTGTTTTTCACAGTCACCCAGTTTAACCCTCGGTAATATATGCACAACCTGAAACTACCATCCTTCTTTTTCACAAAGAGGACTGGTGCTCCCCAAGGTGATACAGTAGGTCTAATAAAACCATTATCCAGAAACTCCTCAAGTTGCTTCTTTAGCTCGGCCATCTCGGCAAGAGCCATACGATAGGGACTTTTGGATAATGGGACCGTCCCTGGTTCCAGTTCTATTATGAATGGGTCAGAACTATCAGGGGGAATGCCCCGTAGGGCCCTAACCACATCATGGAACTCCCGGACCAGCGGTATTCCTTCCCGGTCACCACCCCCTACGACTTCCTTAGTGGCGATTGTGGCTAGATAAGCTTCACAACCCTTCCTCAGCATTCTTTCAACATGGATCGCTGACACCACCAAGCATCCGGAGATCGGACGTATACCTTGGAACCTGATCGGGCACCCACACCCACTCTCAAAAGACTGGCCTGATTCTTTCCAAGCCAGTCAATACCTAATATCACCTCGTGATTTTTTAGGTGGACAACCACAAGATTCACATGCATAACCTTGTCTTCGATCACCACTGGGATGTCCTGAATCACCCCTAGTGAATCCATTACTTGCCCCCCGACGGCATTCACTACCCCCAGACAATCCCCCGTTCCTAATTGGAATAACCCCCTTCCGAGCATCCCTGGACTCACAAAGCTATGTGTAGCTCCAGTATCAAAAAGTATGTGGGTTTCCACACCACCAATACTTAGGGTCCCTACACATGACCCAATCTAAATATCTAACCATTCTAAGTTCCGTACCATGCAATCCTACTGAACTGAAAAAGATTAAGATCAGTGTCATTACCAGTGATCGCTTGGAATGGTCCAGCCTTGTCCACATCTCTGGACAGCTCAACACCCGCGGGGTTGATGTCTGCCCACGGCTCTGGTCCGGCCTGCTAACCTCCCCTCGGTTCTTGCTTGACCCAGTTGATAGCTTAGGGAAATCCTTATGGAGATGCCCCTTCTTCCTATAGTAGTGGTACGTCCTAGTGTCCCCAATCGCTCCTTGCTCGTGCCTAGGGCAATCACGGGATGAGTGATCCATCTTGCCACAGAGGAGACAAGCTCCCATTGCTCTCAAGCATTCACCCCAATGGTGTCTTCCACACATAGGGCTCTCTGGCCTACCATTTGAGGTTTTATCCTCCTCGGCCTTGTCCCTCTTCCTTTTACGGTCACCACTAGGACCACTAGAAATCACTTGCCTCTTAGGTTTCAGCTTGGCCTCCTCAGCTAGGTTAGACTCCAACATGGCCATCCTTTAAACTAACTCAAGGCGGTGTGAAAGGTGCGGACCGAGCAGTAGGTTCGGAGTTCAACCCAAGGCCTCTAATGAACCGATGAACCTGAACTGACTCATCCTATAACTTCTTACCCACATAACAGCCTGAGTCGGTTGAATTCCTCCTCATACTCCCGGACTTTTCTGCGTCCCTGAACCAAGTTTGAGAACGTAGCCTCCAAACAATCCCAAGCCTCAGCTGGGAAGTACTTGTGGTTGAACTCAACCTCAAAATCAGCAAAGCGCTCAATGGTGCCTTTGGTATGCTTATCCAAAGCAAACGACAGTTGTGAGCATCACCTTCCAAGAAGTGAACCGCAATGTCCTTGTAATCCTTCGGGCAACGAGTTGAGCTAAAGTTGTGAACCACCGGGTCCTCCACTCATCCGCCTCCAAGGGATCCACACTCCCAGCAAAGTGTTTGGTCCATATGCGTGATATGTGCTCCAATAAGTTGAAGTAATCCACCTTCTTAGCTGCTCTAGATGGGGGATCCAGCTCAACCACCTCAGCCACCAGTGCAACTCGACGAATAGCCCATGGAGCTACCACCTGAGGTTTAATAGCTTGTCCCACTGAAGAGTTCACCATCGTTGTTATCACTTGAGAGATCGCCAGCATTTGAGTTCTCATCAGCTTGAGCTCATCTCACACTTCCCTTATGGAAGGTTCAGCTACCTGGTCAGCCAGCCTCACCCTTCCACCACTTGCCACATTGTTCTATCCAGCTTGGTCTCCAGCACGGGATGACTCCACTTCCTCCTCCTGGTCCATCTCCAGCTTCATCTAGCTGTTCTCGAGCTTCGTTCAGCTGATCCACAGCTGTTCCCAGCTGAACCTCAGTAGGGTTGAGCTGATTTTCTAACATTTCAGCTACATTAACCCCACCCTCCAGCTGAATAGGCATTTCAGCCTCAGTTGCATCCTTGCCTTTCCGGGACTTCTTTCCTTTCTTGCCACCCTTGGGTGTAAACCAAGTTAGTACAAGGCAATAATATAGAAACCGCAATCAAACCCTAAGACTAAGCAATCAATCAGACCTTACCATGAGAACCAACCAGATGTGTGGTGACTACCCATAACCCAAAGTTATCCTATCATCAACTCCGCTCTGATACCAACTTGTAAGACCCAATCCTGGCTCATAAGCTCAACTAGGATCCGCAGTCTTACTCACATAGACTAGATTGTTTTTATCTCATTAGTATGTCTAATATCTTACTAAGTCATTTTCAATCATATGAGGTTCATCCAATCGATTCAATCAACCCAATAGGATCTAAGATTTAGATAGAAAAAAATCATTGTATAAAAATAAACTTGAGATCCAATACATAAATTCAGTTTGCACTATAGGTTATCATAAGTTTATTCCTAATTCGATCTACCCACACACCACACATCTTCACACGGATGGAATCTTCATGGTTCCTTAGCCTTACCACAACCCAAGTCAGATCCTGAAACCATACACATCAGAACACAAGCATGTAGTACAATCCGATATCTTAACAACAAGTCTATATTGCATGGTTCGGTTCACCTAACTAGATCCCACAACCTAACAAATCAGGGCTTAACCTCAGTATCATACTCAGTTTACTATCTAGGACATTCGATATTGCACAACCAACACATGGGCAATCGGTTTTATGGTGATCTAACCCCTTAGTCCCAACCATCTAATGGACCACCCATGTTACTGGTCCAAAATCGACCCCTTCCAAACATGCTCCAAAACTTAATTAAAATTCATGAAAATTCATGATAAATCCCCACTAAGAGATTCACATGATCAGAATCCAATGAATCCACGTGGACCATATTGGACCCGGACATGATCAGTCCGGACAAGGCCAAGAACTATGTTCTGGTCCGGCCAAGTATGGAACCAATACCATTGAGTCTGACTCATCAGACACATCCAGAATAGAGGGAAACAAAGATACATCAATAAGGAAACATTAAGAGATGGATTCAGTCTCACCAAACCGACCAAAACACACACGGTGCATCTGTGGCTATGGAGGGTTGGTTCGGACCAACCACTCACCTTGGGTGTACGCTCTGGTGTGTTCATTCCCTTCTCCAAATCCTTCTCCTTGCCTCTGGTTCCCATCATGGAACAATCACACTTCACATAGACAGACTTCCGATTGAAAGTAATCCACACTTCCCACGGCCTTGCCTTGATCGCCTTTCTTTTCTTTTTCTTTCTTTTATTCTCTCACGAATTTTGCAGAGTTTTCCCTTATGAAAATTGTGTCAATTCTCGACCCCAAGGGTCTACATCTATAGATAAAACTCGGCCAACAACTACCTGGGCGAACAGGTATGACTTGTTGGCCGAAAGGGTGCAACTGGTATTCTTCCCTCCCTTTCGCCACAACTGCCACATTCCTCTTGTTGGGCTGGTCGAATAATACCCATAATGCTTGTCCACAAGCCCTACCTCATTACCTAAGCCCACTTACCCATCGGATCACTTAGGCCAACATGACCGGGCCCATAACCGCCCATGACCCGAGCCCCATGGTCAAGTCCCAACACTCCACCGAGCTGAGATGAGCTGACCACTAGCTGCCCCAGCTGAGTGAGCTAGTAGTCCAGCTACTGGAGCTGACCAAGGTTGGTGTGAGCTTCATTGAGCTGCACTGAGCTTGTTCTAGCTGATCCAGCTACCTAACCACTCCACCTAGCTGAGGTGATCTTGTCTCTGGCTATCCCAGCTGAGTAAGCTAGTGCCCCAGCTACTGGAGCTGACTCTTACTTCCGTGAGCTATCTGTGAGCTACACCACACCTCACCTAGTTGGCATAACACTCATCCAGCTCCCTTTCCCTTGTCTATCCCTCGTTTAGGTTAAGTCTCAGCCTTTTGATGCCCTTAACCCACTTAACCAGCCATGATACGGTTGTCTTTAGGTCTTATGACCTGACTGGTGCGGATCCTCGCACCATGTCTGTGCCCAAAAGCCTTATCTGGAATCAGGGACATGACAAGTTAACTATTTCCTTCTACTAAATCTCTGGTTATTTTTATTCTCTTAAATCTCTCTAATCTCTGACACTATATTTACACTTAAACTCTAATTTACTCACCCATTCTCTGTTGCCTAGACTCTCTTTGATTATCTTATTGTCTCTGGGCCATACTAAACCAGAAACTAATTCTCATCAAATGCTATCTAAATTATTCTCTGTCCATCATACTCATTTTCTTTGTTTCTCAACCTTTCTGGTTACCATCTTCACCAAAGTAATTCTCTCTATTTCATTGTCACAATTTTCTCTCAGTTCTCACATGATATCAGAGCATACAAGCTCCTAAAAACCTTTTTTTTTACTTCCGCAAAATCTCTGTCAAAATCTGTCTACCAAATATTCTTGGATACATCTCTTCATCAACTAGTCCATAGGTCTTCCAGGAGGGAAAAACCTCACCAGAACTCAAGATAGGAGATTATACCGATTTCTGAAACTGAAGGAAGCCTCATCTCAGTTCAACCAGCTTCATCAAAGTTTAAGTTTCCAGTTCTGTCTTTTGCAAAACCAGTGAGTACATTCTATTTTCCACTGATCCAAACTTTCCAAGATGGAGAGCACAATATAAATGGCGACTCCAGAGACTTCCAGGGGTCCAATGAAGAAAGAAATCACCTCTTCTGGTCCAAAATGCTGAAGAAAATCCATGAAAGAAATCATTCTTGGAACAAGGACACTGACTAAGCCTCAAAGCTTGGTTGTTCGAACTATTCTCTGTCGAATAAAGCTGAAGCTCATTCTTTAACCACCAAGACCCACGACAATCATGAGGACATGAGGGGTTTGAAGTGTGTACCTAACTTGAAGGAAGGAATCATTAAGAAGAGGTGTTGGATATTCAATCTACAGCTCAAACCAATTCAGTTTCACTAAGCACCCATGGGCTGGAGGTTCAAGAAACCAGCTCAGTTTCTTGATAAGATGTGCCTCCTTAAAATAAAGAGCAAGAAGCCATGGTGTTTAGAGCCTACAGAAGATGTACATTCCTGTCCATGGAGAAATACCCACTGTCCAACAACACTTTGGACACTAATTGTGTTCATTAACTCCCAAGATAGTAGAGAGGAAGATTAGTGTTGTGGAGAGATTGCTCAAGAGGTCTTACCTGGAGCTAAGAGTGTGAACAGGAGGTTCCTCAAGAGAGAAAGGCCGTAATTCAAGCCAAGAGGACTGTGGTCTCAAGGTGTTGGTTGTCATTGGCTCTCAACTTCAAGCTTGGCCATATACTTTCATTCTCAGGTAAAGCTTGACGAGGGGTGTTAAATGAGAAAGAAACCTATAACCCATTCTTCAATATGTTGCAAAGGAAATAAGTGTGATTGATCAGAGATAATCTTGGCTGAACAAGGAGAACGCAGTTCATTGAAAATATGGCAGCTGACTCTTTGCAAAGTCCCCCTACCAACTCTGTTCTACAAGTGACTTTGCAAGGCCATTCAGAAAGAGATGAAGTGGGGAATTCAAGTGAAAGCTAGGAGGGCAGAGACTCCTCTTTATAATCCCGATACATGGTGGATTTATCTCAACCTAAGAAGAAGGAAAGAAGCAAGAATCAATGGGGCGAAAAGTTCTGATATAAGAAGAAGGCTCTTGAGGAACCATTTGAAGTGTGAAGCAAGGAAAGGAATGCCTTACTTGCCAATAAAGGTGTCCAAAAGAAAGCTGGATTGCTTGTACTCTTTTTCCTTATAATTAGGTTTTTAATGAGGCCAGTAATCTCAGTTTCAAGATTGACCAAGGATTCCTATGGTCAAGTTTGAGGGGGAGTATTGGAAAGATAATAAGAAGAAGCAAGCTGGATTAAGGTTCAAACCATGAAAACAAAGTAAGCAGTATTGAAGCTGTCAACAGTTCATCCAAAACCTAACCAGACTTGACTTGCAAGGAAAGTAATGAGTGAGGAGATCATGTGAACGTGACTAAGGCTCTAGAAGTCTTGGTAATTCAGTTTGAATGCAAATGGAAAAATCTGGTTTGATATAAGCAAGAAGAAGTCTCATGGGGAACATAAGGAGTTGTGTAAACATGTCACTATCACCAAGGAAGGTTGTGCCTCTCCTGTTGTGCCTCTCTTCCTGTCCCTTTCTCCTTCTCAGGAGATTCCAGTTTGTCCAGCCAGTTCTGAATCATCTTTCCATACAATATTATTAGTTTAATTTCCATACAATTCTATTTATTCTACAAGTGACTTTGCAAGGCCATTCAGAAAGAGATGAAGTGGGGGATTCAAGTGTAAGCCAGGAGGGCAGACACTCCACTTTTATCATCCCAAGAAATGGTGGATTTATCTCAACCCAAGAAGAAGGCAAGAAGCAAGAATCAAGAGGGAGACAAGTTGTGATATAAGAAGAAAGTTCATGAGGAACCATTTGAAGTGGGAAGCAAGGAAAGGGAGTGCCTTACTTGCCAATAAATATGTCCAAAAGAAAGTTGGATTGATTGTACTCTTTTTCCCTATCATTAGTTTTTTTACTGAGGCAAGTAATCTCTGTGGATACGATCCCTCATTATTGCAATCAATCTTTTATTTGAGAAAGTTTCTCTATGGGTAATTTGAGCACATCAAATTTGGCATTGTTGTTGGGGATTATAATCACCTTTAAACTAAGTGTAGGATTTCGTGTAGGTTTTTATTTTCTAGTTGACTAATTTTTTTATTTATTTTCTCTTTCTTGTGTTTCAGGTACATATATCAGTACAAGAACCAACAGTGCGAAGAGTTTTTTGGGTTCTTAAAAGAAGGAGCCTGCTGATTCACGCACGACCCGTAAGTCCACGAGGGAAGTATCAATCGACACCCTCAAAGAAGCTGCAATTGACAGCGTTGAAAACCAAGTATCGGTCGACACCAACACCTTGTTGTCGATCGACACTGTAATAACCCTCACAGGCGGATATGAATTTGTTCCATAAAAATACTGCTCGACCAGTTTAGAGGTAGTCTGGCCAGAATTAAAATAATATCAACCCGATGAATTAATATCCCGACGGGACTGTCTCGTGGTCCAAAGGCCTTCGCTTGATAGTTCTGATAGAGTGTCGATGATATTCTCTCAAATTATCCTATGAGCAAGTTACTCTCTCAAATAAGAGGTTCAGTTGTAGTATTTATAGATCGAATACTGATGTGGTTTTTTTTGTAATTTTTATTTCACTTTCAAATTAACCCTATTTCCCACTTTACTCTCAAATAAGAGGTTTAGTGTAGTACTTAGGGATCGAATCCACAGAGACTCTAGGATTGCACAATAGACTTATTGTTTTCGAATTAAAGCTAAATCAATTATTAAAATAAAAATAAAAGCGATTTCAAGATTGATTTGGTTTGTGAGGATTAAATTAAGTAATTAGACTTAGGGAAAATTCTTAGGTAGGTTTAGATAATGCAGCCAAATAGATTGTTAGGGTTTTATTAACCATCGTTCTGAACTCAAACCTTAAGGTTTAGGAGATCTCTTTCGCGCATCTCGACTGAGCGTCGATCGATGCCATCGTATATGCTCATTCTAAACAATACTGGTTTTGTGGTTTGATGGGTTCTCAAAACTTCTAAATTAAATATCGTTTGTTACTAGTTATTTAGATTATTTAAGATAGATTTCAGGTTATAATAAGGCTCTCGTTTGCGCTATAGAACCCTAATTTCTAAGATTGAGGTGATCAAGTTCAACTTAGCATTAAGATCAACTTAAACAAAGAACCAAGAAGATTACCCTAACAATTCTATAAAATCAACAATCCCTTACTACTATTCAATAACCCTAAATGTAAAAGAGAATTACTCAGACATAGCAATAAGGGACATTAATAAATTCTGAATAAATTGCATTAAATAAACTGAGTAAAAATGATAAGGAGTTCAAGATCTTCTATGTAATGCTGATAAGATTTTTCTCTACAATAGATGTAGCAATGTGTTCTAACTCTAATCTCTAAAACTCTGGTGTAACTTAGAAGGCAACTCTCTCTTAGGTCTTCAAGGTTCTCCTTAAAACAGAGATAGAGAACCCAAATAAATAGTCTAAATTTTGGTCAGGGACTTGTCTTGCAATTAATGAAACTTCTAGGTACAACTTGTAATTTCTCAAGCCTTCACTAATCTTGTTGTCGACTTGATCGTCGATCGACGCATAGTGTGTGATGTCAATCGATGGTCTATTCATAAATCTGGATCCGATTCAGAGGTTTTGCTGAGCAATCCTCAATGCTCCAAAATAATGCAAAAGCTTCAATTGCTTCCAATAAGTACCTAGACCTGTAAATACACTAAAACAATACCAAATGCATATAAAGGACTCTAAAAATACTCTATATGTCATAGGTAAAATAAGTAAAATCAATGGTATATCAATACACATGGTGCGTGGACACACACTAGATTTATCGGTATGTAGATTAAGCTAGGAAGTTAATTAAATAGCAATAAACAATAAAGCAGTTGATTAGAAGGTTGTAAGAAAAATTGAGAAAATAGCTATATCAAGGGGAGTAATCATGATTATAGAGATATAGAAGCTAAAGGTGTGTTTGTGTGTGATATTCTGAACTGGAACTCTAGTGTATAGATATCCAGCTGTCGCATGTGAGTCTAATAATTATTTAAGTCCAGTATTCTTGCTATTTCAAATGAACACGAAATGAGTCGTCGATCGATCGTAGGCGTTGAGCATCGATCGACGGCTACCTTAAATCTGTTTTATTGTCTTATTCGATTGGTTCACTTACTTCCTAGACCAGCTGTTGCATGTATCTATCAACCTAGCTCAAAAGAATCAATTCAAGCGAGGACCTACTGTCGTAGTTTTCTACAATCCTAAGATCGGGGTTCTAGCTAGCTACTCTAGAACAAAAGCATTAATATAAATTCAATTGATGGATATCTTTATCACCTTAGATATTCTATAGGTTTGGCAAATCCTTCATAACCCTAATTAACCCTAAATCTAACAAAAAGAACTATTCAGACATGACCAAACAAAATATGATAATAAATTGAATAGAAATCATGAAATATAATAAAGTATAAGAAACAATGGAGTTCTAATACAAATCTCTGAAAGAGTGTTGGATCATTTCTCCAAATCAAACATTAAACGTTTAAGTATAGGACAGGTTATGAAAAGTAATGAAGGGAGTGGTGTAGTTGGTGTGTTTCCCAAACAATGGCATAACACCTAAATAATAAGTATAAAGTCGTCGAGGGGAAATTTTGGAAATATGTGGAATTTCTGGGCATTCAATCGGTCACCGACAAGTCGGTACGTCTCGCGTTTCGCTGTCGATCTATGACAACAGAGTGTTGTCGATCAATACTCTTTCTAAATATTGACTATGACTTTTGATTCTTCAGCAGCTACGAGTTTCTTCATCATAAAGCCCTAAAATACTCCATAATCTCCACTTTGATCCAAAACATAACTGGACCAGAAAATAGCCTAAAATATACTCCAAACACATATAATAGTTCCTAAAATGCACATATACTAAGGGTAAAAAGGGTTAAAATTGATAGTATATCAACTCCCCCAGACTTATCATTTTACTTGTCCTCAAGCAAAAATCTATCTATCTGAAAAAGGTTTGAAATCGCAAGGACTCCCAAATCTTTAAATTACTACTATCACCCCTACTATGTTGCAAGCCACATAAAATAAGCGCTAATCTCAGAGATACTTTATATACCATATCCTAGCTAAGCAACCAAATTCATTCTACTAGCAAATTAGCTATTACTGTCTTAGTCTCCCTCTACTAACCTCATTTCTTAGATATAAAAGTGCATGCTTTACCTTGGGAGTATCGATCATAAGACACATGGACTCTTACTCAAGCAAGTTTATGAACTTACATGCATTATTTTCTGATCCCTCTCCTCTCTCTTCACACTTCTTCTCAGTCAATGTCTCCCTTCTTTCCATTGTATTATTTTTTGATTGACAAATATATTTTGGACATGTTTCCATGAATCAAGCCGTAATGGTTTTTGCTACAATATCATTTTCACTTCTTTTTGACATTTATCTCTTTCTAGAATCATATGAATAAAGTTTTCATGGTTTTAACCACCAAATCCTGTTCGAATTCTTTTTAATTTGAAGGGGAGAGAGACGTGTACCATAAATACGCAGACTTTTACCTTCCAGACTTGCATGACGCATCCGATCGACTATATACCAAGCTCCAAGACAAGTAAATAAAGTCAAATCAGGATGGAGGTAAGCTTTGGTTCCTTCAAACATTCTCAATAAATGTGGACATGACTGGTAGGTGATCCACTTTGGTATCTCTAGTATACTCTGCAGTAAATAAGTCAAAGAATGGTGCTATAGACGTGGTTAGATAATATGTAAAATTTAAAACGATCATAATCTTCTTCTTGACTCTATCCCCTACTTGAATCTATAATTTTTTTAATAAAAGTTATAAATATAAAATTCAAAATAAAACAAAATATCAATAAATTTCCCCCATACTTAAACAACATTGTCCCCAATGTTATTCAGCCTCATATTGGTTGGAAAAATAAATAAGAAGTATGAAAATTAACAAGGAATAACGGTATATGTTCTCGCTGATGTTGAGTGTCGATCGGCATAGCTCAGTGGCGATTGATCGATGCTCGGGTGGGTCTGTCGATCGGAAGTGATCAAGTCCTGGTCGATGCTCTACGAAGACTCGTCTTCCTCAGTCATTTTTTTACCTGAAATAAAATAAACACGGAAACTCAGTAAAAATAAAAACAAATACGAAGTCAAAACTTAATAAAGAGGTTGCCTTCCATCAGTCGCTTGTTTATAGTATATAGCTTGACATTTGGATGCTTCAGACAAGTAAGGAGGTAAAGGAAATCTTGTAGGAAAACAAGTATCCACATCTTTTCTGCAAATCTCGAACCATGTGGCTACAAAGCTTTTGATGGCTTCTTCAACTCTGGTTATGTGCTCTTATTGTCTCTGGATAATCTCATGTGTGTAATCGACTTTCCCTTGTTATCTCCTCCATACATCTGTTGATCCATCCAATGTTGTTGTTTAGAGGGTAGTAAATTGCATCAATCTTCTTGTATAACTCGTCAAACATTTTCTCTTGAGATTTGTAGATGTCAGTTTTCAGCTTCGCAGTTTGCTATTTCATATAGTTCTCAAGATCTTGTGGTAGACTGATGTAGAGCTTTCTTGTGTCATGAGTCATCTCTAGAATGTCTGCTATGTCTTCTTTGGAAATATTGATGATCCTTCCATCTTTAGCATGTGTGTGCCCCAACAGATCTCTGATAACTCCAAATTCATCTATGCTGGGGTCAAAATCGGATAAGACGGAATCAACGCCTGAAACTTCCCGGAAAATGTCCTCTTTAGAAAAGAGGGGATATTGTTTTAAAGAACAAAAGAGTGGCAAAACAAAATCGAGTTTCGTATAAATTTTGAAAAGGATTGATACGGTAAGTCCTCGAGCAAACGGATCCCAAGTATCAAAACCACAAAACAACCATAAGTCTCAATCGTCCGACTTGCCCGTTCGGCGAATTGGACCTGTCAAGCTCGCCAAACGGGTGAGTTAGATGAAGCAGGCCGTCCAACTCACCGAATGGGCGAGTATGACCAAGCCTAATGGTTAACTCACCCGTTCGGCGAGTTAGACCAATCAGGCCATCCAACTCGCCGAACGGACGAGTTGGATCAAGCACGATGGTCAACTCGCCGAACGAGCGAATGTGACCAAGCAAACCGGGAAACTCGCCCGTTCGGAGAGTTAGATCGACCAATCGATTTTCATATTGTCCTCGTAGCCTCTTATTCGGGGTCGGGTAGGAATCGCTCTGGTATATTATCTCGATGGAAGTTGCCATTTGAACTTTATGAATTAAAAATCATTTGAATTTGCTTTCTCGTATGAGGTTTGAATTAGTCGTGTAAAATGGCAATGGTTAACTAAACACCTAAAGCTACCTCCACTATACGGGGAATTCGAATTTTTGTCAGGATCGATGCTGTTTTGTAAGTACTCTTTTGATAGATCGTAAAAACGCTTAAGTCGAAAAACGACCCGAGAAGGTCTACAACGCAGCTAAAGGCCCACTCACGATACTATACGAAATTGATCCCAATCCCTATGACTCTCTGTCTTTTGTATTGCAGGAAAAGATAAATGTCAAGTTCAGAAGATAAATGTAAAGTTTCCAAAAATAAACATGAAGATCGAAGGAAAAATGGAATATTCCCAGAAGGCGATAATTTCGATCAAGGGCAGAAAGGAAAAGTGAAAACCTCCTCTAAAAGGAGTATATAAGGACGTCTAGGTGGAAGAAGAAGGACACACAATTCTTTACTCAGAGCAAACACATCACTTAGGGCAATTTAGGCATATTTCCGTTTTTCTATTATCGAGCTGCAACTCAACTAGGTTTAATCAGGTCTTACAAGGTTAGAACTAGAAAACACAACGACGGCTCTTACCGATTAGGGTTACCTGTTGTAACACTCAAACCAGATATTCGAAATAAGATCTTCTTTGATCTCTTTTCTTTTTACTGATTCATAATAATTTCATTTTCTCATTATTTGATTGCTTGGTGTGTGGTTTACCAGTTATCCGGGACCTCTGGGAAACTTAAGTTTACTTAGCTTTCCTATTTGCATCGGAAAATCGATAGTGCGAATTTTGGTTCCCACATTTTGGCGCTAAAAGGAGGGGGGTACGGATCAATCTAACTCTCATCCACCATCGCTCAATCAAACATGTCAGTTCAGAACCTCAACAACCAACCAACTCACGACGATAACGTCGAAAACTCTCCGGCAACAAACATCACTGCGGTTAAAGCCGACGCAGACACTGCAGCGTTTGAGGAGGTTAAGAAGATATTCTCGACTTTCGAAAAGAAGTCGGCAGTACAAGACAAGGTCATGAGTTCCCTCGGTAATCATGTTGAAACATTAACAGCAAGAACCAGGGCCGTTCTTCCGCGTGGAGCAACCATAATCCGCGGGAGAAGACTCGATTTCGCAACTCCCATGGAACAATCAGGGAACGCGCAGGGAAAAATGTTTGGACTAAATCCCGACGAATCCACTCCTGTGCCAGCACGGAAAAATCCAGTGTATCTCCCCCCCCCCCCCCCCCCCCCATTAAGGAAGAAAAAGAAGAAGGTGAAATCGAACCCGTAGAGGTGGATTCCAAAAGTCATTCCAAACCCATGGACGAAGATGCGGACGTGCATCCGCGTCGTACAAGAATCCGCGCAGCTCTTGAAGATTCCTAGTTCAAAAATCCTATGACCTAAGAAGAAGAAGCCATCTCCTGGGACGAACATGAAGGACTGGCATCTAAGTCCATTATTCTAGCTATTGCTAATGAACATGGAACAAGTCATCGATCGATTGTAGGAGCTGGGCATCAATCGATGGCTACCTTAAACCGGGTTTATTATCATATTCGATTGGTTCACTAACTTCCTAACCAGCTGTCGCATGTATCTAGCAACCTAGCTTAAAAGAATCAATTAAGGCAAGAACTTACTGTCGTAATTGTCTACAATCCTATGATCAAGGTTCTAGTTAGCTACTCTAGAACACAAGTATTAATTGCAATTCAATTGATGTATAACTCTATCACCATAGAAATTCTATAGTTTTCGTTAATCCTTCTTAACCCTAATTAACCCTAAATCTAACAAAAAGAACTACTCAGACATGACCAAGGAAAACATGATAATAAACATAATAGAAATCAAATATAATAAGGAATAAGAAACAATGAAGTTCCAATACAAATCTCTGAAGGAGTCCTGGATCTTCTGTCTAAATAAAATTAAAAAATTCTAAGTATGGAATAGGTTTCCAAAAGTAATGAAGGTGGCGGTGTAGTTGGTGTGTTTCCCAAACAATGATAAAACACTAAAATACTAGGTTTAAAGTCGTCCAGGGCAATCTTGTAAATATGTGGAACTTCTAGGCTTTCAGTTAGTCACCAACAAGTCGCATGTCTCGTGCTTCTCTGTCGATCGACGGCAAGAGAGTGTTGTCGATCGACACTCTTTGTAAATATCAACTCTGACTTCTGATTCTTCAGCAGCTGCAAAATTCTTCATCATAAAGCCTTAAAATACTCAATAATCTCCACGTTGCTCCAAAACATACATGAACCTCAAAATAACCTAAAATAAACTCGAAACACATATAATAGTTCCTAAAAGCATATATACTATGGGTAAAAAGGGTAAAATAAATAGTATATCACTGGACGAACATAGTCGAAAGGACTAGATTCGAAGGATAATAAACTTTTAATCGAAGACTGTCCCAAAAATCTCGACAAAGTCATAAAATTATTCCTCAACCATCACTTTCCTTGCACCTTCTAGCCTGCTTGCTTCCTCTTTAATAAATTCACATGACATTCACCGGTGTGCTTGCTTGCCTGGCTTAGTAAATAAAAAGAAATCATGTGGCTAGGAAGATTTCTTCATGAGAAGGAAAGTGTGAGGTGCTTTGTGGCTCTAAAGTGGTGAAGCAGCTCTCCACCTGTTTTGAGTAAACCTACAGCTGAAGTAAGCTCAGGTCGTATTTAACTCCTCCTTTAGCTGTTTTTTTGTCCATAACCTGCTTGGTCATCCATAACCGGCAGCAAAAACAGAGAAGTTTTAGAGAAAAATCGGTGAGAAAGCAAGAGAAAATTAGACAAGACCTTGGATGACTTTCTTCCATCCTCTAGCTCACTTCCTTTCTGTGTAGAAGATTAGAAGGTGAAGTATCCATAGAAAACCCTAAACTTTGTTCTGTTTTTGTGATGAACTGATTTTGATTTCTGTCTTTTAAACAGTTCAGTTGCGAGTTCGGTTTAAAGGGGAGGATCATCTGAGTTCCTCTGTCCGTCAGTTGTTGTGGTAAGCTTCATATTCTTGCCTCAGACATGTCTTGATCAGAATCAGATGTTGATAAGTTAAGCTGTTATCATGGATCAGTTGTCTAAGCTTCTTCGGTTAAGTTTTATGTATATAGGATTAAATCAGTTGCTGGAATAATTAGTACATATGTTATGAATTGATTAGATTTAATCAGAAATTATGTGATCATGGTCTAAACTTCACTTGAAATGAACTAATAAACCTTTTCCTTAACCGAGCTGTTAAGATCTGATTTAAATTTCTTCGTCACAACAAAACTTATTTGGATTGATGATCATGTTCCAAAAAGCTTTGTTTCAGGAAAGTAGTCGAGTAAGTTTGCAGGATCAACCTTGTTTATTCGGTAGATCCCTGTACTGTCTAGGTAAGGACCTGATCATGAACTGATCATTTTCTTAGAACCACCTAGTACAGATGTAAGCTAATGAACTGAACCGAGTGACTAAACCTAGTACTTGTGTTCTGTTTTGATCAGTTGGTTCTGGAGTTTTGCTATCTCAGTCCAGTCACTCCTTGTAGCCGCTCAGTCACTTGGTAAGCATATTATCTGGCCAGATTTGTTTCCTGAAATAATTCTAATAACCGATGAAACATTCAACAATTCTCAGGTTTGAATTCAGATGGACAAGGAGAGTGGTCGGATCAGACGGACCCGTCCTTGTGATTTTTCTGAATCTGAGGTGAACCTGAAGTGGAGTGTGTGAAGGGCGGTTGATGTGAAAGTGATGTTTAAGGTAGGATTCACAGTGATGGAATGGAATATATTTCCACTGCATACCAATGGAGTTTATTGCTCGGGATAATATTGATATGTTTTAGGGTGCGGGATTAGGCTCACTAAGTAAACTAGTTACTCATGACTCATTTGATATGCAGGTAATTAGTAGGCGGGAGACCTTTACTCTAGAACGGGAAGGAACAACATAGCCAGCGGTAGTTTTACTATACTTGAAGTCATTTTGATTATCTTATGTATAAATTTGTTACCAAAAACCTCGAGGTTAATCTATAACATTGTGTAAGATGATTTTGAATGAATAAGTATATATTGTATAAAGATTGTTTTTAAGTACAGGTTCCATATGATATCAGTCCTTGTTCGGACGAACCAACTATTGGGTATTACTCGGTCCGGTTGCAAAGCCTCTGATAGTACCTAATAGGATATGTGTACATAGGCGATTGGCCTAAGGTAGATGGATTTATTCCAGGAATTTCGGGTAAAGCGTTGAGTTACACATTGTGGTTTCTCGTTTTGGTTTAAGTTACCAGTGATTGGTTGTGCGTGTTCTTGTTTGATTGTTGCACAGTCAGTCGAGTCAACTTGTACATAGACCAGATCGGGGGTGTTGCAAAGGTGGTATCAGAGAATTGTTGTACGATGCTGGAATGGGACTTAGTTCAAGTAATTTTCTAGTCAAAATGAGTCGCAAGGATAAATACGATATTCTGGTTGGTTCACTAATTTTCGAGTCAAAATGAGTCATGGGTAGTTACCTTACTGTTATCTTCATAGCAGGTGAACCGAGACAATGTCAATTTGGTTGACTGTACTTATGATTTTGATCCCATCATGCTCGGGATTGTTATCGTCGTGCTCGGGTTTTTTATCCTCATGCTTCAATTCGTTATCTTCATGCTATGACTCATTACCGTCATGCTAGGATTAAGTACATCATGCTTTCCTGCCGTGCTGTTAAGTTCTACTATGAATACTGATATTTAAGAGATATATATGGGACATAGTCGACACATGGAATACATCACAGGACCCGTGTGTAATCAATGTCAAGGTGGGTGTTGTTTTTGATCATATTCAGGGAGATTAGACTGAACATGGTTACTTTGGTGCACTTATTCTTCTGGCTGCTCAAATATATCCAGCTTATGCTGGGCCATACCAGAACTAGAGCCGTACAAGCGTGAGTGGTTCAGGATTTGCTTCAAGCTTAGAATTGGTGGCAGAGATATTTCGACTGTATTACAAGTCGATGGACACACCAGAACCAATCCGTTTGCAACAAAACATCTTAAAGATTATGACGCCAAAAAGCATTTTGGATTACATGACATGAGGAAGGACTAAACCGTTCAAGGTATAATTTTTCTTGAGGCAAAGTGGGATGCAAAACTTGGAGCACAACAACTGATGTGGCCCATTGTTACAAGGATCACAAGAAGGTATCGAAGCATACAACATCAGGAAGGATGCACTTAGTTAGTCTTGAAGTGTTAAGCATAATTTTGGGAACGTTAGTCCAAGTTAGACAGATTTCTTTCAAGAGTTCAAGATGGAGTATGTTTTACCCAAAGCATGGGACTGATTGAAGATTAGGTTATTGAGTTGGTAAAGTGATATCTTTCTGCCATAAGGTTGTGGTCGAGCAAATCTTATTCAAACGTTATGGTTTAGAGGACTTAAACCTTATCTTAAACCAAAGATTAAGGACATTCTTTGGGAACAAATCTTAAACCTTTAGAGAAATTAAAGATTGTTGTGCTTAAGAGCTTTGAGGTGATGGTTTAGTATGACGGGTATGTTAAGAGAGATGTTACTTACAAGGAAGCTTCTTTGTGCCATTTAAACCGTCTAGAAGCCTAACAGGTTCAGATCGAAGGTCAGTTCCAAGTAATGAATCAAGAAATTTGATGGATATGATTTTGGTCAGACGTTTCATTTCAAGATCGAGTACCCAGAGTTGTTATGGTTGTAACTAGCCAGGACCGTATGGTCGTTATTCTTCGAGTGTAAGGAATCCTAGATCGTTATGTCATTCACACTTTGTTTGTTCCTTAGAAGAGTAAGGATGTTATTCTACCCTTGCCCCAGAAGTCACACGGTTCCTTTACCTATACCTAGGGTACCAGTTGCTGAACTTCTTCTCTCTTCCTTACGAATAGTTCTGATACAAGTGTTAAACTATTTGGGTAGACCCTATGTGACACCCCCGATCGTAGATGACCGGAAATGACACGGTCGATGTTCCCTTAAAGCCAACCCGAGGTTTACAAAAAAAAAATTCCAATCACCTTGGACTAGCAATTTGAGAACACCAACGGTCCTACCGGATATCGACCAAGGCTTTTCAACCCGACTGAGTATCCGATAGTTAGTTTGTCCGGACAAGGACTAATATCATATGGAACTCGTACTTAAAGAAAAATTCCTTAATACATTATATAATATTC
This sequence comes from Moricandia moricandioides, assembly GCA_905132885.1. Taxonomy (NCBI): domain Eukaryota; kingdom Viridiplantae; phylum Streptophyta; class Magnoliopsida; order Brassicales; family Brassicaceae; genus Moricandia; species Moricandia moricandioides. The sequence continues at coordinate 279,461 of CAJHQQ010000141.1, forward strand.
TTTCAAACGCATCTTACAAAAAAAATAATGATTAACCTCGAGGTTTTCGGTCAACAAAATTTATACATAGGGTATATCAAAACTACTTTGCAAGGATAATAAAACTACCGCTGGCTAATGCTGTTCCTTCCCGTCCTAGAGTAAAGGTCTCTCGCCTACTGGTTACCTGCATCACAAATGAGTCATGAGTAACTAGTTTACTCAGTGAGTCTAATCCCGCACCCCCAACACAAATTAATAGAATCCCGAGCAGTCAACACCATTTGAATGCAGTGGAAATATATTCCATAATTATTATATATATAAGGCCTATCATTCCATCGATGTGAATCTTATCTTAATATCACCTCCATGTTACCCGCCATTCACTCACATATATATATATATATATATATATGCTAAACCCGGAAAACCACCAAGGCTAACCGAGCCTAGCGGGAAAAATAAATATAACCATCATCTCAATCAGATATTCAAAGATCGAACATCTAACGCTGCATGCAGTTACACGGTCTCTAGGGTGCGACCCCATCATCGTGTCTTCGTGACCTTGTTCCATATCGCAGGACCAATTCACGGTAATACGGGAACTTTAGGGAGAGTGAGTTTACAATAAGACTTCACATGATTTATACTTATATACTTATATATTAGTACTTGAGAACAAGTACCAAGGCTCGGGATGAACCTCAAATAATAATTCATATTATTTCTCAAGTGTTTATAATAATTAAACACTTCACAATTTAATATAGTTCAAGAGACTTACTTATCTATCAACCATAATCATTTATTTTACTCAAGCATCTCTAATTCATAACTCATCATTCATCTATCTAGACTCACCTTTGAATCCATGAGATTGGCTAAGGAAAACTAGACTCGAGCTCACTAAACATTCTCCACTTCTGAATCACTCTCGGTTCATAACCACCACAAGCATTCGACTGATCCGACCACTCTCATTAACCATCTGAATTAAAAACAGAACAGTTGGACATAAGGTTCATCAGTTTGGTTCCAGAATAAAATCAACTCAGTTCATAACATTTCAGTTCAGTTCTCTCATAACAGTTTGGTTCAAGACAGGTTCAAAACAAGTTCAGTTCGGTTCAAGCTATAACAACTTAAATCGGTTTATAACAGCTCATCTCATGCTCACTTAAGTCTGGTTCTAATCAGTTCACAACGGCTTAGCTTGGTTCTACTCAGACCAGATCAGTTCAAGACAATTTCAGACCATAGGAAGCTCAGCTCAGACAAGTTTAAAACAAGATCAAATCTGCCCGGTTCAGAACATCACTAATCCGACAGTTTGGTTCAAGCTAAACAACTTAAATCAATTCAGTTCAAGCTCGGTTCCACTCATCCTAGATCAGGTGAGCTAGGTTCAGAAAAGTTGGATTCAGGACAAGATCATTTCAGTTCAGCTTAGGTCTAAACAGTTCACATCAGTTTAGCTAGTGGTCTAAAGAAATTAATTTAAACTGAAACTAAACAAACTTAACCGAAATAACAACTTAGTCAAGTGATTCAACCAAAAACCTAGCTAAACATGATCCATTTCTGATCAGATACTGACTGAGGCAAGGAGATGAAGCTTACCACAACAACTGACAGACATAAGAACTAAGATGATCCTCCCCTTTAAACTGAACTAGCGGCTGAACTGTTTTAAAAACAGAAATCAAAATCTGTTCATCACAAAGACAGAATATAGTCTAGGGTTTTCTCTGGATACTTCACCTTCTGATCTTCTACACAGCAAGGAACCAAGCTAGAGGATGTAAGAGAGTCGTCCAAGGTCTGGTCTAATTTTATCTGATTTTTTTTTCTCCCACTTTTTCTCTCATATCTCACTGTTTTTCTCTCTGAAAATTTATGTCTTTGTTTCAGCAACCAAAACGACCAAAGCAGCTGGAGGAGGGGTTAAATATTAGCTGTGGTTACTTCTCCTGAGGGTTTAGCTCATTACTAAGCTTGGCTGAGAGGAGGCAGCTGGCATCCTGCTTCAGCAGTCACAGCCACAAAGCTGCTCACTCTTTCCCTTCTTTGAAGTAAGGTCATTTCCTTCCCATGAAGAAACTCCAGCAGCTTGTGCATCTCACATGACTTTTAATGTAGCAAGCAGGCAGGAAGGTGCAAGTCACATGTCAAGTTCAGGAAGGAAGCAAGCAGGCTAGAAGGTGCAAGGCATCTGACGGTTCAAGAATAATTTTATGAGTTTTGTCGATATTTTTCGGACAGTTTTGAATTAAATGTTTCTCATCCTTCGAATCTCGTCCCTTTTTTTTTCCGACTATGCTCGTCCAGCTTAATAAAACTCAACTATAATAGTTAACACTCGATAAAAACTACCAAGGGAAGGTTTTTTGGTCACAAGACAGTCCCGTCAAGATATTAATTAACCGGGTCAATTTTAATTTTAAATCTGATCGTTCCGATCTCCAAACTGATCTTACTAAATTTCTCGACCAAAATTATATCTGCTCGTGAGGGTTATTACATTCTTCCCCCCTCAAAAGAATTCGTCCCCGAATTCTCAAAACATAGCTTAACACACCTTACTAGACAATGGAGTCTCTGAACTTATACTCATCGGCTTGCGTCAAAAAAACTGATGGTTGGTCTCCAAATATTCGAACTTAAAAAATTTTCAGATTCTCCAATCTTTTGATATGGTGCTCACCTATCCGCAAGGGATCTTTAGGATAGGCTAAATTGAGTTGCCAGTTTTTTTGGGTTTCAGTAGCACTATTGAATCCGATATAAGCTTACACAACATCGCCTCACAAATTTTCAAGGGTATGTCTGAAAGAAGCTCTACTCAATAGATAACCTTTCCAACTCTAATAAACTCACCACTCAGCATAGATCAATATAACAGATCACAAACGCTCCGTAACTCTTACAAGCAATCCTTTCTTTTCTGAGCAAACACTTTCAAGGTAACCAATTCTTTACAGCACATAACTCTCATATACTGCGGTCTGCTTACTTCTTTTTAAAGCCTTGAGTCTCTGAATACCATCAATCTGAAATCTTCCTATCTGCCTTTCTCTTATATCAACAACATCAAATTTGGAACATTAGGTGATGTGCCATACGTGAAGGTAACATCTCGGGTCTTGTCGATGTCAACTTGATTAACCGTGCAACAATCAAACAAGAACATGCACGATCAATCACACTAACATGATTCAGACCAAGGGTACTACTCTCAAATACACACACTCACCCATTCCCAAAATAAATTCCCTTAAGCTTCTATACACCTCTAATCTATCTGAGACCCTCTTCATAATCTTCTGAACCACTCAATCTCTTTGATGTTTCCCATTGCCAAATCTGGTTCCATTGCTTCCTGATTTCTTTCTTCTGTCCAGCAATTGAAGATTAAACAAGTTCATCTATACCAAGCTTGATTCACCCACTGAGTACTCTTGTATGACGACTCCAAACTTTTTGTATTGATACATCCTCTGATATCTTAACAACCTTGGCATTTCTATTTCCCTTATGGTCATACCTTGTCTTTCATTCATCAATCTCCTTTGGGGTCACTTATCATCTCCTTTCTAATCATCATGCTTAACATCGGGTAGGACTTAAGTTCCTTCTTTCCTCTTCATGAATTTGTACATGGCACAATTCTCATATTATTCTCTGAAGTTCTCTTCATTAAGTTCCTTCATGTTTTCCCTAAGTTCTTATTCTTCAACTGAGTTTCTCAGATATAAACGAGTAAGCCATCTTGAGCACTACTTGCAATTTTAAAGACTCTTCACTCTCTCCTATAAGGGCAGCCAAAACAATCACTCCAAATACAACTTCATGATTCTTGAGTTCCTTTTCAATATCGACACAGAATTTTTTTTCTCCTCTAAGCATAACAGTTGCATTTGCTTTTTGAAGGCTTCTTTGATCATTGAACACTTTCATCCTTTCTCCATACTGAAATGGTTTCGAAATTTGAGCTGCAACAAAACTGCAGCCAACTCCAGCTCGTGCATCGGAGAATTTACCTTATGCTTCATTACCTCCCTTGATGCATAAACGATTACCCTATCGTGTTGCATTAGCATTCACCTAAACCAACACATGATGCGTCCATACATCAGTATTTGGCTGCTTAGGCTCATGCATAGCTAAGATAGATGTAGACGTCAGGTCTTTCTCTAACTGGTTGTATGCTTCTTCAATCTTTTTTACTCTATTACATGGTAACGCCTTTCTCAATCGATCAGCTCAGCGGTTTTATATGGTTACAAATCCTTGAACAAACTTCTTATGGTAACTAGCTAATCCAAAGAACTTCAAATCTCGATAGCCGAGATTGGACACGACTACTCTGTAATAGTAGCAATCTTTACTAAATGTGCAACAACTTCTTGTTCCAACTTGCTGACTAATAGATCTCACTTCCCATTCCTAGCAGTAGCATTTACTAAATCTTGATGTGTCCATTGAACTTCCTTGAAAAGCAATATGTACCTTGCGACTGATCTTAATAACTCATCACTTCTAGAAAGTTGATAATTGTCCTTGATGGTTACGTCATCGATTCATTTACTGCTGAAGATAACCACAAACTCTCATCCTTCTTCTTTACCACTGACATGGGTGTTCCACAAAAAAGATCAAGGTCAAACGAAACCTTTTTCCAAACAAATCTTCTAATTGCTACTTTAACTCAGGCATAACCACTTGGCAAGATGCCGAAGCTATTGCAGAGAATCCAAGTTCAGGATGACTACTAAATAGGCTACTTCTAGATTTTTACAATCCTTCAAGTGCCTTAAACAGATCTTTGAATTTTCTAATTATTGGACTGTCCTCTATACTCCGCTCCTTTTAATCTTCTACTTTCCCAATGATCGGAATAAGGGAATACACTACTTCACCTTTTCCCAAAAGGAAATCAACTCTCCAGACTGATACGAGTGATGCTCCAACACTTAGTAGAATACCACTATAAGCCAACGGTGACTGGTCTTCTCCCAAAGACTTCTTTCCTCAACAAGTTCCTAATTGAGCTCTGTAACTTGATAGCCAATCTCACTCTAGATAGAAACAAACCGCTCTAATGGAAGTACTAAGGAATGGGGATGGCATACGAAGGCATACCATAATTCTAAACGGCAGCCAATACTTCCACGAATAAGAACGGTATACTTGAATTCACCAAAGTGAATCCTCCCTAAAACAATGACACTACCCGTGAACTACAACTATGTGTTGTTCCCAATTCAAACACAATATGGGCGGAAAATTCTGTCCATATGCATAATCTCTCTTATGACACCTTGATCACAAGTTCACTTATTTATTCAATCATTCATAATTTATTTATTTATTTATTTTTATTATTATTATTTTTTTTAATAATTTTTTTTTAAAGCACGTAGCTCACAATGGAATTAGAAGCAAACCTGTGATTGGACCTTTCAGGAGTTTTGACGGTCCAATAAATTCTAAAATGTAGGCTCTACCCAAATAGCCTAACACTTGGGTCGGGACTAATGGTAGGGAAACGCGAACAAGTTCAACAACTGCTACCCTAGGTATAGGTAATATGCATCAGGTAACTTCATGGGGAAAGAGTAGAAAAACATCCTTACTCTTCAGAGAAATGACCAAAGTGCAAATGACGTAAACGATTTAGGATTTTATCCACTCTTGAACAATCACGATCATACTGTCCTTGCTAGCCACAACCACAACAACTCAAGGTCCTCTGTCTTGATCTGATGAAACGTCCAACAAAAATAATCTCCATCGACTTCCTTGATTCCTTACCTGAAACTGACCTTCGATCTGAACCTGATAGCCTTCAGACGGTCTAAATGGCACGAAGAATCTTCCTTGGCAGTAACAGCTTCTTAACATAGACATCATACTATCCTGTCTCCTCAAAGCTATTAAGCACTACAATCTTTAGTTACTTCAATTATTTGGGATAAGTCCCCAAAGAACGTCCTTATGATCTTTGGCTCATCCTCCAAACCAAAAGGGGTGAATCAGATTCACTCAACCTCAACCGTCTGGCAGAAACATCTCACTGTGCTAACTTCATAAGTGGAATCTCCAATCGATCTCATGCTTTGGGTAGAAACACTCCATCTTGAACTCTTAATAGAAATCTGTCTAACTTGGACTAACATTCCCAAAATAATGCTTGACGCTTAACGACTAACTCACTGCATTCTTCTTGATAATGCATCAATATCCTCCTTGCGATCCTCGAAACAATGGGCTACGTCTGTCGTCTGCCTCCAATGTTGCATTCAAAATCTTCCTCAATCCAAAGTCCCCATCGAATGGCTTAGTCCTTCCTCAGTATCTTGTAGTCCCAACTTATTTATCCTCTTCACAAACTTGAAGATTTCTTGTTGCAGTGGAGTGGTGCTGGTGCGTCCATCATCTTGTACTATACTCAAACTATCTCCTCCACCATGCTAAGCTTGAAACAAATACTGAATCAATCATGCTTGTACGGCTCTGGTTCTGGTATGTCTCAGCATAAGATGGAAAAAATTGAGCAGCCGGAAGAAGAAGTCCATCTTGGTGATCATGAGTATTCAAATCGCCCTAACCCAGATCATTCCAAACAACGTCGCCTTGACATCGATAACACATGAGTCCGGTGATGCATTCAGTGGGTCTATGCTGTCCAATATATACCTCAATGAATTAAATCCATACTGGTACCCAAAAGCACGGTAGGAAAAGCATGACGATACCAAACCCAAGCGTGACTAGTTCAATATCGTAAAATATTATCAAGTCCGTTGAGCTTGTCTTGGTGCATCTGCTATGAAAGAACACGGTAAGGTAACTACCCATGACTATCTATCATAAGATGAAGGAACCAGCCAGCATATCCTAGTTATCCTTGCGACTCATTTTGACTCGAAAAATATTTGAAACAAGTCCCATTAAAGCATCGTATAACCATGCTCTGATACCACCTTTGTGACACCCCCGATCGTAGATGACCAGAAATGACACGGTCGATGTTCCCTTAAAGCCAACCCGAGGTTTACGAAAAAAAAATTCCAATCACCTTGGACTAGCAATTTGAGAACACCAACGGTCCTACCGGATATCGACCAAGGCTTTTCAACCCGACTGAGTATCCGATAGTTAGTTCGTCCGGACAAGGACTAATATCATATGGAACTCGTACTTAAAGAAAAATTCCTTAATACATTATATAATATTCTTTCAAACGCATCTTAGAAAAAAAATAATGATTAACCTCGAGGTTTTCGGTCAACAAAATTTATACATAGGGTATATCAAAACTACTTTGCAAGGATAATAAAACTACCGCTGGCTAATGCTGTTCCTTCCCGTCCTAGAGTAAAGGTCTCTCGCCTACTAGTTACCTGCATCACAAATGAGTCATGAGTAACTAGTTTACTCAGTGAGTCTAATCCCGCACCCCCAACACAAATTAATAGAATCCCGAGCAGTCAACACCATTTGAATGCAGTGGAAATATATTCCATAATTATTATATATATAAGGCCTATCATTCCATCGATGTGAATCTTATCTTAATATCACCTCCATGTTACCCGCCATTCACTCACATATATATATATATATATGCTAAACCCGGAAAACCACCAAGGCTAACCGAGCCTAGCGGGAAAAATAAATATAACCATCATCTCAATCAGATATTCGAAGATCGAACATCTAACGCTGCATGCAGTTACACGGTCTCTAGGGTGCGACCCCATCATCGTGTCTTCGTGACCTTGTTCCATATCGCAGGACCAATTCACGGTAATACGGGAACTTTAGGGAGAGTGAGTTTACAATAAGACTTCACATGATTTATACTTATATACTTATATATTAGTACTTGAGAACAAGTACCAAGGCTCGGGATGAACCTCAAATAATAACTCATATTATTTCTCAAGTGTTTATAATAATTAAACACTTCACAATTTAATATAGTTCAAGAAACTTACTTATCTATCAACCATAATCATTTATTTTACTCAATCATCTCTAATTCATAACTCATCATTCATCTATCTAGACTCACCTTTGAATCCATGAGATTGGCTAAGGAAAACTAGACTCGAGCTCACTAAACATTCTCCACTTCTGAATCACTCTCGGTTCATAACCACCACAAGCATTCGACTGATCCGACCACTCTCATTAACCATCTGAATTAAAAACAGAACAGTTGGACATAAGGTTCATCAGTTTGGTTCCAGAATAAAATCAACTCAGTTCATAACATTTCAGTTCAGTTCTCTCATAACAGTTTGGTTCAAGACAGGTTCAAAACAAGTTCAGTTCGGTTCAAGCTATAACAACTTAAATCGGTTTATAACAGCTCATCTCATGCTCACTTAAGTCTGGTTCTAATCAGTTCACAACAGCTTAGCTTGGTTCTACTCAGACCAGATCAGTTCAAGACAATTTCAGACCATAGGAAGCTCAGCTCAGACCAGTTTAAAACAAGATCAAATCTGCCCGGTTCAGAACATCACTAATCCGACAGTTTGGTTCAAGCTAAACAACTTAAATCAATTCAGTTCAAGCTCGGTTCCACTCATCCTAGATCAGATGAGCTAGGTTCAGAAAAGTTGGATTCAGGACAAGATCATTTCAGTTCAGCTTAGGTCTAAACAGTTCACATCAGTTTAGCTAGTGGTCTAAAGAAATTAATTTAAACTGAAACTAAACAAACTTAACCGAAATAACAACTTAGTCAAGTGATTCAACCAAAAACCTAGCTAAACATGATCCATTTCTGATCAGATACTGACTGAGGCAAGGAGATGAAGCTTACCACAACAGCTGACAGACATAAGAACTCAGATGATCCTCCCCTTTAAACTGAACTAGCGGCCGAACTGTTTTAAAAACAGAAATCAAAATCTTTTCATCACAAAGACAGAATATAGTCTAGGGTTTTCTCTGGATACTTCACCTTCTGATCTTCTACACAGCAAGGAACCAAGCTAGAGGATGTAAGAGAGTCGTCCAAGGTCTGGTCTAATTTTATCTGATTTTTTTTTCTCCCACTTTTTCTCTCATATCTCACTGTTTTTCTCTCTGAAAATTTATGTCTTTGTTTCAGCAACCAAAACGACCAAAGCAGCTGGAGGAGGGGTTAAATATTAGCTGTGGTTACTTCTCCTGAGGGTTTAGCTCATTACTAAGCTTGGCTGAGAGGAGGCAGCTGGCATCCTGCTTCAGCAGTCACAGCCACAAAGCTGCTCACTCTTTCCCTTCTTTGAAGTAAGGTCATTTCCTTCCCATGAAGAAACTCCAGCAGCTTGTGCATCTCACATGACTTTTAATGTAGCAAGCAGGCAGGAAGGTGCAAGTCACATGTCAAGTTCAGGAAGGAAGCAAGCAGGCTAGAAGGTGCAAGGCATCTGACGGTTCAAGAATAATTTTATGAGTTTTGTCGATATTTTTCGGACAGTTTTGAATTAAATGTTTCTCATCCTTCGAATCTCGTCCCTTTTTTTTTCCGACTATGCTCGTCCAGCTTAATAAAACTCAACTATAATAGTTAACACTCGATAAAAACTACCAAGGGAAGGTTTTTTGGTCACAAGACAGTCCCGTCAAGATATTAATTAACCGGGTCAATTTTAATTTTAAATCTGATCGTTCCGATCTCCAAACTGATCTTACTAAATTTCTCGACCAAAATTATATCTGCTCGTGAGGGTTATTACACCCTATGCTACGTAGTTCCCTGGACAGTTAAAACTTCTGAAAGGTCCAATCACAGGTTTGTTGTTTCTTCCATTTGGGTTTTGTGTGCATTTTATAAATCAATTTATGAATAATTGATTAATAAGCGAATGCATGATTAAGGTGTCGTAAGAGACCTTGCATATGGATGGAATTTCCGCCCATATTTTGTTTGAATCGGGAAAAACAGGTAGTTGTAGTTCCCGAGTAGTGTAATAGATTTCGAGCGGATTCACATTAGTGAACTCAAGTATACCGTTCTTATTCCTAGAAGTACTGGCTGCCATTTAAAGTTATGGTATGCCTTCCATTCCTTAATACTTTTATTATAGTGGTATCTTTCTATCTAGAGTGAGATTGGCTATCTAGTTACTGAGCTCAATTTGGATGTTGTTGAGGAAAAAATTATTTGGAAGAAGACAAATCACCGTTCATATCAGTCTGGAGAGTGGAAAATCTTTTAGAAAAATGTGAAGTGGTGTGTTCCATTATCCTGATAATTGAGAAAATATAAGATTAAAGGGGTAGCGTATTCAGAGCAGTCCGTTATCAGAGAATTCGAAGATATGTTTAAGGAGTTGGAAGGATTGTTAAAATATAGAAGTAACCCGTTAGTATTCTTTTTGAACCTTGTTTCACTGCAATAGCTTAGGCATCTTGACCAAGTGGTTCTGTTCGACCTACACCTTTGCTGTGGAGAGTACCTATGTCAATAGTAAAGGAGAGGTACAAGAGTTTTTGGTAAAGTTCAGCAGTGGATGAATCGTTGGTGTGATCATAAGTGACAAGTATCCATCTCTTATAGTTGATGATTTGTTAAGATAGGTTGCAACGTGCGGTTTGTTTACTAAGGACGCTTGATCGACTCATCTTGTCCATGCTACTGCAAGGAAATGATAAGTGAATTCGTTAGTCAGAAATTTTGAACAGGCTGGTGTTGGAAATTTATAAAAGATGTTGTTGCTATCGAAAAATGGTCGTGTTTAATTTCTGTTATTGAAGAGTCAAAGTTTAATTGGATTGACTAGAAGTTTGTTCAAGGGTTGTCAACCATATCGACCTCTGAGGTGATATATCTTTGTTGTGCATGAGCCTAGACAGAAATATACTGCTGCATGGATGCATCATATGTTTGTTCATGTGAATGCTGATGCAGGAAGATAGGGTAATCTTTTATGCATCAAGGGAGCTAAAGAAGGATAAGGTAAATTATCTGATCCACGAGTTGGAGTTGGCTGTAGTTTTGTTTGCACATTAAATTTCGCAATAATTTCAGTATGGAGAAAGGATGCAAGTGTTTACTGATCCAAGAAGCCCTAATAAAATAAAATGTAGTTGCTTATGCTTTGAAGAGGGGAAATTCGGTTTCGATATTAAGAGGGATCTCAAGGATCATGAAGCGGAATTTGGAGTGATTTATTTGGCTGCCTTATAAGGAGAGAAGGGAGTGCTTTCCATATTGTAAGTAGTAAATCAGGATGTATTACTCATTTGTATCCGAGAAACTCAGTTGAATGATGAGAATTTAAGGAAACAAGTAGAGGAACTGAATGTAGATAATTTCAGAGGTTAGTAGGAGAACTATTTCTTTACAAGTTCAGTAAGCGGAGTTATACGAAAAGGAACCCAAGTCCTACCTAAATTTAAGAATAGTGACTAGAAAAGAGATGTGAATTGAACGCTGAGGAAGATGCATGGATGAGTGCAAGAAAATGGTATGAACAAAAGGCACATGGGAACGCCAAGGTTGTTAAGATATCAGAGGATGTAGAAATATAGAAATTATGAAGTCGTCGTACAAGAGTAACTAGTTTGTAAAATAAATCTGGTATGTATCACCTTGTCGGATCCTTATTTGCTAGAAAAAAAATAAAGAAATAAGAAAGCAATTGAACCAGACATGGATATGGGAAACATCAGAGGAAATTGAGTTGCTCAAAAGATTATAAAGAGGCCTTTGATAGAACAGAAGTGTATAAAATATGATAAGGGAGATTGGAATGGGTGTGCGTGTGTGTGTGTGTGTTTGAGAGTAGCACCCTTGATTTGGATCATGCTAGCGTGCTTGATCCTGCATGTTCTTGTATGATTATTGCACAGTTAATCAAGATGACTTTGACGAGGCCCGAGATGTTACCTTCACGTACGGACTATCACCTAATGTTCCATATTTCCATTTTGTCGATATGGGAGAAATGTAAATATAAAGGTTTCAGAAATGATTGTTGCACTGCCGGTCGTGTCAACTTGTAGTTAGACCAGATCAGGGGTGTTACAAAGTTGGTATCAAAGCATAGTTGTACGATGCTGGAATAGGACTTGTTACACAAAATATTTGAGTCAAAATGAGTCGAAAGGATAACTACGATATTCTTGTTGGTTAACTTACTGTTATCTTCATAGCAAATGAACCGAGACAATCTCAACGAGGTTGACTGTACATATGATTTTGATCCCATCATGCTCGAGATTGTTATCGTCGTGCTCCGGTTTTCCATCATCATGCTTCGATTCGTTATCTTCATGCTATGACTCATTACCATCATGCTAGGATTCAGTAACATCATGATTTCCTGCCGTGCTGTTGGGATCTACTATGGATACTGATATTTCAGAGAGATATATGGGACAGAGTCGACACATGGAATACATAACCGGACCCGTGTGTAATCGATGTCAAGGTGGGTGTTGTTTGTGATCCGATTCAGGGAGATCAGACTGAACATGGTCATTTAGGTGCACTTATTCTTCCGTCTGCTCAAATATATCCAGACAATGCTGAGACATATGAGAACCAGAGCCGTACATGCCTGATTGATTCAGCATTTGTTTCAAGCTTAGAATTGGTGGCAGATTTGGTTTGACTGTAGTACAAGATGATGGACACATCAGCACCAATCAATTTGCGGTTGGGATTACAGGATATGAGTAAGGACTAAACCGTTCAAGGAATAATTTTTCTTAAGGCAAAGTCAGATGCAAAACTTGGAGCAGAACGACTGATGTGGCCCATTTTTACAAGGATCACAAGAATAAAGAAGCATACAACATCAGAAAGGATGCAGTGAGTTAGTCGTGAAGTGTCAAGCATCATCTTGGGAACGTTAGTCCAACTTAGACAGATTTCTTTCAAGAGGTCAAGATGGAGTATTTTTACCCAAAGCATGGGACCGATTGAAGATTAGGTTATTGAGTTGGTAAAGTGAGATCTTTCTGCCAGAAGATTGTGGTCGAGAAAATCTTATTCAGCCGTTATGGTTTGGAGGACTTAAATCTTATCTTAATACAAAGATTAAGGACATTCTTTGGGAACATATCTTAAACCTTCAGAGAAACTAAAGATTGTAGTGCTTAAGAGCTTTGATGAGATGGTATAGTATGACGGGTATGTTAAGAGAGATGTTACTTCCAAGGAAGCTTTTTCGTGCCATTCAAACCGTCTATAGGCTATCAGGTTCAGATTGAAGGTCAGTTCCAAGTAATGAGTCAAGAAAGTCGATGGAGATGATTTTGGTCAGACGTTTCATCAGATCAAGATCGAGTACCCAGAGTTGTTATGGTTGTAACTAGCCAGGGCCGTATGGTCGTAATTCTTCAAGTGTAAGGAATCCTTGATCGCTATGTCATTCACACTTTGGTTGTTCCTCTGAAAAGTAAGGATGTTATTCTACCCTTGCCCCTAAAGTCACCCGATTCTTTTACCTATACCCAGGGTACCAGTTGTTGAAATTTTTCTCTCTTCCTTACCATTAGTCCCGATCCAAGTGTTAGACTATTTGGGTATAGCCTATACTTTGTAGTTGCCTGGACCGTTAAAACTTCTGAAAGGTTCAATCACAGGTTTGTTGTTTCTTCCATTTGGGTTTTGTGTTCATTTCATAAATCAATTTATGAATAATTGATTAATAAGCGAATGTGTGCTCAAGGTATCATAAGAGACCTTGCATATGGATGGAATTTCCTCCCATCTTTTGTTTAAATCGGGAAAAACACATAGTAGTAGTTCCCGAGTAGTGTCATAGATTTCCCGTGGATTCATATTAGTGAATTCATGTATACCGTTCATATTCCTGGAAGTATTGGCTGCCATTTAAAGTTATAGTATGCCTTCCCCATTCCTTAGTAATTTTAGTGGTATCTTTATATCTAGAGTGAGATTGGCTATGTAGTTACCGAGCTCAATCAGGATGCTCTTGAGGGAAAAATTCTTTGGAGGACGACAATTCACCGTTGGCCTACAGTGGTATTCTTCTAACTGTTGCAGCATCTCTCATATCAGTCTGGAGAGTGGAAAAATATTTAGGAAAAGGTGAAGTGGTGTGTTCCATTATCCTGATAATTGAGAAAATAGAAGATTAAAGGAGCAGAGTATGGAGAATAGTCCGATATCAGAGAATTCATAGATATGTTGAAGGCGCTGGAAGGATTGTTGATATCTAGAAGTAACCCGTTAGTATTCTTCTTAAACCTTGTTTCACTACAATAACTTAGGCATCTTGACCAAGTGTTTATGTTCGACCTAGATCTTTGATGTGGAGAGTACCTGTAATAACCCACCCGAAGGGATAAAATGGTCGAGATCGACAAGTTGCAATTTGGAGTCGAGCTTTTGGGGATCAAATTATGATGAAGAATTTTTGAGTTTTGGTCATATAAAACTTAACATGGTTCGGAGGAAATGGAAGAGTGGTCAAGCATCAACCAGGTGGTCAAGTCGCGGGCAATAAGGAGTGATCGAGGGTTTTGATGATCGAGCTGGTCGAAGAATGGATCATGAGTGAACTATGAGTCGAACTAAGCTGCTCTATCATGCTATACAATGTCTTATATTGATCAGTCGGACGTTTTGGAAGCACGACGTTTTAGAAGCTCGACATTTTAGAAGCACGAAATTTCCGAAGCACGATGTTTTCAAAAAAAAATTGTATCAGTAAAATATTATTTTGGAGACATAATAATTCGGAAGCAGGATGGGAAGTAAGCACGACGGGATCGAAGCAGGGCGGGAAAACCCGAAATTGTGCAAAAACCCTAATTTCGGTATTATGGAATTTTTCGGAGAAGCCGGAGGCTCTGGAAATATTTTTTTTATCAAGGTTAGGATTCCTTTGGATTTATTAAAAATATTTCGAGCATCAGAACGGGAGCAGAAAAATATTTGGGATTGATCGCTGGTCGAAAATATACCGGAAGGGCCAAAATCGGGTGAATGGACCGAGAAGCACGAGGTGGCTCTATACATGGGTTCAGAACATGGTGTCAACTGCCTGGAACACTATCTGTCTACATAAGCACGAGGTGTCGCCGTGCATGGGAGTGGTGCATGCAGCCTGACATGTCGTAGCACGAGGTTTCCTCGCTCATGAAACCGAACCATGCTGATCGACATGTGGGAACTGGTGTGTCGCGTTGCATGCTTTGTGGGCTTGTGGAGAGAAATGTGGGAAGATGTGGTGTCACATTGCATGTGATCCAAGACGTGCAACCAGCCATCAGCCATGTGGACACGAAGTGTCACCGTGCAGACAATCGAAGCATGCTGATCAACATGTAGGGAGCTGTGTGTCGCGACACATGCACTCAAATTAGTTTTCGTTAGGTGTAAGTACTAGGGAACCTAGGTCAAGTAGACAAAGTTCCCAAGAACGTGTTTTGATTGTTGAGTAGTACTAGAGGTCCTAGGCCATATAGGCCGGATCATCAGTACTAATAGATTAGTGTTGTAGAGTCGAGAGTTTAGTTAGTTATTTTGGAACTTATGTCTTTAGGCTAATTTCTGGAATAAGGTTGTGTTTAGGGTGTGTTGCCGACAGCAAGTGCGTAACCCGCCCATGCTAGGTATGTTTAGGGGTGATTAGTATTTTCCTCACCCTCGTACCCAGCGGGTTCAAGGAAACTCCTTATTCGCTGGATCAGGAAGACTCAGAGAGATGGGGCCATGGCCTAGGGCTGAGTGTTACACGACGGTGTAAAGTGGCAGTGACCCGATGGACTGTGGGCTGTCGCGCGGTGACCCGATGGACTGTGGGCCGCGGTCGCTTGAAAGTTCCTTCTTCTGGCCTTTCTGGTAGGTAGATAGGATATTGCCGATAGAGAGGATGAACAAAAAGTCGCCATTGCCCGGGTTAGAGTGTTGTGTTAGTGTGTCGTTGAGGGTTAAGGAACCCTCAAGTAAGTGTTAGCACCGATATACGGCGTTAACTTAGATTGAGTCGTGACTGTTAGACTTAGGGATCCTTTTGAGTAGATGGCCGTATGGCCAAGGTTATTTTATTTGACTAAGGTTGAGCATACCTTATTCGGCAGAGTTAAGGGACTAGCCTTAACCTTTGTTTATGCGCTTAGGCTAGATTGATTGATTTTGGTTTGTCCGGACTAGAGTCTAGGTTTGGGGTAGAGGTAGCCAGCTCGTTGAGTGACCTTATGTTGGTCACCCATCTCTCGTTGACCTTTTTGCAGGTATCAGGTAGTAGAAGATTGGACGCACTGGAGTAGATTTGCAGTGCATTTGGCTATGGATTGATTCTTAAAACGAATTATATTTCCGTTGCGTTTCATTCGGGTTTGGGATCCCTAAATTATTTTAAATTCTCTTAAAAGAATTAAAATTAAATTTAAAAATTAACGGGTCCAAGATGATATTGGTTTAGTCCGAACCAACACAACGTTAGGTCCTGGTACGGGTTGAAAAGCCTTAGGCCTCGATCTAGCGGAACTGTTATCTCTGGGTACATGTTGCAAAGATTTTAGCCTTGACTTAACGGGAGTGTTAGTGGATGAACTGGTCTAAGTTGCGGATTAATCTCTGTTACTCTGACCGGATTGTGCCTAGCTCGTCATGTAGCGCTTCCGGACCACGGTGTTGGGTTGGACGGTCAGTCATGTTCTTGTTTGATTGTTGGCTGGCCGGTTGGCTCATTTCATCTCTAACCCTGGGTGTTGGTCGGTCTACCGGTCATGCTCTTGTTTGATTCTTGACCGGTTGGTCGACCATATGTCTAGGACGGTCCGGGGGTGTTACAATACCCATGTCAAAAGTAAAGGAGAGGTACAAGAGTTTTTGGTTAAGTTCAGCAGTGGATGAATTGATTGTGTGATCATAAGTGACAAGTATCCATATCTTAGAATTGATGATTTGTTAAGATAGGTTGCAAGGTGCAATTTGTTTCCTTAGGACGCTTGATCGACGCATCAAGTACATGCTACTGCAAGGAAATGATAAGTGGATCCGTTAGTTTGAAAGTTGGAACATGGTGGTGTTGAAAATTTATAAAAGATGTTGTTGCTACCGAATAATGGTCGTGTTTAATTTCTGTTATCGAAGAGTCGAAGTTTAATTGGATTGACTAGAAGGTAGTTCAACGGTTGGAAACCATATCGACCGCTGAGGTGATATATCTTTGGTGTGCATGAGCGTAGACAGCAATATACTGCTGCATGGATGCATTGTATGTTTGTTCGTGTGAATGTTGATTCAGGAAGATAGGGTAATATTTTATGCATCACGGGAGTTAAAGAAGGATTATGTAAATTATCTGATTCACGAGTTGGAGTTTGCTGCAGTTTTGTTTGCACATCAAATTTCGCAATAATTTCAGTATGGAGAAAGAATGCAAGTGTTTACTGATCCAAGAAGACCTGATAAAGTAAAATATAGTTGCTTATGCTTTGAAGAGGGGGAATTTGTTTTCAATATTGAGAGGGATCTCAAGGATTATGAAGCGGAATTTGGAGTTATTTATTTGTCTGCCTTATAAGGAGAGAAGAGAGAGCTTTCGAGATTGTAAGTAGTAAATCAGGATGGTTTACTCATTTGTATATGAGAAACTGAGTTGAAGGATGGAAACTTATGGAATTCATTAGAGAAATTGAATGTAGAAAATTTTAGAGGTTAGTAATAGAATTATTCATTTACAAGTTCAGTAAGCGGAGACGTACGAAAAGGAACCCAAGTCGTACTTAAAGTTAAGCATGGTGACTAAAAAAGAGATGTGAATTGAACCCTGAGGAAGATGGATGAGTGCAAGAAAAATGTATGACCAAAAGGCACATGGGAAGGCATAGGTTGTTAAGCTATCAGAGGATGTAGCAATATAGAAAGTATGAAGTCTTCGTACAAGAGTAACCAGTTGGTAAATTAAACCTGGTATGTATGACCTTGTTAGATCCTTAGTTGCCAGAAAAAATAAAGAAATTGAACCAGACCTTGATATGGGAAACATCAGAGGAATTTCAGTTGCTCAGAAGATTATAAAGAGGCCTCTGATAGATCAGAAGTGTATTTAATATGATAAGGGACATTGGAATGGGTGTGTGTGTGTTTGTGTGTGTTTGTGTGTTTGAGAGTAGCGCCCTTGGTTTGGATTATGCTAGCGTGATTGATCGTGCATGTTGTTTTTTTATTATTCCACAGTTAATCAAGATGACATTGACGAGGCCCGAGATGTTACCTTCACGTACGGACTATCACCTGATGTCCCATATTTCCATTTTGTCGATATGGGATGAATGTAAATATAAAGATTCCAGAAATTATGGTATTCAGAGACTCGAGGCTGTCATAAGAAGTATGCAGACCGCTTTGTCAAGACATGTGTAGCAGTAATGAATTTGGTTCTTCTTGAAAGCTGCTGCACTGCAAAGAAAATAGCATTTTGGAAAAATTTAGAAAATTTGGAAATATGCTATTTGGTCAGTATCGAGATGTTATCAGTGTTGGGAAGGTTATATGTTGACTAAAGCTTGTTTCAGATATGCATTCGTAAATCTGTGATTTGATGTTGCATAAGCCTATGTCAGATACAATTTGATAGAACTGCTGAAACCAGAAAACTTGCAACACAATCTAGCCTATCCTAAAGGTCCTTTGCTGATAGATGAACGTCGTATCAGAAGATTGGATAATTAATATATTTTGAAAGTTCAGATATTTGAGAAAGCAACAGAGAGTTGTTTCAACATGGGAATACTGAGATAAATACCAGGCTGATTATTCAGAACTCATTGTAGAGACTCTAGTGTCCAGTAAAGTGCATACAACTATGTTTTGAAAATTTGGGGACAAATTCTTTTGAGGGAGGGAAGAATGTTACAACCCTCTAGACCAGATAGGAATTTGGTCGAGAAAAAATCCCGCTAAACCATTTTTTTTGGTAGGCTTCATCTTCTTGCCTCAGACATGTCTTGATCATAATCAGATGTCAATAAGTTAAGCTGTTTTCATGGATCAGTTGTCTAAGCTTCTTCGGTTAAGTTTTATGTATATCGGATTAAATCAGTGCTGGAATAATTACCTCATATGTTATGAACTGATTGGATTTACTCTTATCATGGTCTGAAATTCACTTTAACTGAACTGATAAACCTTGTCCTGAACCGAGATGTTAAGATCGGATATAAATTTCTTCTTCAGAACCGAATTGATTTGGATTAATGATCATGTACCGAACAGCTCTGTTTCAGGTCAGTAGTCAAGTAGAGTTTGAAGGATCAACCTTGTTCATTCCAGTCAGTCCTTATAGCCGCTCAGTCACTTGGTAAGCATATTATGATCTGGCCAGATGTTTGTCCTGGAGGAATATTAATAACCGATCAAACCTTCAACCATTCTTAGATTTAAATTCATATGGTCAAGGAGTGTGGTCGGATCAGCCAGACCCATCCTTGTGATTGTTCTGAATCTGAGGGGTACCTGATGTCGAGTGTGATTAGCTTGAGCTTGTGTGTAGTTTTCCTTACCCAATCTCATAGAATCAAAGGTGAGTCTTGATAGATGATTGATGAGTTATAAATGAGTTGCATGGTAGAAAGTACTTAATATGGTTGATTGATAAGCAAGTCTCTTGATATATATTAAACAGTGAAGTGTTTACGTTTTTATAAAGACTAAAGAATATGAGGAATTATTATTTGAGGTTTATCCCGATCCTTAATACTTGTTCTCAACTACTAATATATATGTATAAGTATATGAATAAGATGATGTGAACTCTTTCACTCTCCCAAAAGTTCCTGCATTACCGTGAATTGGTCCTGCGATATGGAATAAGGTCACGAAGACACGTTGATGGGGTCACACCTTGGAGGCTGTGTAATTGCATGCAGCGTTAGATGTTCTATCTCAGAATGTTTGATGGAAATGATGGTTATGTTCACATACGCGCTAGGCCCGGTTAGCCTTTGTGGTTCTTCTGGTCTAGAATATATATATATATATATATATATTATGTGTGAAGGGAGGGTGATGTGGAAATGTTGTTTAAGGTAGGATTTACAGTAATGGAATGGAATATATATTTATAATAATCATGGAATATATTTCCACTATATAAAAATGGAGTTATTGTTTGAGATATTATTGATATGTGTTAAGGTGCGGGATTAGTCTCACTAAGTAAACTAGTTACTCATGACTCATTTGATATGCAGGTACCTAATAGGCGGGAGACCTTTACTCTAGAACGGGAAGGAATAACATAGCCAGTGTTAGTTTTACTATACTTGCAAGGTTGTTTTGATATATCTTCTATATAAAGTTTGTTACCAAAAACCATGAGGTTAATCTATAACATTGTGTAAGATGCATTTGATTTAATAAGTATATATTGTATAAAGAATTTTAAGGGCGGGTTCCATATGATATTAGTCCTTGTCCGGACAAACTAACTATTGGGTATTACTCAATCGGGTTGCAAAGGCTCTGGTTGTAGCTAATAGATATGTGCACCTAGGGGATTGGCCTAACGTACCTGCATCCCATCCCGAATCCTTGCAATTAACACACCACGAAGATAGGGACTGAGCGATTTATGCAGGAAATTTGGGTTAAGCGTTGAGATACACATTGTGGCTTCTCGGTTTGGTTTATGTTACTAGTGATTGGTTGTACTTATTGTTGTTTGATTGTTGCATGGCTGTTCGAGTCAAATTGTACTTATATCAGACCGAGGGTGTCATAGACACTACTTTCCAGAAGAAAGAGAAGGTCGAATTACTCATGCTGAGTTTTGATGAGAAAGGGATCTTATGAGACGAAGAAGATTGCACTCGCAACAGTGCGGACCATTGATTTATGCACAAGGTTTTGTAATCCCTGATGTGATTGCTGTAGCTGAGATGAATGAATTTCAGCTGATTCGTAAATTTTATGATTGGGTAGGTCATGACCCCATTTCGGGTCTTCCTCATCAAGATCCAGTAAACAAAATCAAAGAACTTGAGGATCTTGTCATAGGGAGCGAGCAGGAGGATGTATCTGAATACCACATACTCTGCACAATGTTTCCATACTCTCTAGGCAGCATTGAGCTGGTTCAGTAAACTGCAGCCAGGATATCTAACCTTCTGGGAGTACATTGAAAGAGCCTTCCTCTATGAATTTCTCGATGAAGCTGCAGAAAATCGAGAAAAGGAGATCAATGAAAAGTGGGAAACGCTCGTTGAAGATTGGTAGATAAAGAGGGAAGAACAGATTCCAAGACAGCTTCTTGACTACATTATGTCAAAGAATGATGAATAACATAGATCTGGAGAGCTGGGCGGAGCAGACGAAGCTGATATTAGTGATCTGACCTCAGTGTCGATAAACACCAACCCTTGTTGTCGATTGACACATCTTGAAATCCCTGAAGGATCGAGTTTTCCTCACGACAAGGCAGACTCGACACTGAGCCTTGGTTGGTCGAAAATCGTGGCAAGCACCGAGGTATCAAGTTGTTATCTTTCCCTAGATTTGGATAGAGAAATCACCATGGAAGATTTCTTGGAGCTAGAGGATGAAGAACAACATGAAAATTGTAGCATGAAATCGATCAGAACCATACATGAAAAGATCTGGAGACTTCACCAATGGCTATCATTGAATGACACCACCCTCATGATATTAATCAACACTCATTTTTGGATGAGCGGCCAGGTTGCACAGTTGAGCTGGAATCGATTGAGGAGAAAACGTACAAGTCTGAACCCTCACACGTTGCTGTCCCCGAACATCTGAGACCACTTATATGCACAGAAGAAGCTGCTAACTTTAACGAAAAAGTGAAGAGGATACATGACCCTGTGAAGTTTGTTGTTCCATGCGCTGTTTTTTGAAGTTGAATTTCCTAGCCCACAAGATAGAAGTGTGCATTTACGTTCCTACATAGTGGTTTTTATTATGCTCTGCCCGCAATAGATTCCCATATGGGGTTGAGATATAAAAGCGACATCAACCAAGGTCCATCAGTGGCAGTATCGATCGACACTACCACTTCATCGCAAACGACATGCATCGCGTATCAGAGCACGAGGAGGGTGAAGTGAGTCGAAATCTTTTTGATGGAGCCACCACAGAACAATTATACAAGTTTAGGGGGAAGAAGAGGAAGAAGAGGTAAAGGACCAAGGGAGGTCCTCAGTTGTCATTGATTTCTCACTTCTCAGATGGTGTCAGGAAATACAGAGTGCATAGCAGATGCTTCTCACAGCCTTTTGAAAAAATTCAAGCACTATTTATTGCTGAGAAAGGAAAAGACTCTATGAAGACGTTCACAAAAAGTGTGAGGAAGCTGAAGAGAGTAGACACTCTTTATTAATGATTTTTCGTGTTTTATTTACTTCAGGTCAAAAACAAAAGAAGACGAGTCGAGTACCATCATCGACCGACAGATGAGAAATGTCGGTTGACGCCCCCATCTCATCTACTTAAGATGCTTGTCTTGGGGCTTGGTATACAATTGACCAAGCCTCCTGCAAGTCTAGAAGGTTAGAGTCTGTGTTTCTGGTTCCCTTCTCTCACTCACTCTCTCTCTCTCTCTCTCTCTCTCTCTCTCTCTCTCTCTCTCTCTCTCTCTCTCTCTCTCTCTCTCTCTCTCTCTCTCTCTCTCTCTCTCTCTCTCTCTCTCTCTCTCTCTCTCTCTCTCTCTCTCTCTCTCTCTCTCTCTCTCTCTCTCTCTCTCTCTCTCTCTCTCTCTCTCTTAGACATCTAGAAAATAAAATATTGAGATGATTTCATGTACACTTTCTAAAAATAAAATAAAAAGAGAAATAAAAGAAGAGAAAAAGTCTTAGAGAAGAGAGAAAGAAGGAAGAAAGAGATTAGAGATGACTACATGCGTCTTCATATACTTCCTTGAGTAAGAGTCCATGTGTCATTTGCTCGATACTCCCAAGGAAAATCTTGTACCTTTTATATGTAAGAAATGATGTTAATAGAAGGGTATGTTAGGCAGTACTAGCTAAGTTGTTGGTTGGATGGTAATGGTTTCTAAGCAGGGTAGATTACATAAGGTACCTCTAATGTTTGCATTGACTCACTGTGGCTTGTAAAACTGCAGAGGTGATGATAGTATTTTAAAATTGTGTGAGTCCCTTCATTTTCAAACCTCTCTCAGAGGAATATTCTATGTTTTGCTTGATGACAAGGAAAATGATAAGTCTAGGGGAATTTATACCATGGTTTTTACCACTTTCATACCATGGTATAAGTATTTTTTTAGAGTTTATTATATGTGTTTGGAGTATTTCTTAGAGTGTTTTCAGATTCAGGTACGTTTTGAAAAACTTTGGAGATTCGTGAGCTTTTTGAAGTGCAGAACTACGCACACTTGTTAGAGGTTTACCTATTGACGGAAATCTTCCCATGGTGAGATTTAGCTCATCTTTATAGACAAGATATACATTTGAGTTAGCTTTCTAGTTCCTTAAGTTTTAGGTCCATCTGATGGTTAGATCTAAAGTTATTATTGTTTCATTGTAGAGTGATCTGAAAAGATATGAAAAGTCTCGATCGACACTACACCCTTGGTTTCGCTTGAAACTGATGCGAGAAGATGGGGAAAGTCTATTTCAAGACATACATGGGCCTAGAAGTCACCACAATTTACAGAATCACCACTGGCAAACTTAATACCTAGTTTTATAGTTTTCTAAGCCATTGTTTTTTTCTACCGTCTACACATTATTTTGTTCGTTGTTTTATGTTAGGGTAGAAGGTAGGAACACCTTACGAGGCCTCTTGGAACTCCTTTGGTTTTGGTTTTGGTTTTGGTTTTGATTTATTATATCATATCTATTCTTTCTATGATTATGCATTCATCTATCATATATGAGTAGTTCCCCTATTAGGTTTAGGGATTTTCTAGGGTTTTGAATGAACGTCTGAATTATATAATTACTAGGGTGTTTTTTTTATCATTCATAAGATTGTTGTTATTGCTTTTTCTAGAGTTATTAACTAGAAACCTGATCATAGGATATTTAGGCGCATGCGAGAGAATCATGATGGGATAGGTTGTTAGGTGCATGCGACGGCTGGTTTAGTTAATCTAGTGGACATATCAATTAGGGCGCTAATGCTTGCCTAAAGAAGCATTGGTCGACATTAACTCTAAAGTATAGATTGGCGCTCGCTTGTTGTTCACATGTGAAAGCTGGAACATAGAACTTAGTCATCTACTTAGTAATTGCATGTGAGAGTTGGATTGCTTGCTTATTGAATTCAAGGTTAAGATAAAACCCTTAGAATCTATAGCTTATAGTTCTGATAACGTGATTGAAACCGTAAGTATAGCACCCTTATTCCATCGTTTACAGCTCCTATTTCCTTTCTTCTTATTTACTGCTTTATATTATTTACTACCTAGCTTAATCTGATAGCCATAAGTCTATTGTGTGAAATATCGAGTCTCTGTAAATATGAAACATAAGTACTGCAAGCGTTCTCTTATTTGAGAAAGTTGCTCTTAAGGTAATTTGAGCACATCAAATTTGGCGCTGTTGCTGGGGACTCCGATCACCATTAAACTAGGTGTAGGATTTTGTCAAAGTTTTTATTTTTTAGTTGACTAATTTTTTTATTTTCTATTTCTTGTGTTTCAGGTACATACATCAGTACCAGGAACAACAATGAGAAGAGTTTTTTTTGGGTTCTTCAATGAATTAGCCGGCTAATTTACGCACTCTATAAGTCTACGAGCGAAATATCAATCGACACCCTCCAAGCAGCAGCGATTGACAGCGTAGAAAACCAAGTATCGATCACATACAACACCTCGTTGTCGATCGACAACAACATCTCGTTGTCGATTGACCCTACTTGCGAGAAGATAGGGAAGGTCAAAGTACTCATACTAAGTTTTGATGATATTTGGATCCTACGAGACAAAGAAGGTCACACTCACAACTGCCATGTCCCTGATCATTGAAAGGATCGCCTGGGACGAGCCATGGTACGAGGGAGAAAGCAAGTCGGTCATACGACCTAAAGGCAAGTATTCCACAGCCTAAGAAGAAATTTAAGTCCATTAATATGATGAGACCTGATGAAATAAAAGAGTAAATGGGATTAAAGGAGCTGGACGAGTAACACGGTAGCTGGCCGATTTGAGTAGGAAGCTTGACCAGCTAAACGAGGCTTGGTCGGAGCTCAAGGACAGTGGTTTATCTCGACTAGCTGGATGGACTAGCTAAATCAGCTGGGTCAGATGGGATTCATCTCAACTCAGCTGGGCCAAGTGTTCGAGTCATGGGCAGTTGGTCTGATTCCGGGCCGTGGTCGGACCATGTGGTCGACCCAAGGTGGCCATGGGCCAATGGCCTAGTTGAATCAGTCCAGGGGCTTGGGAAATGCTTCTAGGTACAAGAATGGCCTGATATGGAGAATTTATAGGCGTTGAGATGGGAGTGGATAGGAAGCAAACATTCGGCCACCAAGTCATAGCCATTCGCCCACCAAGTTGCACCCGTTCGGCCATGGCAGTTGGCGGAACCTTCCTCTATAAATATGAATGCATGGGGTAGAGTTTTGGCATCAGTTCCTAACCGAAAACCATAGAGAAAAGTTGAGATAGAGAGAGAGAGAGAGAGAGAGAGAGAGAGAGAGAGAGAGAGAGAGAGAGAGAGAGAGAGAGAGAGAGAGAGAGAGATTGGCCAAAGCATGGCCGGTTTTGGTGAGTTATACTTTCTGGTGAGAGACATTTTTGTGGGAAGGAAGGCCGACTGGAATGGATACTATAAGCAAGAAGAAAGGTTTGGAGAAGGGCTCTAAGACACCAGAGCACACAACCAAGGTAATGGGTGTAGACGGCGATCCATCGAGAGGTTTAGTCAGGTCTATAGTTTAGTTCTGATCTGAATACATCTGATCTTCCCTTTGTTTTATTATTATTATTATTATTATTATTATTATTATTATTATTATTATTATTATTATTATTATTATTATTATTATTATTATTATTATTATTATTATTATTATTATTATTATTATTATTATTATTATTATTATTATTATTATTATTATTATTTATTTATTTTAAGGTGAGTAAGGTTGACATGGGATGATGTTGAGCCAAGGTCTTAAGTGGTTCAGCCAAACCGCTATCCATGGCCATGAGCCGGATGCACATGTGGGCCGATCAATCATGGCTTGGGGTTTGCTGGTCCAAACAAATCATGGGCAAAGCATGACACGTCCTTCGAGACAGGTAACTATGTTGGAAGGAAAGGGATATGAGTCATGAACAAGTTGATCAGATCATGGTTGCCTTGATTCTTCCATGTTAGAAGATAATCAGATGTTATGCAATAGACTAGAGATCTATGGCTAGTTATGGGTTCAATAATGTGAGGCGATCATGTTCTGATAAGGGAGGACGTGATCTATGGTCAGAAAATGATAGAAAAAATAGAAGATCAGGTGTTAAGGGTCATGAACCATTATCAAGACGATGATATAGTTATGTGGTTCAAACTAGTCGCAAGGCGATAGTCAAGATCGTATACCCAGTCGTCGAATAACCATGACGGTTGACTAGGGGGACACCATTAACCATGGTTCTGGAGAATAGGTTTTATGGGCTGATGTCTACCTTAGTCAAAGGGCCGAGTATTACACTGAAAGTTGTGAACATTTATAGGCCAAGAGGGCAAGTGAAGACAATATTATGATGGAACTTGGACCATGAGCGTTTGGTACATGGAAATTGCACAAGTAAGGCTGACTATGATCTGATCATGGATGACTATGGAAGATATAATCCATAGATAACGGATCAAGGGGTCGGATCTAACCTGATCAGAGATGCATCGATTAGATGATAAGACTGATCGGGCTTGTTGGAGTGTTGTCTCCATGGCCATTAGGTAAGGGTAAAGACCCATCAGGTTCAACTCATTTGGGGATTTTGGATGATTGAATGGGATAGGATTGGCATGGTTCAGTCCGGAAGTTGGAATGGATGCAATAGGCGATGAGGCGAAGGATGCTAAGATGGTGCATAAGTCGAGACAGGCTATATGCACAAGAAAAGATCTGGATACTTCACCAAAGGCTAGCATCGACCGACACCACTAGCCTGATATCGATCGACACTCATTGTTTGACGAGCGGCCAGGTTGACAGTTGAGCTGGAACCGAATGAGGGAAAACGTACATGTCTGAGGCCTCACAGCTTCATGTCCAGAACATCTGAGACCACTTATATGCGCTGAAAAAGATGTTGGGTTTCACAAAAGAGTGAAGAGGATATATGACCCTATGAAGTTTGTTGTTCCATGCGCTGTTTCTGAAGTTCAGTTTCCTATCCAACCAGATATAAGTGTTCGTTTAAGCTCTTGCATTGAGGTATTTTATGATCCTCTACATGCAATAGATTCTCAGAGAGGGTTGAGACATAAAAGCAATATCAACTGAGGTCCATCGGTAGCAATATCGAACGACACTACCACTTCATTTTCAAATGACATGCGTTACGTATCAGAGCACGAGGAGGGTGAAGTGTGTAGAAATATTTTTTATAGAGGCACAACAGAGAAATCAGACAATTCTTGGGGGAGAGAGAGAGAGAGAGAGAGAGAGAAAGAGAGAGAGAGAGAGAGAGAGAGAGAGAGAGAGAGAGAGAGAGAGAGAGAGAGAGAGAGAGAGAGAGAGAGAGAGAGAGAGAGAGAGAGAGAGAGAGAGAGAGAGAGAGAGAGAGAGGAGGAATAATAGGTAATAGGAAGAAGAGGAAAGAGACCAAGGGTTGTCCTCATTTGTCATTGATTCCTCACTTCTCAGATGGTGTTAGGAAATATAGAATACGCAGAAAATGCTTCTCAGTCTCTTATAAATATCCAAGGACTATTTATTGTTGAGACGATAGACGAAGGAGAAGAGTCTATGAAGGCTTTCAAAAAAAAGTGTGACGAAGCTGAAGAGAGTAAACATTGAGACTTGTAGTGGAGCAAGTTCTTATTCTCATCAATACCACATTTGTTCTCCAGAAGTCAAGCTGGTGACTAAAAACAAGAGGTGAGTGGGAAAAACATGAAACACCCCAACCCGGAACTATTTGTAAAACAATTCTAAGTAAAAATTGAGTCAAAGTTTAACAACGAAACAAATCAAAATTGGTACTTTATTAATGAAATAGGCGACTAAATACCAAACATCTTTTTGTCTATGAAAACTCCTCAAACATTACCTAAGTACAAAATACCTCTTCCCGATGGTCTTTATAGCCTTGCGCTCCGGTCCACAAAATCCACCTTACTTGCATCCGCAAAAGGAGGTATGAGTATACAAAATTACTCAGTGAGGATGCTCAAAACCACCCACATGCAACTCAATAATCAAGCGATTAAATTCCACTTTTCATTTTAACAACCTAGCAATTCCATTCTATCAATCTAGCAATCTGTTTTCCATCATTTCTTACTTAGCCATTTTTTCCTATTACTTATTCAATTTCATGCATTCAAAACTAAAAATCTAACATACGGTTTTATCAACTTGCACCTGTTGCCAAACCTGCGCCTATAGCTAACAACCTTATCGTAGCATTTCCAAAAATTTTGACCCGAAGGTCCATCAACCTGCGCCCATAGTCAAAACTGCAGCCGTAGCCATAGCCAAACCTGCGCCCGTAGCCAAACTTGTGGTCATAGCCAAACATGTGACCCATCGGTCCATTACGGCCTGTATCCAAACCTGTGGCCAAAGAAAACCTGTGGCTCAAACCAAACTGCGACAAAAAGCTCCATTACGGCATGTAGCTAAACCTGCGACCTGAAGGTCCACAAAGGCCGAAGCCAACATACACGGCCGAAGCCAATACATGATCATAATATCTTTACGGCCCAAAACCAAAATATATTTTCCTTAATTAAATCACGTTCATCTAATATCTTATTTCCTTAAATTACTTCAATTCTCAATATGTTTCTATAACATTTTCAAACTCGCATTCTAATTCTTGTCGAATCAAATTTACTTATTTCACAGAAAAATATCAACTAAAAATAACATTATTTCACGCAATCTAACATGCAAATATCCTATGAATGCATGAACATTCTTCAATCCTTGAGAACCACCTCAAAGAACAAACTCTACATAACTAATTCCTCTAACGCATAATCTTCATCCTATCAATCCAACTCTGATAAAATTACTAATTATTAAGTTGCCACAAATCATGCTCTTACCTCGATTGATCTTACCAGATTGAATATTTTGAACCTTCATGTGTTTTCTGGTAAAGAACTTCTCCGCTTGTCCTCGTTCGATCCTTCTTCTCAAAACTTCTCTCAAGAACTTCGTTGTTCCTCTGACTTCTCTCTATGTCTTGTTTATATGTTGTGTGAGAAAAGAAAGTTGGAGGTCCCCTTTTTTACTAATTTCTGGACTTGTTCACCAAGTCGGACATAAAGAGCTACATATATATATATATATATATATATATATATATATCTTGGTCAAACTTGTAATCAATGGCTTGAAGAATCTCTATGCTTATTTTCTTATATGACTCCAGCAGACCCAACCTTCGTTTCGTATAATCCTGTATTTTCTAATAGTCAAACATTCTTTAATTAGGCTGATGGTCTTGATATTTCCTTACTTATTATCCGATCATTCGATGATCAGCTCACCGTCACTCAGACAATTTCAAATTCGTTCCATGAGCTCACTAATGACCCGACACTTAGACAAAATTTAATTCATTCTTCCAGCCTTCATGAATACAATTTGTCCACACTTAAAAAAAATACGCCCTTGTAGAATTAAACCTCTCATGATTTATTTCCTACAATTTTGAAAATACTCTGGGAGCGCATTGTTATAACTCTCCCCCACTTAAAATAAAATTCGTCCTTAAATTTAGTCTCGACCAACTGCTGAATAACTAGAGAGTGAAACTAATATGGACTCGTTGCATGTATCTTGCTTCCACGCATTCCAAACGCTTATTAGAATTAATTTTGGTTTCCTCCATTCAAATTTCTCTCAGTCACTTCTAAATTGCGAATTCATTTCTCCCCCACTTTGGTTCAATATAACGGATTTTACGGGAACCTTTCGATACTAGAGTCACCTTCATTGATGTAACCGACTATGCCAGCAACTAATGCTTCTTTTTAGGTTGCATCCAGAATTCTAAAATGGATTGCCGCATATACTCTAGATGGATAAGATCGCATCGCTTGTAATTCAAGTTGGTCACCTGATTTCATATCCCGCGCACTATGATTATCTAACTCGCCCTTTATTCACAACATCTTCAGCGTTGCATGTAATCTTATTGCTTCCACAATCGTCAAGAAAAATACACGATAGAACATTCATCAAAAAAAATCCAATCTTAGATGCATCCATGCAAAACAACTCCTTTCTGGATTTCACTAACACCGACATACCCATATGCACTCTTCATGAACCCCGAAACCTTCTTTGCAGTATGTCCTCTACCATAATTCACATCCTTTACCGTCAAACCCGTGAATGGTTGACTAACTTACAGATCTCTTTATTAATGGTGATTCTTACCCACTAATCCAACAAATTTTCTGATCTTCGTCCTCGATAAAATTGCAATGGTATTGACCTTTCCTTGATTCAACTAATATTGTCCTCGAACATTGCACTCATGAAACCGAATCATTTTTTATGATAACTCCACTTGCTTAACTTCCGTGGAAACTTTGCTTCCATAAACATTCTACCAATACCTCTCTTTTCTGAAATTATTCATATGTGATGCTCCTAAGAATAATTCATACTTGTTCTCGATTATTTGCTTCGCTCTTGTTGCTGATACTATTGAAATATCATATTGCTTCCTTGTTTTTCTGAACTAAAAGCTTTCAGTCTTCTTGCTATGCTACCTTAAATTTTGTCTAATCCATGTTAACCTGTCATCGATCCAACCAATCAATCCCAAGAATTTCTTTTACCATTTATCTGGTAACACGAAGAAGTCATTAATTCTGTTTGCACTCTCCACAATCCTTGAAACATCTTGATAAATGACATGCGACTTGAAAATCACCATGTATGATGCGCGACCAAATCTGGTCTCTTCCTCAAACCCATTCTTTTGTGATCAATATTTCGTGATTTCCTGCCACACAAAGAATACAACACCGTAGTCGAACAAAGTTCTGTTTTCACCACGACACCACTAACAAGAAGATTTAATCCATCATTACATCCATCTTGAGTACCCACGATACCCCATTCTACTTAGATACCTAACAACATACGCATATTGTTGAACTTTCATAGATCATTCATCTTCCAACAAGTATGCCACACCACCATACGAACATCCAACACTTCATAATTCCATGAGACATTAACATCCTTCATTCTCGACGAGATTTAACTTAGCATCTCTCACAGTCCTAGCCAGACAGTTACTCAACCAGAAATCCATGCCGGCTATTGCTTTCCTTCTACCATCGTATCCACTACTTCATTAAATCTGACATATCTTGATACAACGCACACGAATTTAAGCATATTTACTCATGCTGACTAAACCAAACGGATACCTTCGTTGCCTACCTTAGGAAAAACCCGGTAGTCGACACTTATTTTATCCTTAACAGGACATAAGTTAGTTTTCACTAACTTCCAGCAAACTCTTGAATACAATTTTGCTTAACCATTTGCTAAGCAATCCAATATTAAACACATCCTAAGATATACCTTAAAAACATCATACAACACATCCTTTGTGCGAAACATAGACAATCCGTTCCTTTCCACCCATACTCAAAAATCCAATTTTGGAAAAGCGGCCATCCAGGACATAACTGACTAGCCTACCCCGCTCTAATACCAAATCGAAATACCCCATCCGAGAAATATTTGTAAAATATGTTGAAAATACTAAGTAAAGATCAAGTCAAATAATAACAACGAAACGAAGAAACATTGTCACTTTATTAATGCAATAAGAGACTAAATTACTGAACATCTTTTTATCTACAAGAAAACTCCCCAAACATTACTCAAGTTCAAAATACCCTTTACCAATGGTGTTTATAGCCTCGCGCTCCGGTCCACACAATTAACCTTATTTGTATATGCCAAAGGAGGCATGAGTATACAAAATTACTCAATGATGATTCTCTAAACCGACGTAATAATCATGCGATCTAATTGTACATTCCATTCTGACAACCTAGCAATTCCATTCTGCCAACCTAGCAATTCCATTCTGCCAACCTAGCAATATGTTTTCCATCATTTCTTACTTAGCCGTTTTTTTTCCTATTATTTATTCATTTTCATGCATTTAAAATTAACAATCTAACATCTTGTTCTATCATTCATTTACTTTAGCATTTCCTAACATTCTGACCTGAAGGTCCATCAACAAGCGGTCATAGCCAAACCTGCGGCCGTAGCAAACCTGCGGCTGAAGCCAAACATGCAACCGTAGCCAAGCATGTGGCCTTAGCCAAACCTGCAGCCGTAGCCAGACCTATGACCCGTTCTTCCATTACGGCATATAGCCAAACCTGCGGTCAAAACCAACCTGCGACCCGAAGCTCCATTACGGGCCGCAGCCAAACTTGCGGCTGAAGCTAACATGCGACCCAAAGGTCCACAACAGCTAAAGCCAACATCTATGGCCTCAAGCCAAAACAAGATCAAAATATCTTTACGGCACGAAGCCAAAACATACTTTCTAATTTCTCTCAATCACTTCTAACTTAAGAATTCATTCATCCCCCATTTTGGTTCAACATAATGGATTTGACCAGAACATTTCGATACTTGAGTAACCTTCATTGATGTAACCGTCTAGTCCAACAACTAATGCTTCGTTTTAGGTTGCATTTAGAATCCCAAAACACAGGACTGCCACATATCCTCAAGATGAATAAGATGCTTGTCAGTCAACTTGATCACCTGATTTCTCACCCTACACACTCCAATTATCTGAATCGCCCTTGATTCACAACATCTTCAGCGCTACATAGAATCCTTTTGCTTCCACAATCATCAAGAAAAAAATGCAATACCACATTCATAAAAAAATTATTCCAATCTTAGATGTATCCATGCAAAACAACTCCTAGCTCGACTGCACTAAGCCCGACATACCCATATGCACTTTTCTTGAACCCCGAAACCTTCCTTGCAGTATGTCATCTACCATAACTCACATCATATACCGTCAAACCCTTGATAGGTTGACCAATTTGCAGATCTCTTCATTAACCGTGATTCTTACACACTAATCCAACAAAGTTTCTGATCTTGTTGGATTCTTCGTCCTCAACCAACTGCAGTGGTCTTAACCTGTCCTTGATTAAACCAATGTTTTTCTCGGACACTGTACTCATGAACCCGAATCACGTTTTTTTATAACCTCACTTTCTTAACTTCCTTGAAAACCTTGCTTCCATAATCATTCTACCAATAGCTCTCTTTTCTCAAAGTTCTGCATCTGTGATGGTCCTAAGAATAATTCATACTTGTTCTTGATCATTTGTTCCGTTCTTATTGCTGATACTATTTAAATATCAAATTGCTTCCTTGTTTGTCTTAACTACCAGCTTTCATTCTTCTTGTTGTGCTAACTTCAAATATCTCCAATCCAAGTAAAGATCGAGTCAAATTTTAACAAGGGAACAAAGAAACCTTGCCACTTTATTAATGAAATACGAGACTAAATACTGGACATCTTTTTATCTACAAGAAAACTCCCCAAACATTACCCAAGTTCAAAATACCCTTTCCTGATGGTATTTATAGCCTCGTGCCTAGGTCCACACAATCAACCATACCTGCATCCGCAAAAGGAGGCATGAGTATATAAAATTACTAAGTCAAGAATCTCAAAACCGTCCATATGCACCACAATCATCAAGCGATCAAATTACACGTTTCAATCTAACAACCTAGCAATCTTTTTTCCATCATTTCTTACTTATTCATTTTCATACATTCAAAACTAACAATCTAACATCCAGTTTTATCATTCCTTTACTTTAGAATTTTGTAACATTCTGACTCAAAGGTTCATCAACTTGCGGCCGAAGCCAAACCTGCGGCCATACCCAAACATGCGGCCGTAGCCAAACCTTTGGTCGTAGCTATGGGAACCGAAATCCACACCGTCAATTTCTGTAAACTTAGGAAGTCATGAACCCCTAACTTTCTCAGGAGATCCCAGAAAATGTGCTTTAAAACAAACACCACGCAACCAAACAAATTTGAAAAAGAAACTTACAATAAAAATATGATAAGACAATTTCGAGAAGAAAGAGAACAAAGAGGTTCTTATTCCGTAATTGCGTAAGAGCTTTCGTACAAGAAGGTAATGAGCCTTGGTTACAAAAGCTGTCGGCGAGATCCTTAGTTCTAGGAACCTGACTACGAAAACTTAATCGAAACGGAGCTCGATAACAAAACGAAAGTAAAATCCTATTTCTCCAAGTTTGTTGTGAATGCTAAAAAAGTTATTTCTTTGTCTCTTGTCTCGTTTCTTTTATATACTCCTCTCCAAGGCAGTTTTGCGTTTCCATTTCTGCCCATGGTTGAGTTTTTCACTTCGAGAATATTTCCCTTTTTATCTCGATCTTCGTTGTTATCTTGGAAACGTGACATTTATCTTTCGATTCCGCGAGATTCATCTTCATCTGCAAGTAAAGATACACCTCATAACGCTATTGGGCTCAATTTTGAATGAAATCGCAAATGGGTCTTTAGGCGTGTTCTGGGCCTCTTTGGGCCGTATTTAGGCTTAAACATTTTTATGATCTCTTTGAACTATCGTTTAATGATACGACGTCGATTTAGTGAGGTAGTTCAGACTTCTCGTATGGTTTAGGCAACCTTGGTGTTGAGTTAGTTAAGCATCACTATTTATACGTAAGTCATGAACTTCATTTAGAAGAACGAGCCTTCGCGGTTTTCATCGTAAAGTTCCATCGATAACTCCGATCAAGACAAAACAAAGAACATTTCAATTGGGATTAGAGAGAGAAGCAAAAGGGTGTGGTCTCACTCACCATTTGGCGACCTGGGAGCTATATTGGGCGAGCCGGTGTTCGTTTGTCGACTCATACTTGTTTTAGTCATAAAATCTCAACGGGAACTCCGATTGAGACAAAACAAAAATCGTTTTGATCGCGACTCGAAGAAGAATAAAAAGGAGAAAATATCTCACCATATGGCGACCCAGACTATGTGAAGTCACGTCACCATATGGTGACCAGGACTTGGAGAGGTCAGGTCGCCATTTGGCGACACAGACTGTGCGGGTCAGGGTCGCCATATGGTGACCCGTATCTTCTGATATGGCAACCCGGGCTTTGGGAGTGTGGGTCACCATATGGTGACCCATGGGTCCCAAGTGCCGGCCGCCATATGGCGACCCAGGCTCTGGGATTGTGTGTCGCCATATGGCGACCCTTGCGTCCTGAGTGTCGGTGGCGCTATGGCGACGTGGGCTTTAAAAATGTGGATCGCCATATGGTGACCAGTGCATCCTGAGTGTCGGTCACCATATGGCGACCCGGGCTTTGGGAGTGTGGGTCGCCATATGGCGACCCGTGCGTCCCGAGTGTCGGTCACCATATGGTGACCTAGGCTTCGAGAGTGTGGGTCGCCATATGGTGACCAGTATGCCTAGTTTGAGACTTCTCCATACAATGGCTTACTCCTTGCGGCTTGATCATTTTTTGAAAACTTTCGTGAACCGAAACCTTCAGAAGGAGGGTGTTCCAAGGACTTGAGCAGTTTATTTTATCGTGACCGATTTTGACCCCAACAGTTAGCCCCCAACTCGTTAGGCCATACTCTGTTAGCGTGAGACTCTAGTGGGTGATGAAACTGGTTGTGCGAGTTAGACGGTATCATCGGCCGAAAGTCTGAGGATGAATAGTAAAAATCCTTACTAACTTTTTCCAAAGAGAATTTATGCAACATATAATTACTCTTTCTCTTTCTTCTCCCAATTGTTTATTTTTCACTCCTAGAGTAATGTCTTCCAAAAGGAAGGGTTCCAAGATTGCCGAGCGTCGTCAGACTAATCGTGATCACAAGGAGGTTGTTCTGTAACCTGAGTTTATTCTGTACTAAGCCGACCCTGCCGAGGCCGAGGCCTATTGGGTTGCTTTGTGCAACATTTTCACTCCCCCCCCCCCCCGAAGAACAGTTCCCTAGCAGGCATCCCGCAGATGGGACCGAAACCTACCGAGCAGGAGCGCGTACCCATTCCTCTAAACTTTTCGAAAGTTTAGTCATGTGCTGAAAAGCATGGAACTCCGCATTCCACAATAGAGTGAAAGGGCCGATGACCCCCCGGCGGGTTATTTCACTTGTTATGAGGCACACACTGTGTGTTGCCGTCTATGGTTTCCGATCCCGGAGATTGTTGTTTGTACCTTGAACCGTTTTAAGCTGTCGATCCGTCAGATTAACCTTACGGGTCTTTGGCACCTTCTAGGAATTCTAATTCTGGGATACGAGCATGGGGTGTCCCGTAATGTCGACCATTTTGAGGCCGTTTTGAAGCCATTGGTGCTGACGGGAGGGAAGTATTGCTTTACTCCTCGCCCGCACTTGTCGATCATAAAGGAGACAATCTCGAACGGTCATTAGTGGCAGAAATACTTCTTCTTTGTCCGTATCGATAATGCTTCTGTCAAAGTGAGCTGCATTCCTGAATTTCGCAGTGAATGGGGTCGCTATGGTACTGATTCGGTATGTGCATGTTTTTGTTCCGACGATATCTAACTCTTTAGTCCTTTTTTTTGCAGAGACCAACCCATTACCGCTGTTCCCGAAAGACGTGATTGCTATGCGGGATCTTCTACGGACCGGTTCATTTTCTTGGACCTCCTTCACGCCGAAGGGAGTTCGCAAGGCACTGTGGTATCACCAGTCACGAGCCAGTCCTGACGCGGTCATGGACGAAGTATCCAAATTGGAGATGGATGAGTTCGTGTCAATGAACGTTCTGGTGTCTCGAGAGGATGCGAGGCCTTCTAATGGCAAATGGATTGATCTAAGCAACGCCGAATTCCTTTCGGATGATCTCCCCTTGCCTAGATGACCTTCTGACATGGCCCCGGGCGACAAGAGTGGTGTCAGCGACTTTCCCCTGCCAGCTTGTGGGTTTGATGATCTGTTCAAGGAGCTTCCGTCTAACTCTGACCTTCCACCTACCGTGGATGGTCAGGTGAGGTCGAAAGCTTGCGGAGGGTTCCAAAATGGTCAATGCGGTTAGTAGTTGGAACTTTGCTTGTTCTACCATATATATATTTTTTTGGATAAGTTTCCTTATCTTCCAACCTATGCAGGGGCTACTTGCATTCAACTCTACCCTCGAGGCGAGCTACCGGGAGGCGTAAATTTGCCGTTTCAAGGCTGAGAGAGCAGAGAAAGAGGCTGCTCTTCTGCGAGAAGAGGTTTCCGCTCACGCCCTCGGGCCAGGAGCTGGAGAGAAGGCACGCTAGGGATCTTTTTCGTGCGGTGAGACGAGGGAAGCGCAAGGTTGCTGTGGCGATCGAGGATTTTGCTGCTCAGTTAAAGGCTGAATTTGGGAAGCTTAGGGGGGGGGGGGGGGGGGGGAAGAGCTACATGGGCGACTTCAGAGAGTGCCTTGGATTTTTTCGTGCCTTGTCACAGTCAATGGTCGACGACTATGTTTTCCAGACCGAGATGACCAGGATGACTGACTATATGGATGAGTACGAAAGTGTCGAGACTCTGGTCCCTCCTCTCGAAGAGAAAGTGCTGGAATACTGGGAACTCATCCTAGTTTCTCCCGATACGGAAGAGACCGCGACCGGGGTCGCCGATGAGGGGGTCGAGGTGTACCAACCTGCAGGTATGTTCCATCGTTCGATGTTGGGAGATTTCCAGTTGGACACTTGATGGATTTTCTATGTTTTCGGTTATGTTTGCTTTGGCCAAGTGTGGCCTTGTTTTTATTTTGGGACTGGACGCATGTTGGCTTTTAATCCCTGCCGCTTTGCGGCTTTTGTATGGATGGACAAACCTTTTATTGAAAATATTTGAGATTTAAGAGTGTGTTGAATTTAGAGAACAAATGATGAGTTGTCATCTCATTACCCATCTCTTCTTCGTAGATCGTTTTATTCGTTGCTCGTTCGAGATGTGAGGAAAAGTTTCGCGAGCATTTGGATGTGAACAAAGAGCCATGCTTTTAGGGTCTTGTATCTTTCGATATTCATGCCTTGAGATGTTAGAGACCAGTGTTCTGGGTTTAGGGAAAGACCTAGGTTTACTCTCGGTTAAGGCTGTGTGATGACTAGTCAACTTTCGTTTTGTGTGTTGCAATTTCAACCTGATTTTGTACCGCTTTAAATTCCGTGATACGTTCTCGGCTTATATGACTTGTATGGTCGGAATCGAGCATCTCTCCAAGGACAATGTTTAAGTCTCCTGGAAGTGCTGAACAATATTTCGGATTTTTTGTGCGCAATTGTCCTAGTCGGTTGTATGAGAATGGTTAGGTGCGTTTGTTTAAGACGGCTAATGTAATCATCGGGTCCAATCGATGAGTGAGGTGTAAGAGCTAGTGCTCATTTATGATTATAGTCGCGGGCGGACTATTTTCGAGTTTTGAGAATATATTTTTAGACATTTTATGTGACGTCTAGCATTGTGTTCCAAAAGTACATGATGTGAAAGGGGATGTGTTTGCACCTAAAAAGTTCGGTTTCTACTTGGATAATTCGGACTAACTTTAGGTGTCCACGTGACAAAAAGAAATTTTTGATTTATTATCGGATTTTTTAAAAAAAAACTTCGAGTACAAGGCGAATATTTTAAAATGTGGTAGTACACGAGCATATGTATCCGCACCCACTCCCCCCCCCTTTTAGAGAGGGGGATAGCTGAACTCGTCGTTAGACAAGCTGCCTACGTACCCCTTTCGAGGATCAAGCCATCTTGGCGACCATATGTATCAGTTTTTGGCGACGAGTATTTTACTCTGTCGTTGTTGCGTTGACCACCATAGTCGCGGGGACATTGGCAGGTTCAACGCCTTCTTCCGGGATTATCTCCTCCGGTTGGGTTATTGCGTCGGGCTCGGACGCCTTCTTATTTTCTTTATCCGGAGTGGTTGCTTGGGATGACGATTTGGGATCATCTTTTTTATAGACGTTTTCGCTCGGTGGCTGAGTGATCTATTTTTGTTTGGGTTTAACCATTGAAGTGGCCGTGATCTGTCTTAGCTTGTGTTCGGCTAAGAAACAGAGATGCGACTGTCTGTGGCTGCCCCAGATTTCAGCTGTTCCGTTTGGAGTTGGGAACTTGATGCCTAAGTGGTAGGTCGACGGGACTGCCTTCATGGCATTTAGCCGGGGATTTCCCATGATCACGTTGTAGATGTCGGGGAAGTTGACGACTGCAAAATCGACCATTTTTGTTACCTCTTTCGCCATGACTAGGAGTTTAATCGATTTGAGAGTCATTTCGGCTATGCCAGGGAATCTGATTAACGGCATTGGGGTCGGTACAACCTCTTTCAGCTAGATTTTCATCCTCCTGAGTGTATCACGGAAGATGACGTTGGTTGTGCTCCCCGTATCAATGAGGACTCTAGTGACCTCCAGATCTTTGATTATGAGATCGAAGAAAAGCAGGTTGCAGTGAGGTTGATCGATTCCGCCAGCTTCTGCTTCTTTGAAGGTGATGGCGTTACCTTGGTTTTCCAGGGGTGGAGACCAGGTTGGCCAGTTTTCGTTTGCTTCAGCCTTTCGCTGGTAAGCCTTGATCCGCAGAACGGTAAATCTCCGATGATCATGTTAATCATGTAACGATTGTTGTCGTCTCTTTTTTGTCATCCTGCTTCCTTCCGCGTTTATCCCCTGAATAGCTCTTAGTCTTGGGATGTTTTGTCGGTTTTCGGAGGACTATTAGAATCGCGGATGAGGTCCTTGACGATCTTTACCCCGGAGAGTTCCCTCGCGATTAGTTTCGCTGCCAACCTTGCTCTAAGAACTTTGCAATTGACTGTCGAATTGCTACGAGTTTGATGGAAGTCGCAGAAGACTTTCTCATCATAATTGGGATGTTGGGTCCACGTGTTTTCCGTGCTTTGCCCTTGCCCCGAGCCAGAGTTTATGGCGTAGTTATGCGCCCCCTGGTTTCTTCTTCCTCTCGATGGGCAGTTTGTTCTTTTTCAACTTCTGATCTAGAGCCGAATCTCTCGAAGAAGTTCTCGTTGGTTTGTGCTTTTGCGACAGAACCTTGGTCTCTTCTTCGATCGTGATGTAGTTTGTGGCCTTGTGCAACGTGTCCTGAATTGTATGCGGTTTTTCAAGGGTGATCAATTTTCTTAACTTCGACTTATACTAGGTGTCTTTCAAAGCGCGTCCACGGAAACCCTGTCGCTGATCCCGCTGACTCTAACCATAACGAGCTTGAACCGATCGACAAAGTCGCGGAGTGGTTTGTCTTCCCTTTGAGCTAAGCTCCATAGGTCGACGTCGGAAGTTTCTCGATTGATGAACATCGAGTACTGCTTGAGAAACAACAAAGCGAGATGGCGAAAGCTTCCGATGGAATTCCTCGTAAGGCGGGAGAACCATTCAAGCACGACTCCCTCAAGCTTCTCAACAAAGAGGCGGCATTGGCCGGCGTCTCTTCCGCTGTCTCTAAATCTGGCCCTTCCCATCGTGATTTCAAAGGCTTGCAAGTGCGGTTTGGGATCAGTCGTACCGTTGCACGTTGTCACCTTGATCTTTCTAGGATCCGATACTCTGGTGTTAACGATACAGGATGTGAAGGGAGTTTTACGAGCTTCCTCGAGCAGCTGGTTTATCCCTGGTGCGGAGCTAGACGAATGGAGATTCTGGAATTTCACCACTTTCATTTCTGCCACCGTTTTCATGAGATCATTAAGGTGATCGGATTTAGGATTCGTCGTCAGCGGTTTTCTGAGCCTGTCAGTGTTTGCTGCGCGTTCTCGGAGTCTGCTCTGCAGCCAGCTTCTCTTGCTCTACCCAGAAGAGGTATTCTTCCTCCTTCGTCGTGGGTTTGTCAAGCAGGTCTTCCTGAGCTGTATGGCTCTTTGTTCTTCGTGGATGCACCTTCGGATCTTTTTATGAAGGCTCGGACTGACTGATGGAATCCTCGTTGACGCGTTCGATTTCCCCATTTTCTTTGTCCTCTTCCAATGTCGGAAGATCACCCGGATTTTCCCGTGCTTGCGTAGGAGTGATCTCGTCAGGATTTTGTCCCGACGGCTTCTCCCGAGCGTTCCTAGCCTGGTCCAAAGGAGTTGTGAAATCGAGTCTTCTTCCTCGGAGCCTAGTTGTTCCGTGAGGAAGGGCAGCTCGGGTCCGTGCAGTTAGGGTTTTGACCTGCTTAGCGAGAGATCCCATGATTTTATCATGCTCTTCCGCCCTTTTATCATAGGTGGTGATCAGTTTTTTTCATCTCCTCGACAGCTGCGGTGTTGCGCTCAGCGTTAATCGCGGGAGTGATGCTCTCAAGAGTGTTATCAAGTTTTCGCAGCTAATGTCATCGCGAGGTTGTTGGTTGTTGAGATCGTCATCTGACATGTTTGATTGGGCATTCTTGTGGTTGCGAGAAAGATTGATCCGTAAGTCCCCCTCCTTCTAGCGCAAACTATGGAAACAGAAATCCACACCGTTGATTTCCGTAAACTTATGAAGTCAGGAAACCCTAACTTTCCTAGGCGATCCTGGATAATATGCTTTAAACCAAACGCCACGCAACCAAACAAAGTTGAGAAAGAAACTAACGATTATAAATATGATAAGACAATTTCTAGAAGAAAGAGAGCAAAGAGGTTCTTATTCCGTAATTGCGTGAGAGATTTCGTACAAGAAGGTAATGAGCCTTGGCTACAAAAGCTGTCGGCGAGATCCTTAGTTCTAGCAAACTGACTACGAAAACCTAATCGAAACGCAGATAGATAACAAAACGAAAGTAAAATCCTATTGCTATAAGTTTGCTCTAAATGCTAAAAAGTTCTTTCTTAGTCTCTTGTATCATTTCTCTTATATACTCCTCTCCAAGTCGGTTTTTTGTTTCCATTTCTTCCCCTGCTCGAGTTTATCACTTCGAGAATATTCTCTTTTGTATCTTGATCTTCGTCATTATCTTGGAAACTTGATATTTATCTTCCGTTTCCACGAGATTCATCTTCATCTGCAAGTAAAGTTACACCGTCATAACACTACTGAGCTCAATTTCGTATGAAATCACAAATGGGTCTTTACCCGCGTTCTGGGCCACTTTGGGCCGTTTTTCGGTTTAATCATTTTTACGATCTCTTTGAACTATTGTTCAATTCTTTAGAACCACCTCGAAGAACAAACTTTGATTAAACAATTCCTATAACGCATAATCTTCATCATAACAATCCAACTATGATAAAAATACTAATTATTAAGTTGGTACGAATCAAGCTGTCACCTTGATTGATCTTAAAGATCGAAGA
This sequence comes from Moricandia moricandioides, assembly GCA_905132885.1. NCBI lineage: Eukaryota > Viridiplantae > Streptophyta > Magnoliopsida > Brassicales > Brassicaceae > Moricandia > Moricandia moricandioides. Next base: position 321,916 of record CAJHQQ010000141.1, read on the forward strand.
CTATGAACCTTCCAGAATTTTCTGGTGAAGAATTTCTATGCTCCTTCTCGTTCAATATTTCTTCTTGGAATTTTCTCTCTAGAAGTTTTTTCTTCCCCTAACGTCTCTCTAAGTCTTGTTTATATGTTGTGTGAAAAAATGAAAGTTGAAGGTCCCCCTTTTATATTAATTTCTGGACTTCTTCACCAAGTTGAACATTAAGTGGTACTTCCATATTTACCTTGGTTAAACTTGTTGATGCAACCATAGCTGAATCAGTTGCTGATGTGAACCATCTGGAGGAGAGTGGCACTGAAGAGGAGCTGGACGAGCTGAACACTACACTTGGACTAGCTGATCTAGATGAGCTGGATAATAGTGACACTGATGCTGACTTAGACCGAGCTGGAACAGACGGAACTCGGCCCAAAGAAAAAATTGGTTCTGACATAAGTTTCTCAGCCCAATCTGCACAAGACAAAGATCCATTCGGACCTACACAAGAAAAATACTCCAATATGTACCCATTCAAATTAGTCAAAATACAATTCATTATTCCAATTTTCATGAATACAAGTGTTTCTATACTTAGAAAAATTACACTCCTTGTAGAATTAAACCTCTCACGGTTTAATCCCTTCTATTTTAAAAATACTCCAAGAGTGGATCTTTACACAACTCATTGTTTGGTAAGTTTTAACTTGGTTTTATTTTTCATTATTACTGATTTTTCGTGTTTTTTTAAGAAAGACGAATCGAGTACCATCCTAAGCCTAAAAAGACCCGCAGCCTTAATTTTAAAATAAATAGACCATTTTTCCATTTTACATCCAACGTATACTAAGTCGTTTTTGATTATATGAGGTTCAAATATATGTAAACACATTCTACCAACATTGATAATGAGACTAATGTAAATCAGCATTGTATTAATCATGAAATAACATTTGATACAAATTTTCAAGTTGCACAATAGGCTATCACAAGTTAAGTTCCTAACCGATCTACCTAAAACAACATATCTTAACACGGCTTGAGTCTTCATGGCTGCTTAATGATAAATCTTAATAATTACCTGTTTAGAAAATATTATAGGCCCTGTTTGGAGTCTGGTATGTGTTTTCAGGATATGTTTTAGAGTATTTTGAGGTCCAGGTACATATTGGAGAATTGTGGAGATTATGAGGATTTCTAGAGCTCAGAGAGAGAGGAACCCCGTAGATGTACAAATTCAGAAAAGTACGAGTCGAGACAGAGCTTTGCGTGATCGAAAATGCACACTTGCTGACGATTGACAGTTGACGATCAGTAGGCCAATTCACAAAGTACCCGACTTGAAGCCCAAGTCACAGAAATTACAAGATTGCCCCTGGACGAGTTTTGCCTAGTTTATATTGTCTTTGCTAGTGTTTTACGCAAAGAGAGACCTTTTAGGGAAACCTTTTTTAGAGAGACTTTGACAAGCTTTGATACTTTTCATAACAAACATTGTAGATTAGGCTTTTTGGAAAGAAGATCAAGACTTCCATGAGCTTTGTATTGGAACCCCACTTTCTTTAAATATTCTTTATCTTATGCATTATTTTATGTTTATGATTATGTTCTGCTTTGCTATGTTTGAGTAGTCACCTTGGTAGATTTACGGTTTATTAATGGTTTTGATGTATTAGCCAAACAATAGAATTGCAAGGATGATTATTAGATCTGTCCTCAGAATGGTGCTTATTGCTTGTGTTCCTGTGTAACTAACTAGAACTCTGATCTTAGGATAATTGACACTGTGAGAGTAGGATCTTTACATGAACAAATCATAGTGAGCTTAAATTACTAGGTAAAGGCGAGAGAACATTCTAGTTATTCTAAGCGAACCAATCAAGTCTTGTCGTCTAATGCTTGAAGAAGAAAGCACTCGATCGATGCTGTTTGCATACCATCAATTGACGGTCATTCGGAATTTCCCCAGGGAAGTTGTAGACTATGAGCTTAGCCATAGGATAGATATAACTTAATATCTTAACTAATTGAATTCATGTTCTATGATTGAAAACCCCTTGGCTTCTATCCATTATCATTCACAACCTTAAAACCCTAGATCTAGCTATTTTCCTAACTTCTTTACAAACAAACTATTTTCTTGTTACTTATTATAAAGTCTTATTAATTACCTATCATAACTAAGTCGATTATCAAATCTATTGTGTGCCTCGCTCTCTATGGATTTGATCCCTTAGTACAACAGTTGAACCTCTTATTTGAGAGAGCAATAAGTAGCTTTAGAGTAATTTAGCACGTATCAAATTTGGCACCGTTGCCGTGCAGAAAGGATCGCTTTTTGATTTTTTTTTTGTATGTTTTGTTTAGGTTTTCTTTTCAGTTTACTTACAAAAATTTTTTGCTTGTCTTTCAGGTGCATTCCTAGCAATACCAGACGCAACAAGGAAAAATAATTACTTTTCTCAGAACCAGTAGCAATCGAACGTAACATCCGCAAGGAGAAGTGAAAATCATCTATCGACGCCAACACTTCTTCGTTGATCGACACTCATCTTCTGGAATCTATCGATACCAATATCGAGACATCGGTCGATGGTGATTCCCAAGCATAGATGGTTTCTATGCTGATCATGACTAGGAATGAGAGAGGGGACCTGTATGACCTCAATGGTCATCTACATAATGAACAGGTCAGAGAATTGATGATCAGGGGGTTGTAAATCCCTGAACTAGAAGAAGTTGTTGTAGGTCAATCTGGAGCTGAACAATTCTATGCCAACAGATCTGCTATTCGTTCTCCATCTTTCCAGATAAACGATTTTGAGCTTAAGCCATTTCACACTTGTGGAATAGACACCATTTCATGGTCATTTTCATGAGCACCCTATGGATCATTTGCAGCGATTTGAGGATCTTGTGCCGTCAAGGCTAAGGGAGTCCTTGAGGAGTACCTTATATGCAAGCTCTTCAAGTATTCGCTTGGGGGAGATGCTTCCTGCTGGATTAAATTGCTACCAACAGGATCTCTTACATCTTGGAAAGACATTAAAAATGCCTTCCTGTGTAATTTTTTTGATGACGCCAAGGCTGAAGACTTGATGAGCAAAATTGCTACATTCACACATGAGCCTTCAGAGTCTTTCAAAAACTTATGTATCAGATTCAAATCCTGTCAAAAATATTGTCCACACTACGGATTCAATGAGGTGCAACTTCTCAGCACTTTCTTCAGAGGTATTGAGCTGTCATACCAGATTGCTTTAGACACTGCCATTGAAGGAAAATTTGGCACTAGGAGTCTATAAGAGGCTACCAGATTAATAGAGAACTGGGCCGCTAGCAACAACACCAAGAACAATGATTATGAGAGGAGGAAATCAGTCCCTACACTAACCAAGGATCATATGGAAAAAGTAAAAGCCAAGTTGGACAGTGTTCACAAGTTTTTGAGGAAGCAAGTTAGCTTCGCAGAAGGTGTAGAAGCTATAGGATCTTACAATGAAAAAGGTGAAGAAGAGGATGTGAACTTTTGGCAGTGGTCAGAGGAGTACAACCAAGGATCACATCAGCAAATACCATACAACAACTACAAAACCTATGGAGCCTCCTACTATTAGAACACCTTATCAAATACCCGGGAGAACAAGATTGAAGCCATGATTAACAAGATTTTGGAGGTACAGCAGAGGATGATAGTGGATTTAAATGGAAAGATTAATGTTGTCTATGCCAGCCTCAACACTAAATTTGAAGCTTGTAACACCCATGTGAATAAGCTAGAGAATCAAGTGGTTTAGACCAATGAAGCTGTGAGGAGACAAGAAGCTTTGATCAAGGAAAAGATTGAGACTTGACAGAAGCACCACATCAGTGTCATCATAGATAATGATTTTTGGCAAGTTGTGGAGGAAGTTAGGCACCAGGAGGAAGAATTTTGTGAGAATCCCCTGCCCTGTTCGAACGACCATCGATCGTCATCCACAGCTAACCATCAATCGATGGTACCTGAAGAATCCACATAATTGTCTGGGGAGATCGACAGCCAGATCCCACCATCGATCGAAGGCTCTCTAAAACAGAAGGATGTCATAGACATGAGTCTTTTATATAGGCACTCGAAACCCACACTACACAAACCAAGACAGACATATAAACCATTCTCTACGGTAATTGAGGAAGCTATGGATAGACATCCTAGAAGAAAGAAGAAGATCCCTAATCATCTTAGAATGGAAGACAATGAGAAAGAGGTGGACTGACCCCGCAACGCCCTTCCTTCTAAGGTTACCTGCATAGTAAAGGGGGAGTGAGTAATCATAATTTACTCAGCGAGCTCCCAAAGCAAAATCAACAACAACGATCCCCCCCTTAGCCCATGCTCAAGCAACAAACAATAATGCAATTCTACAATGCAATGCAAGAGCGGCCAGCAATGCCACAAAACTAGACCGTGCACACCAGTGCACTAACACGCCAAGTCTCACCCCGAGTCAAGGACACCAAAACCCCCAATCTAGACTCGACGCCTAGACTCAAACTAATGCACTCTGATACCACCATTTGTAACACCCCCGAACCGTCCTAGGTCGGACTAACCCGGGACGTCCCGGAAATGCCACAAAATAGCTTGCCGAAACGGATCGACCAAGCATCCGAACGAATTCAGTCACTCGACCAACCCGTCTCGGGTCGCTATGTCCTCGATGACCATGGCCTAAGGCTTCACAACCCGTACCAAAATCACAGAGTTGTGTCGACCTGGACTAGGTCTATATCATTTAGCACAACAACCGAATATAAAACATTCTTTTATTAATAGTAGATGGAAAGCGTTTTGCAATACAATACAAAAGATATTATCAGAGTTTGCGCGCAAGGCCTAATGCCAAAAGATAGAGGAAAATTAATTATACATTTGGAAGCTATCCCTTGAAACGCTCCTTTGCCTATGCCACTTCAAATCTATACCGGTCGCCCTAACGTTCCGCGAACCCTCTAAGCTTCCCACCTACTGGTTACCTGCATGGTAGAAGAGGGCATGAGTAATCGAAATTACTCAGTGAGTTCCAAAACCAAACAACAACAACGATCCCTCCCCAGCCCATGCTCAAGCAACAAACAATAATGCAACTCTACAATGCAATGCAAGAGCGGCCAGCAATGCCACAAAACTAGACCGTGCACACCAGTGCACTAACACGCCAAGTCTCACCCCGAGACAAGGACACCAAAACCCCCAATCTAGACTCGACGCCTAGACTCAAACAAAAAGATAAAACACCACACGTTTCGGACGGCCTATCTCGTACAGGAATCCCTTACTGGAGTTGCCCTAGTCCCCTCCCCACTCCACGACCACAAACACTCAAGTCACATGGCCTGGACCTCTCCCGGAAATCGGCTACTCCCGATCACACACTCTTCCGGGGCCACGGCGTCCCGGGGCCATGGCGTCCCGTAGCGTTCGTCCATGGGAGCTACCCACTTTCCGTTGATGAACCATGGAGGATAGGCTAACATCCAACACACCACACACTAGTCCGTTGTGCCTCACACAACAATACACGTGAGGGCTACAACCCAACCCACACGCATCCGGACCTAGTGCAGATGGGCAACAACCCATCACCACGCTAGCACTCGTGCTAGTCTAGACCAAAGGCTCTAACCCACCAATCACACACAGCGTGAGGGAGCTCCTCCTCTAACCAACACGCAGCCTGGTCTAGACCCGCACCCACCCAAAACACACTAAGCTAGCGAGACACACCTAAGACTCTACCCGGTACAAGACCCTCACCGGTCTAACACACACACGGGAAGAGAGAGTCTCACTAACCCCAATGCTAGCACCAATCTAGATGCAACACAACTCAAAATGCACCTAGAGTACAAGCAACACGTAAACAATGCACGTAACCAAAACAACAACCACCCGACAAGAGAGACTCTCTCGATCTCTTGCGGTTCAACGATAGTACATTATCTAGTTAATCATGCCATCACACAAGCATGAACACATCATAACAACATCTAGATAATGACACAACAATACAACCAAATAATGTATGCATGCGGCACACACTTCCCCGAGGCCCTGCACCAAAACCGGTTATACTATGCCTCGGGTCTCCTCTTAAGACCCATCGGTCTAACTCCATACCTGTATGCATGAATCTATCACCTTAACAAAACCATGCATGCTAAAATGACAACACACCCGACAAGAGGGAGACACTCTCAATCTCTTGCGGTTCAACGCATGCATATAAACATCTAGATAATCTTGCTACACCCTAAGCAATATCATCTTCACAAAAATCTAGATGATCACGACTCAATGCATGCATGTACTACCAACCTATCCACGTTTTTAGCACACCATTCTATCAACCTAACTCACAATGCAATTAAGCATAAACACACAACACCTGCATGGGGTTTACCAACTCCCCACGCACACACACATGGAACCGCATAGCTAGTTCCGGCTCGGGAACCTCACGGCCCAAGCTCTCCACCTGCAACCACACACGGTTAGTCACACACAACACTCCCACACCCTAAGGGAACCCATACTCTTCATGGTCATGACATACTTCAGGAAGTCTGGCTGCGATGCCGCCTTGTTCACTTCCGGACTTGGAGTGACTTGCTTGGTTAAGACCTTAGTCAGGAGGTCATGCACCATTGACAAGGTAGGGTCTACTGGTTTAGGCGCGTCTGTTGGGGCCGGTTCAGCTGCTGCTGCTGCTCCAGAATTGTTTCTCCGTGGTGCAGATCCTTCAGAGTTTGCACGAGATGAACGAGGTCGCTGCGGTCCAATAAATGGTTCTGATTCCGCACGCTGAAAGTTGGGTGGTGTTAAAGACAATCTCCAAGCTTCAGGGTTCACGTTCTCTTCACTGTGCGCACGCTCCACACCTTCCATAGACCTTGGTCCACTATCGCCAGTTCCATCTACCGAATCCGGAGCATCCCAGAAGTTATGGTAGTTCGCGTACCTTGACCCATCTTGACCCGACATTCCGAACGACCCACTGGCTCCTGAACCTTGATTAGACATCTGCATGGTTTAAGGGTTTAATCCTAAATTTCCCAAGGATTCAACCTATTACTAAACCTATTACCCCTAAGCGGAACGTACCGGTTTCCTAATGTGGCATAAGCGACTCATTTTGACTCGATAAAACTCAAAATGTTGCGGCTATGAGCATGATCAGAAACCATGCTCTGATACCACCATTTGTAACACCCCCGAACCGTCCTAGGTCGGACTAACCCGGGACGTCCCGGAAATGCCACAAAATAGCTTGCCGAAACGGATCGACCAAGCATCCGAACGAATTCAGTCACTCGACCAACCCGTCTCGGGTCGCTATGTCCTCGATGACCATGGCCTAAGGCTTCACAACCCGTACCACAATCACCGAGTTGTGTCGACCTGGACTAGGTCTATATCATTTAGCACAACAACCGAATATAAAACATTCTTTTATTAATAGTAGATGGAAAGCGTTTTACAATACAATACAAAAGATATTATCAGAGTTTGCGCCTGACGAATTCGTTGTACTAGACTTACCTGGTTCACTGCTTGCATTCCCAATGGTCCGGTCGACTCTCCCTCCAATGCTGTCAAAGTCACCTTCTTAAGTTCCTCGGACAACCTCTGCATATCTTCTTCTGACTTGACTGCTGTCCGTCGCCGGCTCAACGCGTCTGCGACCACGTTAGCCTTCCCTGGATGGTACTGAATCTGAACATCGTAGTCTGCAATAAATTCCATCCACCTTCTCTGCCGTAGGTTGAGATCTGCCTGAGTGAACAAGTACTTGAGACTCTTGTGATCCGTATAGACCTGAACCTTTTCTCCATAAAGATATGAACGCCATATCTTCAATGCAAAGACAACCGCCGCCAACTCCAAGTCATGAGTAGGGTAGTTCTCCTCATGCTTCTTTAACTGTCTTGAGGCATATGCTATTACCTTATTTTCCTGCATTAGCACACACCCCAATCCCACTCTTGACGCATCTGTATACACATCATAGACCTTACCTGGTTGTGGTAAAGTCAAGATTGGTGCCGTAATCAGCGCCTCCTTGAGATTGTTGAAAGCTTCCTCCGCCTTCTCATCCCATACAAACGGTACATCTTTCCCGGTTAGCTTCGTCAATGGCTTGGCAATAGATGAAAAACCCTTGACATAGCTTCGGTAGTAGCCGGCCAACCCAAGAAAACTTCTAATCTCTGATGCTGTGGTTGGTCGAGGCCATCCTTCTACTACTGCAATCTTCTCTGGATCCACTGAAACACCTTGCTCGGACACTCTGTGGCCTAAGAAACCAATCTCCCTCTTCCAAAACCGACATTTGCTGAACTTAGCAAACAACTTCCGGTCTCTCAGCCGTTCGAGTACTTTACGCAGGTGCTCCTTGTGATCCTCCTCGCTCTTCGAGTAGATCAGAATATCGTCGATGAACACAATTACAAACTGGTCGAGATAGTCATGAAGCACTTCATTCATCATCCTCATGAATACTGCTGGCGCGTTGGTCAATCCAAACGGCATCACAACAAACTCGTACTGCCCGTACCGAGTGTTGAATGCGGTCTTCATAACGTCAGTCTCTGCCACCGGGATTTGGTGATATCCCGAAGCCAAATCTATCTTTGAGAACCAACTCGCTCCTCTTAACTGATCTAACAACTCATCGATTCTTGGTAAAGGGTACTTATCCTTGATCGTGACGTTGTTGATCCCTCTGTAATCGATGCACAACCTCATGCTACCATCCTTCTTCTTTACGAACAAAACTGGAGCTCCCCAAGGTGAGGTACTCGGTCTAATAAAACCTTTATCTAGAAGATCCTCCAATTGCTTCTTGAGCTCTGCTAACTCCGCTGGTGCCATACGATAAGGAGCTTTAGCAATAGGCACCGCACTTGGCTCCAAGTTAATAGTGAATGGATTTCTCCGAGGGGGAGGCAGCTCCGTTAATGCCTGAAATACATCTTCAAATTCTTGAACAACTGGGATGTCTTCAAGGCTTAATTCCTTTTCTGACTCTTCTCCCACATACGTGAGTGATACTAAGTAGACCTCGCCGTCCACTAACACTTTCTCTGCTCTCATTGCCGTCACAAACGTTGCCATAACACTGGGCCTGATCCCACAATATGACAATACCGCTTGCTGGTCGTTCTCAAACCACACTTTTCCTCTTGCACAGTCCAGCCACGCCCGATGCCTTGACAGCCAATCCATTCCTAAAATAACCTCATGCCGCTCCAACGGCATCACGACTAGGTCGGCTAAAAGGGTTTCATGAACTAACTCTATGGGTACATTCAAAACCACCTTATTAGCCTTTAAGACCTGACCTCCAGGGGTAGCCACCGACATATCCACCTCACACTCTACAAAGGCTCTTACAAACCTAGAGGCTACAACCGGGGTTACAAAACTATGGGTGGCTCCTGAGTCAAACAACACAAGGGCAAGGGTTCCGCCGACTAACAATGATCCTATCACATAAGATCAACACAGTAGCATTCATCCAGAATGCACACAACACAACAAATAATTACACAAATTATTTGAACACACAAAGAGAGAGTTAGCACCCATACAAACCTGTCACAGGACCCCTCGACGGTCCTGGAACACTGGACGGAGTTCCCTCCCCATCCAGAGCATACACTCTCCCTCCTGGTGCAGGACGCGCAGCCGGGTGTTCACTGGTCTGTCGGGTCGGTTGAGTACGCGCAGATGCTCCTCTGCCTTGTCCCGGACGACGGACGGTACATTCACTGGCGTAGTGACCTTTCTCTCCACAACTGAAACAAGTGACCGAGGCCTTCTTATCTGGTTTATCCGTGGTTGAGCTAGTACAGTCACGAGCGTAATGTCCTAAGCGACCACACGTGTAGCACTGCACTTGTGACTTGGGCTTCTTCCCATGCCGCTTGAACTGTCCTTTCTTCCCTTTCTTCTGGTTGGTCTTTAATTTATCCTCTTTTGACTGACCAGCATGCGACTTGGGGTCCGACTCAGTCTTAGGCAATGACCCACGTTCTGCCATTACCATCTCTTCCACGTTGACCGCTTTTTCTACCAACTCAAACAAACTGTCGAAGTTGGCCGCTAGTAAACGACTCCCGATCTCTGGCTTAAGACCTCGCAAGAACTTGCGAATTAACAATGCTTCATCTCCATTCCCATAGTAGATGTATCGACTGAGCCTAAGAAACTCTGGCCGCTCTTGCTTTGCATTGTAGAATTGCATTATTGTTTGTTGCTTGAGCATGGGCTAAGGGGGGGATCGTTGTTGTTGTTTTGCTTTGGGAGCTCGCTGAGTAATTTATGATTACTCACTCCCCCTTTACTATGCAGGTAACCTTACAAGGAAGGGCGTTGCGGGGTCAGAGGACGGTGCCAGGCGTAGTTTTGTGTTGTTGTTTGCAAGGACGAAGATGTTTCTGTTTACTTTGGTTTTACTGTTTATGGGTACCCCCCTTTTTCGTGTTTTCACTTATGTTTTTATGCTTTCGCACTCTGAGGATAAGTCGAGTTCCCGAACTTTGTAAAATAAATAAAACTTATGTTTGTATATTAAAATCCCCGCTGTATGCTGATATTTAGTTTAGTCCGGACTTACACAACTCTCGACCAAGGTACGGGTTGGCCGACCTTAGGCCGAGGCCCTTGAGATACCACCATTTGCTATTGCATTGGACTCCTCCGGGCCTTCTCACTTCCAAGCTTCCATCATTCGCATCTACTGATGCCTCTGGCACTTCTCAAACCTTGAAACCACAAATGACTTCGACTCTTATAGATTCCAGACAACCATACCGCTGGCGACTTGGACTCTACATTCCCCAGGTGATCGCATCATCAATGGCTCTGAACTTGGAATACTACACTGACCGCTACCAAGCTGATTCTGAATATTGATCCCCAACGCTAATCATTCTGAGTCTGCACCCTACCGACGACATTGACAACTCAGAACCTTTGTACACGAACCACTGGTCTTCACCACAGTTGCCTCTAATATTCTTACTTCTCGAACACATTCATTAACAACTCCGGTCTTTCCTAATATGGTTCGATCATAATCATGCTCCATGTCGGCACTTGCTTCACACTTCTCTAATCTTCATAATACTGACCTTGAATCTTGACTCACGATACAACCATTCCAGCTTCATACACACCGCATACAACCTATGCCCGCACATACTGAGGATACTGAACTTGTACACTGACGTCTTCGGACCCAACCAAGGTCGATTCTGAACCTATGCACATTCCTTACGGATCTTCACTTGATGTCGACTCTGGTTCCCATGGTACACACACACAAGTTCCCAATACCCATGTCTTGGTTCGTGTCCTTCCGACACCACACTTATTCTCAACACAATCAATGGCTATAAATAAGGGTCGGTTTCCTGAACTCTAGGGTTCACACATACTAAACACAACAAGGACCCTAAACACAAGGTTCACTACCACAACTTAGCAAGGTCTACTCCTCTAGACTACACTTGCTACCCCGAACATACAGCTCACAACACAAAATTAAAACCAGATTGCACACGCAATGCAACAATCCACAACAACAAAACTCTACGATGCATGCAACAATTAATTGACAACACAACATGCAAAGAGAAGGATCTAGAACCCATCTACCTCAGCTCTAACGAGCTCCACGACGAGGGTTCCTACCAAGGTTACGGTTCCTACGGTTCGATCCTCCTGCGGCAGATGAAGATGACCGTGCAGGGCTAGCAGGTGGAACGACTGAGATGGGTACAGTGCGAACAACGCGAGCTAATGGGCAATTCCTTACGAAATGCCCGTGTCCAATACAACTGGTACATATTGCGAACTGGTTCAAATCCGGTGCTGCATCCCATGATGGCTCTTCACTTTCCTTAACTGCTCCACTCTGAGTATCCTCCAACTTCTGATCTTCTCCTCTGGCTTCTTGCTGAACTTCCCTATCCGCTTCTTCATTCTCTAGTCCGACCTCTTGGTTAACCGGTGGTGACTCTGATGGTAATGGCGCGTAATGGTAGTCGTAGTAGGGATCCGAGGTCTGTCCAAAACTCTCCATGCTGAGGTCAAAAGATCCTCCGAGTGATAATGGACTCCATGCTGGCATCGGAATGAAGGGACTGGTCTCCCGAGAACTGATTTCGATGATGTTAACCGCCACTGTACTGTCGGATGATATCTCAATGATCTCCGGGGGTGGTGGTTCTATGATCTCAACGTTTGATGAGCTGATATCCATTGGTACCCAGAACTCATTGCCTTCGCCATACATCCAGTCGAAAGAGTCGGATAATACTGGTGAATAGGCTCCCACACCATGAAAGAAGTTCATGCCTTCTAAATGGTCTGACTCCTCCTGAACGTCTTCAAGCGCTTCCGCCTCCGCGAACTCAGATGATCCAGTTTCATGAGAACTCTCACTGCTCTCAACTACATTCTCGTCCTCGAAGTTGGAGTCGGATTCGTACTCGCTGGAGTCACTAGACGAGCTTGACTCACTTGACCCATCATACCCAGCCGTACCAGAAGATTGCCCATTCCTCCTCAACCGTACCACATTTCTCAATCTCTTGCCACCTCCAACCTGCCGGCTACCTGCACCAGAAGTTGCACACAAGCAAAAGGTAAGGTCCTAAATTCCCAAGGTCTAAGGATTTTTGAGAAAGTTTTCGGTTTGGTTTTGTTAAGCGTTTTGGAGCTTGGTCCGGGGGGGTGTCTAGGGGGTCTTCGTGGGCAGCAACTAAGGTGGGTTCCCTTAGGGTGTGGGAGTGTTGTGTGTGACTAACCGTGTGTGGTTGCAGGTGGAGAGCTTGGGCCGTGAGGTTCCCAAGCCGGGACTCGCTATGCGGTTCCATGTGTGTGTGCGTGGGGAGTTGGTAAACCCCATGCAGGTGTTGTGTGTTTATGCTTAATTGCATTGTGAGTTAGGTTGATAGAATGTTGTGCTAAAAACGTGGATAGGTTGGTAGTACAAGCATGCATTGAGTCGTGATCATCTAGATTTTTGTGAAGATGATATTGCTTAGGGTGTAGCAAGATTATCTAGATGTTTATATGCATGCGTTGAACCGCAAGAGATTGAGAGTGTCTCCCTCTTGTCGGGTGTGTTGTCGTTTTAGCATGCATGGTTTTGTTAAGGTGATAGATTCATGCATACATTGTGGTTGTGTAGTATGCGTGTGGTATTGGGGTTAGTGAGACTCTCTCTTACCCGTGTGTGTGTTAGACCGGTGAGGGTCTTGTTCCGGGTAGAGTCTTAGGTGTGTCTCGCCAGCTTAGTGTGTTTTTGAGTGGGTGCGGGTCTAGACCAGGCTGCGTGTTGGTTAGAGGTGGAGCTCTCGCACGCTGTGTGTGTTTGGTTGTTTAGAGCCTTTGGTCTAGACTAGCACGAGTGCTAGCGTGGTGATGGGTTGTTGCCCATCTGCACTAGGTCCGGATGCGTGTGTGTTGGGTTGTAGCCCTCACGTGTGTTTTCGTGTGAGATGCAACGGACTAGTGTGTGGTGTGTTGGATGTTAGCCTACCCTCCATGGTTCGTCAACGGAAAGTGGGTAGCGCCCATGGACGAACGCTACGGGACGCCGTGGCCCCGGAAGAGTGTGTGATCGGGAGTAGCCGATTTCCGGGAGAGGTCCAGGCCATGTGACTTGAGTGTTTGTGGTCGTGGAGTGGGGAGGGGACTAGGGCAACTCCAGTAAGGGATTCCTGGACGAGATAGGCCGTCCGAAACGTGTGGTGTTTTATCTTTTTGTTTGAGTCTAGGCGTCGAGTCTAGATTGGGGGTTTTGGTGTCCTTGTCTCGGGGTGAGACTTGGCGTGTTAGTGCACTGGTGTGCACGGTCTAGTTTTGTGGCATTGCTGGCCGCTCTTGCATTGCATTGTAGAGTTGCATTATTGTTTGTTGCTTGAGCATGGGCTAAGGGGGGGATCGTTGTTGTTGTTTTTGCTTTGGGAGCTCGCTGAGTAATTTATGATTACTCACTCCCCCTTTACTATGCAGGTAACCTTAGAAGGAAGGGCGTTGCGGGGTCAGAGGACGGTGCCAGGCGTAGTTTTGTGTTGTTGTTTGCAAGGACGAAGATGTTTCTGTTTACTTTGGTTTTACTGTTTATGGGTACCCCCCTTTTTCGTGTTTTCACTTATGTTTTTATGCTTTCGCACTCTGAGGATAAGTCGAGTTCTACCACCATTTGTAACACCCCCGAACCGTCCTTGGTCGGACTAACCCAAGACGACCCGGAAGCGTCACAAGTTGGCGAGCAAAGCAATCGATTCGACCAAAACCTTAGACCAAATCCAAAGTCTCGACCAAACCAACCACTTAACCCGCCCCTCTCGACCTCGGCCTAAGGTCGGCCAACCCGTACCTTGGTCGAGAGTTGTGTAAGTCCGGACTAAACTAAATATCAGCATACAGCGGGGATTTTAATATACAAACATAAGTTTTATTTATTTTACAAAGTTCGGGAACTCGACTTATCCTCAGAGTGCGAAAGCATAAAAACATAAGTGAAAACACGAAAAAGGGGGGTACCCATAAACAGTAAAACCAAAGTAAACAGAAACCTATGGTCACTGACTAAGAAGAAAGATGTCTCAGGGGTTAAAAACCTCTCAAAAATGAAGCATAAGGGTCCTATTTATAGTACCAAAATTCCCGTGTGTGAACACCATAATGAATTCATGGTGGGACACTACATGTTACCATTTTAAAGCTCCAAATTCATGCATGCATGCAAATACATTGCTCCGGCTCCAAAAACATCCCTCTTCTAGAATGTTTACTACCTTGCTGACACGTTCCAGTGTACGAATCTCAGCACGAATTCGCTTCCTAGCTCAGGTTGCACCACATCACTATTTTAGCTCCCAAATTGGCTCTTTGGTGACAATACCAAACATCTACTCGCCATAGACTTGCTCTCAATCCTTAGCTTTCCTAGACACACTTCATTGCACAGTGAGTTCTCTATGGATAAATTGCGGACACAAATGAAACTTACCTTCACTTTGCCGTGGCCTGACATGTTTCGATAGCCACTACCTGCTTTACCCTTATTTTAAAAATTGGCAAAATGGGGGTTTTGGGCTATCATGGGTCTTTAAATCTCAAACTTGGAAATTCTTTCGCGTTCAGACCTCACTCACAGCACACTTCTCGAGGTTCCTTATGGCAATTTAGATGTAAAGGTATTTGCAAGTGAATTTGATGATGGCTCTACCTTGGCGCCAAGAGAATTACCATGATATAACTTAAGGCGCACTTATGGGTACATTAAAAAGTGTCATCATGATTAATATCATCAATCTCTCATATATATGTGTTTTGGCCATGATCGTCGAAGCTCCACCATTCACAAATACATACTTCTTAATAAATCTATCCTCTTCTCCACTCCAGGTTTGAAAGGAATTGGTCCCGCAAAATCCCACACGTGTGAGGCAGTGCTCCTATTTAATATGTACCGGGTCACAAGACGAACACACTCACTGCCAGACGCCTCATAGTGGGCCAAAGGCTGATCACTAAATAAAGTACTTCTATCTCTTCCTGATCGGCATTACCTTTTTGTTGACTTTGACACTCTAAGTTTTTAACCTTTTCCAACTTCAAGAATTGCTCCAAAATACTCCATTGAATCTTTAACCATGAGGCCACAACTCGACTGTGTGGGCTTTTTTGGCTCTTAGCTTGCTCATTTTGATCATATCGGCTAATCCGGCCTTTCCTCCGGACCACCTTGGTA